>JAJGOT010000632.1:0-117500 GCA_022457155.1 Cladopsammia gracilis
CTTACAACTTTTGAAATGCCGTACATTTTCTGTATTTTGAACCACAACAATAACAATCTATTAAATGTTCAAAGTACGAATTAAAACGCCTAACTAAATATAATTTTAACTGAAAGTAAATTCAAGCATAAGTAGAATCCTTTCCCCGCATATATATAAGGCATAAAAGCATATTCATTCAACTTCTAAAGCAGGACTTTCAGCGATAAAATCTTAGAGCTTGCGAATTTCGCTTCGCTATGCCGGCCGCTTCAATTTCAATCACCAACACCGTTGGTAAATTCGTGATAGAATCACACGTTTTTGGGCGTCAAGTTTAAGAAAAATTACATTGTCATTGACTAAAAAGGATATAAGTTCCGTTGAAACACTTTAAACACTGAGAAATTCGTGAGAAAAGGATACTGAAGCGAAATAAACTCGATGTAGTAGCGACTACGGCCAAACCATCCCGCTCACGTAGTCAAATTTCATACTACGGCTGAACATCAACGACAGACGTGAAAATTTACTTCCGGTAGCGGTAGTAGAGCCCTCCGTCGTCATTGCTTAAAGTCCCTAAAAAAACTTTGTGTCACGGGTTAAAACGGGTTAAGTAAAATCACTCTTTTAGTTTATTTTGCCCTGAACATCCTCCACTCAATCGACACCTCTGTGTTTTCTTGTGCGCGAAATGAGTGAGATATCGTGTCAGAACACGAGAAGCAGCCATTTATAATTATGTTTATTATATAAACGACAATAATTCGGAAGTTTTAAGCAATTTTTCGAAGATTTTTAAAAGATCTCTAAATACTTTCCGAAAGTTGTACCAACAGTTTTGATCATTTTCTGACAATGTCCGAATATGCCCGAAGGTTTCCGAGGAAGACCCGAAGATGTTTCGATTGGAGATCAACGCCTTTCAGCTCGTTCGATATTTCACGAGGGTAAACATGTTTGCTTACGTGAAGACATTGATATCTTCACTCTTTAGATATATAAAATTGATATCTTGCCATGTGTTGAGGTATGATTTTTCTGCGGTAGGAGAAATTCTTGTATTTCACGGAAGTTTATTTAATAAATAAATGATATAATAGACGCGTGTTTATGCCTTTGCGCAGCTAATGATCCCGTGTGAGCGGAAAATTTCTGGATTTGTTTGCTATTGTATCATGTTATCCTATGCATAATGAGACATGAGCTATAAACATTCTTTGTTAAACCGGTTAGCATCAGTTTAGCGTAAGGCTTGGTCCACGTTGTTAGTTAATAAAATGGCTAAATCTCGCAGAGATCACAAGTGCACCTTTATAATTATAGCAGTTTTGGCGTTTGTTTTGGTGGCCACTGCTGTAAAAGGTAGGTGTTTCTACTGATCAATTGTTCTTTTAGTAGATTAAAGCCCTGGCTGGAGATTCTAAGCCAACAGACCTTCAAATTGTAGGCTTTTACTGCTGTTTGTTTTTGGACTCCCGGGGCTTGGACGTTTTCAAGAAGGGTATCTTGCGCGAAGGTCTCTGTGAATATGCTTATCAGAAAAAAAAAATAAAATAAAGACTAAGTAATTTCTGACGGAGGCAGATTTTCCACTGTGAATACAGAAGAGAAACCGTTAAAATGATTCTAACTTGGGCTTAAGGGTAAGTTGCCACTTTAACTCTTCAGTTCCCAAGAGTGCCAAAGATAAAGATTCATATAAAAACCTAAATTTCACATTTTGTAAAATATCGTAAAACAAGGGGTACCATGCCAGAGAACTGCCGAAGAGGTTTCCGATTTGATTGGTGACACCACAGGATTTCGTCTATAGACTCAAAAGTTAAAAAAAAAAAATTACACTTCATATCTCCATAATTGAATCTAGGAGTAAAAAGGTTAATAGATTATATATCCACACAGCAAAGAACTTTGTTTAAACGACTCCTGCTGCTTGGGCGCATTTAAAGTCCGATGCAATTAATGTTTTTATAATAGTTTATTGTTTTTATCATGCGGAGATCTACGTCGATATTTGTCGTTTTCAAATCAAAGTAATTCTTAAAACTTGTCCGCACAACTTCTATGAATAACTTTAATTTAGTACGTGGCAAGTAACAAAAACTTGATAAATAAAGAAAGATGGTAAACGTTAAGATGGAACATTCATCGTGTCACGAGGGTGGGACAGAGAAAAAAATGCTCGTGACATGATTTTCCCATAATAAAAACTTGTTTAACTAGAATTCTAGAAACTAAACGTGTTAATCAGATATTTTCGCAGGGATAGGGTAACATGTGCTTGAAAAGGATAAAAGATAAGTGTCAGAATGTGATGGCTAGTTCCTGATATCCCGAATTCCGTTCAACCATCTACGCGCGCGCAATAAATTTTCATGTTGCAGATAGTAGAAGCGACTATGTTGCTGCGAGCTTCCGAGCGAGCAGCACACTAATCTTGACGGGATCCCTGTGCCTAATAGACCTCTTTAGCTTGTACATTTTGTTTTCCCATTGTAGGTCATGTGATGTTCTCAAGGGAATTTGTTCTTTGTCTTTTCATAAATTATGCATACATATGCACGTGAAGAAAACAAAATTTAAAAGAAACAGTTCTCTAGGGTAACATCACATGACCTACATTGGGAAAACAAAATGTACAAGCTAAAGAGGTCTATTGGATCCCTGTGTTGCCTGAAGTAATGTTAGCACAATCACGATTCTACAGATTTTTGTTTGTCACGATGATTTTGAGCATGCGTGTGTCCAGCGGTGTCACTATGATTTCGATGCGCGCGCTGTTTGCGCAACAATGTTGTGTTGCACGTTGTAACCCAGGATTAGCGTCAATTTTGAACATGTTGAATCCAGTTAAATAACTAATCAGTGAAATTTGTTCCGAAGTTTTTTTGCCCTTCAGTTTTGATTTAACATTTCTTTATCTTTAGCTAAGAATTAGTCTTTAAGAACATTTTTTGAAGTAGAGAAGTGAAATCCTCGGTTAACTTGGTTGTAGCCCTGTTGCACGTATTACCATCTACGCACGCGCAATAAATTTCAATGTCGCAGAAAGTAGAAGCGAAGTCTATTTTCTGCAACATGAAAATTTGTTGCGCGCGTAGGTGGTAATACACGCAACATCAGGGCTACAACATGCAACGCAATCACTGTGAAACGAGTATAAAACATTTTGTAATAAGTCTTCCATAAACAGAACAGGGGCGAGCATCTCGTTTAATGACTATAATAATATTACAAGATGTACACAGTCCTATAAGTTACATCAAAGTTTACACGAAGAAAGAAAAAGCAAGCATAACCAAACCCCCTCCCACAGGCGGAGAATTCGAGTCAAATGCTGTGAAACATGGAAGATCTCGAGGAAAGAGTTAAGCTTGGTTCCCACTAGCGACGTAAAAGGTATCGTTAGAAGCGGAATGGGAATCGCAAGAACCTTACGGATCTAGTGGAAATCAAAACGACAGAAACAGATAGTAAGCGACAGAAGCAGAAGGGTATTGAGTCAGAAGAAAAAAGAAAACCGGGCTTTTCTCAAGGAAAAAGCCGTTCATGAGCAAGCAAACACAGTATTTTCTCGAAAAATCTAGTTATAGGCATGTTATAGCGTAATGTTTATTCTCAAATTGATGAGTAACATTTAGCCAATGAACGCCAGCGGAGAGCGAGGGATTTTCAAATGGGAAAAACCCGTTACTCCCGTTTTCTTTTTTACTAAATCTTGGGGTAAAACCAATTGAAATACTTCTATTGAAGCCGACAACGATTCAGTTGTGTGCGAAACCCTGAGAGGAAAGCTTTGTGCTGTTGGCAGATCAGAGTTCGACATGTTCACCTCGCAGAAATTCCAAGAGAACCATGACTAACTACGCTTTTGTGGAGTTATGCGTCATCACCTTCACATTCTTTAATAGTAAGTGTTTTAATTGATTTGTCGTTGCTGCTGTATAGAGATACTTCTCATGTTGTCAGCACGGTCAGTTGAATTTTGTATTATCGATCGATGTCAGTAGCAGACCCGGGGAGCGTGTGTTTTAAGGGACAGTTCCCGGCTGATATATCAAGTTTTCACGATGAACAAAATACTTCTACGCTGATTCGCCGAGAAAATCATGCATGTACAACTTTTCAAGAAATGTTTCTTAGGTGCCGCGTGAAGCTTAACTGATACAACGCGCGCAATATCTAAATTAACTCGGTAATCTACAACTTTCCATCAGATTCACAAACAAAAAACCTACGGTATAAAGTGAACTCATTTTCACCAATCAGTTATGTCTCTCGGTAGAATAACGGCTGTTGTGTTTGCCTCCGGTGAGGATAGTAATATATTCCCACCAGGTATACCCGCACACAAAGCCAATAGGACCAAGATGTGTAAGATATGGGAGAATCGGCCCTCGGCAACTACTCTCCGATAGCCATGGTTCGAGGGGCTTAACATATACGAAGAGGGTGCGATGTCGCCTTCCGAGGGGAAGGCGGTACCTCCCCCCATAACTCAGAACTCAAGCGGCAAAAGCAAGCCCTTACGGACAAACTCGAGCGTTGAAACAAACAATTTAAGCAAGACAAACCGGCTTCAACAAGGTAAACTCGACAACACAGGCTCGCGAGTTGCGCAAAGTAATTGTACAAGACAAACACGGAGATCGGTTGCTATGGGTTTTCCTTCCGCAACTTCAAAGCTTGCTGGCGCAAAAAGTATCAGCGGTAGATGTCAGTTGAAGTGAACTGCCTTTCAAAAAATCTAAGTGCTCTAGGTATAGAGTTATAGAGCATGAAATAAAAAGAGGGTCTGTTTTGTAATAGAAACAAGTGCAATTAAAGTTCTCCATAGAGAAAGAGTAGATAAAATTAGTACGATTTGCCGAATAAAGAGACCCAACTCTGTCAACCGTTACAGTCGTTGTTATGCTATGCGAGATATATGGACCCGATGTTGCAGCAGTTCAGGGCTGCTGACGGGAAATATGCTCGAGCTAGTATGGCCAATATTGTATAGTTTCATTTAGGGAACGTGGGAATTTCTATTTCTCCCTAGACAATAACTGGGCTGTCAAGTCCTCCAATATTATTAATGCCATTTGAAATTTACAAACACCTTTGGGTTTCGGTTTACAAAGGATACAGAGGGAGCACGGACAATGGAGAGAGGATAACAAGGGCTAAACCAGCGGCAAATATATGATATTAAACCCAGGTGACTTTAGGGGGGAATTTTCTGTCAAAGCGCTACTTCGAAAAGATAACACAAGACGGTCGTGTGATTAGGTCCATGCACTACAATGGGAAATCGCAAATTGTCCCATTCATCTGGACTTTTCATTACAAGAGAAGGTCACAAATAGATTAAATTTTGAGTCGATACGATGGAAACGATTTTGCTAAATAATTCAATTTGCAGAAGCGATGAATTAACTTCGGGACGAATGAAGGAGCAAATCGACGTTTTGTTTTCAGTGTATATAATGACATATTTTGGTCGGTTTTGTGTTTGTTTCACCCAGAATGCCCTACATCCTTAAGTTGAAAATAGAGTTTAGTTGTAATGGCGTCGTCTCCGCTGATTTCTTGAGATCGAAATTAGCGTTAACTTGAGCGAACAAGTAAATAAATAAATGATTGTTCTGGTAAAATCTGGAGGATTGAAGTAGGGCTTGAAAGCGTACAATCGCGTTTTAGGGTAAGCTTAGAAAAGTATGCCTGTTAATTACTCCCGCCGTCATTTTCTTTTCCACTCCCAGTGCCTCTCGGCATTCGGTAAAATATAAATGGCACACGTCACTCCTGTTCCGTTTCCTTCAGTAAGGAAAGGCCAGTACCATTTGTCGGAACAATTATAACCGCAAAACCTGAAATAGCCGTTTAAAGTTTCGGAAATAGCGGGAAATGTAGAGACGAAATGCCAAAACGCCAAGTAAATGGGTTTCGGAATACATCTTCACTATATATCTGGCATAGACAGCGGTTCTAGAGAGCTTGGATAAACTCTAGCTAGGTCACAGAGGACGCCTTGTCTCGAGAAGGATAACACGTCCTCTTGCTTTGGAAAGGTATATGGAGGAGTAGAAGAGTTTTTCAAGAAATATTAGGTTTGCACTGCGGTCTTGTGGATACGTTTCATAACCATAACAAACGCCTGAGGTAGTTGTCACAAGACGGGTTCCCCCGGGGATATTATTCGCTACGGTTAAAATTACTTACAGTTTCTTTCAACGTTTTGTATTTTAGTGAAAACTGAGCGAGATTATTTCCTGTGAGCTTTGCTCTATTTGAAACTTTTTGCTAGTTTTGGCGGACCTTGTAGGATCTCTTCCCAACGAGGGAGGTGATTGTGGATCTCTCCCGCCGTAAGACGGTTGTGATTCCGGAGCATAAGGTCATAGTTGGGACACCATTTTGGACGTGGGTAACAGGGCCGCAACGCTCGGGCGGTCACCCTTCCAGTTGACCCGTTGACCCCAGTTATTTGGTGCGAAGTTTGATGTCTTAACACTTGTGGGGTGGCTACAAACAGGATAACATGAATGAATAAAAAACGGGGAGGAAAGGGGAGAGACTATAGCTAAAACGAAGGTGAACTGACGGAAGGGTGAACGCCCGAGCGAAGCAACCCCGAAATACCCCGTCCAGGGACCGGGTAATGAAGGGTATTAGATAACCCCATCAGGGAAGCTTCGCAACGGGCGGAGTGGGCTGGGGAACGGTGATACGTTGGTGGAAATTGAGAACAATGATAAATGAACATATTTTAAAAAAGGTCACCCAGCCGCTTCAGAGAAACTAGCAACAAATTCAAGCGAGGTCACCCCGTCGCTTCAAAACAAACGGGAACAAAATCAAGCGAGGTCATCCCAATCGCTTCAAAACAAACAAGAACAAATTCAAGCGAGGTCACCCCAGTCGCTTCAAAACAAACTAGTAACAAATTCAAGCGAGGTCACCCCCGTCGCTTCAAAACAAATTAGAACAAATTCAAGCGAGGTCATCCCAGTCGCTTCAAAACAAACTAGGACAATAATATACCTGCCAACTTTTTCCGAGTGATAGGCGTGAGAATTTTCCGGTAGGAGTGCCAGGATTTCCGAAGGCGACCCGACCGAATCCGAAGGAAACCCGATCTATTCCGAAGATGTCCGAAGATGTTCCGAAGAATTCGGAAATTTAAATGGACATCAGACCTCTGTAATTGTAACGTTCAGAACGATAAAAACCTACAAAAAAGTGCCATATTTTTATGAACGTAACTATATTAAAAATTGATCATGCGATCAGTAAAGGCTCATAGCCTAAATCTGTAATAGGCGTGAGAAAATTGCTCCATAGGCGTGAGTAGGCGCGAGATTGGAGTTTTGGACTCACAGGCGTGAGACTCACGCCTAAGGCGTGAGACTTGGGAGGTCTACAATAAAAGCGAGGTCATCCCGTCACTTCAAAACAAAGTAGAACAAAATCAAACGAGGTCACCCCAGTCGCTTCAAAACAAACCAGTAACAAATTCAAGCGAGGTCACCCCAGTCGCTTCAAAACGAACTAGAACAATTTTAAGCGTGGTCACCCCAGTCGCTTCAAAACAAATTAGAACAAATTCAAGCGAGGTCACCCCAGTCGCTTCAAAAGGAACTAGAACAATTTTAAGCATGGTCACCCCAGTCGCTTCAAAACAAATTAGAACAAATTCAAGCGAGGTCATCCCAGACGCTTCAAAACAAAACTAGAACAATTTTAAGCGTAGTCACCCAGTCGCTTCAAAACAAACTAGTAACAAATTCACAAATTCAAGCGAGGTCACCCCAGTCGCTTCAAAACAAACTAGTAACAAATTCACAAATTCAAGCGAGGTCACCCCAGTCGCTTCAAACAAACTAGAACAATTTTAAGCGACGTCACCCCAGTCGCTTCGGGAACAAATTAGGACAATTTTAAAAGAGGTCATTTTAGTCGCTTAAAAAAAACTAGTAACAAAGTTCAAGCGAGGTCACCCCAGTCGTTTCAAAACAAGCTAGAACAAATTCAAGCGAGGTCATCCCAGTCCGGTCGCTTCAAAACAGTATAGTAACAAATTTCAAGCGAGATCACCCCAGTCGTTTCAAAACAAACTAGAAACAAATTAAATCTAAGCGAGGTCACACCTGTCGCTATAAACAAACTAGTAACAAGCAGAGGAAAGTCGAGCGAAGTCACCCACGTTGCCGAAAATCGAGCTAATAAAGCGTTCGTGAAAATGGGAGTACAAGGTGAAAAAGATTTGTACGGAACCTACCAACTCTGGCTGTGCAAGCTGGTTTTGCGGTTGTGGTTGTGCTTGTTGAGCAATAAATTGCGTGTCTTGCTGTCTTGCTGTTGCGGAGCTGGGTTGAATTAAGCTGCTTGAACTTCGGGGTGTAAAGGAGCTACGGGAACTCTCGCCATAATGGAAAAAGGCGGGCGCAGCGATGCATGGCCATGGTAAAAAGTTATCGTCTTGCACGGGTCCCGACCTGAACTTTACTGAACTAGGCTGATTTATGAAGCGGGCGGCTTATATATAAAGGGAGAAGGTCTAGGGTTATGCCGCGCATTCCCACGGGTCACGCTGGGAATGTAAAGAAGTACATGATTGTATGTATTAGGCTTTTTGTGCGTGTATCCCCAGTGAGAATAGTTTGTCGTGCGTTTGTTATTGTTCTTTACAAAGCGTCATTTGTGGCTTAACATATTACTGTAATGCGTAAGACAATCTAGTGCTTTTTTACAAAGGTTTTGACTCCATTTTGTTCAAGAGTTCTTGTTTTACTGTTTTTTTTTTTCTGTTAATTTTCAATAAAAAGTCTTGCTTAAATTTGCCATTCTAGTTTTGTACTAGTTTGTTGTCAATAATTTACACCGCGCCACTTCGCTGTCGGATTTTACGAGATAATTCGTACTTTCACTTAAGGTTACAGTGTACCTTCGGGGGTGTCTCCAGTATAACAGCTCTAGCGTCTTAAGATTACACTCAATATACCTAAACCCAAATATCAAATTAAAGCTTATAAAGCTGGCTATCTAAATACGGAAACCATTTGGTAATAAAATGAATTGTCGAATTTTTTACGACGTCTAAATTCGAACGTCCGAATCAGTTTTAAAACGCTATAACTCAAAGCGATTATTATATTTTGCTAATTTGATTTGTTACTGGGTTTCCGGACACGAAGCGCTAAAAAAAGGGGTCGGCGATTTTCCATATTCAATTGCAGTGAAAAGTTACAGAATATTTTCGAAAAGGGGAGAAAAAAAATTGGAATGATCGCACGGAAATGCCTGTTGACGAAAAAGTTTTCGGAATTAAGAAATTCGCCGACAGATTTTTGTTGATTATATGTTAGCCTAGCTTCTGTCCAAATTTGAGGAAAATCGAACAAATTCCCTTTGAGTTGTAGCTCTTTAAAGTATCCCCAACAAGCGAAAAATTAACTTTGAGAAAACGGCGCTTAAAAAAACATATCGCTTAATAAACAAACTCCGCCCACAAAAGTTATACCGTCATTTCTCCGTCAATTTTCACTATTTTTCGATACTTTTTTTTTTGGATGAAAGTTCATTCTGTAAACATTATTTTAACGCCAAAAAAAATTTTTCAATAAATTTTCGATCTGAAGGTACACTGTAACCTTAATTGCTCGGTTTGTATGCTTGTCTTTCGCAGCTTTTACCTTCTTTTATCTAAATTCTATAAGTTTTCATTCAAGAAAATATGATTTTTAAATTATAATTGCTCAGTTTAAGCTTTCGCCTTGCTATTAATGAATTACGCTTGACTCGACTTTTCTTTTTAGAAAAAAAATGAAAAAAATTTAAAGTTAATAATCAGTTTTCCACGGCTTTGATGTAGGCAAGAACATTTCTCTATTCTCACTGGGGAAACACGCACAAAAAGCCTAATATATACAATCATGTACTTCTTTACATTCCCAGCGTGACCCGTGGGAATGCGCGGCATAACCCTAGACCTTCTCCCTTTATATATAAGCCGCCCGCTTCATAATTCAGCCTAGTTCAGTAAAGTTCAGGTCGGGACCCGTGCAAGACGATAACGCCCCACCCTCCTCCCCGCAGCGATGGAACTTATTCTCTCCAGGTCTACCAGCTCGCAAAGCCTCGGGCCGATTCTCCCATATCTTACACATCTTGGTCCTATTGGCTTTGTGTGCGGGTATACCTGGTGGGAATATATTACTATAAAATCAACAAATACTTGTACTCACCTTTTCGAGGAATGACACTGGCCTTCAATTTTATAGCTGATTTCTCCTTTGACTTACTTTATCCGGCTCTCTTTCTTCATTGAGTCTTTTTGATACCTCGTTCAAGCGTTGAGATCTTTAGCGTGTTTTCGGATCTTTGTTTTTCCGCCGATGTCAAGTTTTACAACCATGGTGAAACTTTGTTAGTTTTCTTCATTGTTTTCTTTGTTTGTGTCGTTAGATATTTTATCTGGCCAACGAAAATTCACTTTCGCTTTGGTAACTTTCGTCTGGGTCCATAATTTACGAGAAAAGTCAATGATATTAAGCTTTAAACAACAAAATCTTTCTGTAAAATTTGGACCGGCCCGTACGCGGGGTCCGAATGGGAAAATCCGAACTGCTGGAGCGCGCGTCATTAGCCAATCAGATTCAAGGATTTAGGATTTCGGACCGCTGAGATGCTTCTGGAAAAAAATAATATCTTCTTATTGACTAAGTGGGAGGGCCGGACGGAAAAAATATTTGGCTCGAGGTCATGGCGTATAAGCCTGTGAACAGGCTTCTTTTTGGGGAATTGGGCCCCTTCCCTCTTCCTCGGTCCGCGCTCGGCTCGCTTCGCTCGTCGATTTTAACCTAACCCAATTCCCCAAAAAGAAACCTGTTCACAGGCTATGGCGTACGGACCGAGCGCAGTGAGGTCCGTGCGCCAGGACCGAGAGCCAAATATTTTCCATCCGGCCCGACCTAACTTAGTCAATATAAAGTATTTTATCATATGACCAAATTGGAGACAAAATTTCTTGAAATCTTAACGCGCAAGGCCGTTCGCTTTTGTAGTGCGGCCGTACGGTTTTTTCCCGACCCGCTCGCGCAAATGCGTACAGCCCTCAGCTCGGTACGTACGGGACTTTCATCAATGGTTTTGCAAAGAAAAGTTTCGCAGGGCCGTACAAATATTTGAAATAATGGCTAAAAACGTGAAAAGTCCACAAGATTTCTTGACCGCCTGTCACCAAACATGTCAGGAAATGTAATCCACTCCTATCCTTGCAATCCTGCACTTTATATCCAAATTACTGCTTCTGTTTTTGCTCTAATGAATTAAATTGTATAGTTAGTGGCACTTCGCGATAAAACATGGAAATAAAATGAGAGAAATTTTGTTATTTTGGTGGGACAATGTCCTTTTACGAAATTGTTTTTTGTTTACTAAAACACCAACAGCGTGGGCCGGTTGGGATAAGTTCAAAATAAAATACTTTTCTTTAAACTGAAGCGTAGTGCTAGCCACTTAGAGCTCTTTTCGATATCATACTTAAGCAGGAAGGAGGGGTGACAAAGATTCGGAAATTATCTATGATGAGCCGTATTTAGATAAATTCATAGACATCATGCAGCTTAGCGCGACTGGCTTATGCACACAGGGAGACGTTTCAAAATAATGATTTTCTATGGAAAGAAAGAATATAAAATGTTACACATAATGTGACAGCATGACCACGCTTCAGCACTGATCTTCAGATCTTGTCACTAGGAAACCCTGGTCAATATTGGCCCATTTTTTTGGATTAATACTTTAACAATACTTTCTCTCACGAATGATACACGAACAAAACTCATTAAACTATGTCAACGATGTTCAGTACTTTGAATAAAATCCTGTTAGTTGACCGTCTTGTTTTTCCTCAGTTTAAGTGGTGCAAATTTCTTCTTTGAAAGATAAAATTGAGAATGTTAAAGCAACACATATCATGACTATAAAGCAATTTTGTGACCTTGAAAAACGCTTTCGCTGCGGAGTGTTTCATCCGCCAGTAGTTGAAAGCATCAACACAAGCTTTGCTAGTCCTTTTTCCGCTAAAAATATCACTAACGTGGAAAGAGGCTTGTTCGATTGACCTATAAGAATGCTGAAAAGCGAGTGACGTAAAACAGAATATCTACTTTTTAGTTTGCAATCCGTTCACTTTGCTTTGCGTGTTCACAAGCACGCGTTTGCCTCTGTTCGCTACTGACCAAATATTGAATCATTTGTTTCCTTCCAGTTCGTTTGTTGTCAGTTTTGTTGTGGCTATGTTATCATTTCAAGGTCACACGAAAACCGCTCATCAATTACAAATTTAACTTACCTGTTTTGACTTTTCGTATTGTTATCATTTAATAGTGCAAATTGAATTTTTTTATCTTGATTCCACGGTTGCATGATTTGCAAATTTAAGGTGATTTTCCTTTATGCTAACAGCTTTGACCATTCATAATTTTTCCTGTCCCAAATTAATTCGGCTCGGCAAAATGTGTAATTATATTTTTTAATCCTATGAGCAATTACTTCTCTACAGAACTTTATAAAATTACTCAGATACTACGCGCGTTCTGATTGGTCAAAAACTTTTTGACTATGGTGCCGGTAAACTCATAGAAATTTGTAAAGTAAACAAAGACCTATTTTCCAATATTGCATCACCACACGCGTCAGGACTAAGAACTCGAGTTTAGTATCTTATTGTATTGAGGTCTGTTAGAAGATAACTGACAACAGAAGATCTGTTTCTTGAAGACAATAATTTGCTGCTCAAAGCTAATTCAAAAATTTCCCACGAGTAATAACTTGAATTATAAGAAACTTAGCTTAAAAAAGAAAGACGCAAGCAAAAATGGCATACCGAAAAAAGAAGACTTAGCTTATTTTAAAGCTAATATTAACAACAGGTATATATATATATTTTCATTTAACGTTGGCTTGGAAAGAGTTACATGCAGCCATAAAAGACAATCAAAACAACCTCGTTGTGTACTTTGTGAAGTTCACTGAGCGGAATGTTTAAAGCCCGGTTTCCATATGATCGCTACGATCGCTACGATCGTTGCGACCGTTGCGATCGCTGCGATCGCTGAAAAAAATAGTTCAGCGATCGCAGCGATTGATGGTTTCCATATCATCGCTGCGATCGCTACGATCGCTACGATCGCTGAGAAAGTGAATGAAGATCGAGGGGACCTGGGTCTGACAATGTCGTTTCGCCTCATTCTTGAAATTCAACATATCGGCTGTGAATTGTTTTTAAAATTTGTTATAAAGACAGTCGTATCTTTGCACTTCTTCCATAAAAAGGGCCAAATCGCACCCTTTGAGTGAGCGTACGCTGTGCATCTTGGTATTTTTGCTGTCGCTGCGATCGCTGCGATCGCTGGAGAGTAGTTTCCATATGATCACTACGATCGCCACGATCGCTGAGATAGAATCACAGCAATCGCAGCGATCGTTGTCGCTGCGTTCACTGTGATCGCTACGATCGCCGGAGAGTGGTTTCCATATGATCGCTACGATCGTTGAACTTTTATTTTTTTCAGCGATCGCAGCGATCGTAGCGATCATATGGAAACCGGGCTTAATGAAAAGCTCGACTAAAGTGAATCTCAGAGAGCAAACAATGGCTCTCAAACTGAGGACATTTTCGATTAAAAATCAACTGAAGTTTATAAAGGTGCCTACAAATCCTAACGTAACTTCTTAATTAGTCAGATTTGCATAGTGGAAATAAAAAGTAAGCTTATAGGTTTGTTTTCCAGGACCCCCTTTCAGGAGAATTTTTTACGCCGATTCACCCATTTACGCTTTATCGTGTTTTGTTTCTGAGAGCATTTCGAAGACATTTCTACCTGATACAGTTTAAATTCTGATTATGTTCAAGCAAGGATGATCAATTTCACTTCTTAAAACAGCAAGAAAATTATAGCTCAAGGTTTAAACAAACTATTTGCATAAAATGATCAAACAGTTATGTTCCATCAAACCAATCAAAATTTAAGCACTGTAGGCTTAAAACTGGCAATGAGCTTAGTTTTCATTCTGCACTGAAAATGTAGAGAAGTACGAGCTTTACTGTACACTTCATTGAAAAGAAATAGATAGTCGAAAAAAGTTTAAGAAGCTGATTTTCTGGAACTAGCCTTTATTGCAATTGAAAAATTCTTGACAAGAAGGTAAGCTTAAGCTTAATCTTTGGATCCAAAATATAGTTTGTGGAATTCCAAACTTTCCTTGCAGCCACGACGCCCGATTCCGGACACAATTTTCTCGATTTCCCCTTCAAAGTACTTTTAGTTTGGATCATTGAACATATTTTCTAGGCCTACTCTGGGACCCAAAGTCGCCGTAACTTTGGGCGACTTAAGGCGACTTTAGGCGACTTTAGGCGATTTAAGCATATTTTCTCCAAAATTTAGGGTGATTTTGGGCGATTTAAGGCGATTTTGGGCGACTTTAGGCGACTTTGGGCGATTTTGGGCGACTTTAGGCAATTTTAGGTGACCTTCAGGTGACCTTCAGTGATTTAGGTAGAGATGCCAAGGTGAAACCAAGTACAGTTGTGGTATATATGGGCATTTTTCTAAAATGGGAATCATCATAGTACACCATACTGCATTGTTTCAGAAAATATCCATACTATCCCCATGGAAGGTTTTTGGTTTGAATGCTCCACCAACCCCCCCCCCCTGCCCTCTCCCCCCCCCCCCACTCTTCTGCAAATTCCAGTTTAGTGGCTTTTAAGACCCTCCTCTGCCCCCTCCCCCTAGGAATTTCTAATAACCTCCCATGATGTGGGTATGGACCTGCACACTGAAGTCAATACATTAACAATAAACATTCAACAATGACCTAAACACCAGCTAGCAAGCAAGGTTGTTGCCACATTGGTCACAGGGTCAAAAGCTAAGGAATTAAGCAAAAACTATGAAATAGTAAGTGTCACAACAAGAAATTTAGGGGCCCAGAGTGATTCCTTGGGCATTTCAGGGTATAGGGCTCTGGTTAGGCAACAGCCTTGGCAAGCAAACTAATATTTTTCTGCCTCTACCATTAACCAAATTTAAATTCGGAATGCACAGTGGATGCATCAAATGGGAGTGAGATGCCACAAACTGTATTTAATAATACTTTATTTCCTCAAAATATCATATACGTCTCTCAAAAGCAACAATTGCTATTCCAATGAGATTATTTTAAGAATGTTTTATAATTATAATATTGCCAATTTTCTTCAGATGCCATCATGGGTTGTCTTTATTTTGAGGAAATACATTATTGCCATAGTTACAAAGTTAATTAACAACCTAAATTTACTTACAAAAATACTTCTGAAAAAAAGTCTGAAAGGATTGTTTTCCATTCAGACTAAAATAAAAATAAAACAATACCAACCATTAATTATCAATGTCACAAATTATAAAGATAACTACCTTAGTGAATACAGTGTGAATGCATCACCGACAGTAACTCAAGTTGCCCTATCTATCTTGGCTCGAAACTTTGGTAACAGGCATGCCTTCCTTGCAAAAGCCTTTGATCCTTTCCTGGCACCCAACCAATTTGCTCCTCTCCGGTCTTCAAAAGGCAAAACACTCCCACCCATTTTTTTGTTCCGTAAGCTTGTGGCTTTTGTGCTTCTCTTACAATAGTCTGAGCTGCTGGAAACTTGGATATGCCACCTTATCATAAATTGAAGCACATTCTTGCTGGAGGCTTACACACCGGCTCATCCGAAGCACTTGCAATTTGCAATGGGGAGCGTTTTATCCGCGATTGAGAATCATTTGGGTTGTTTGCGGTATGTTGGCTCTGAAAGCTCTCACTAATATTTCGGTACATCCCTAAAAGAAAGCCAGAGTACGTCCGCCATTTTCCTTTTGATCCATAATCCCTTTCGTAAACTTGTTACCAGGTTTCGTCCAACTTTTCAACATGTGCCACAGTCCGGCCCGGGTCGTTTCCGTTTGATCGCATCGAAAAAGTTCTCTCAGTAAACTTACCTGGAATTCTGTAGTTGATACGAGGTTTCTTGCCGAAATACAATCTTATAGCCAGTCAGTGGTGACAGTGGATACCGCGGTATCTGGCAGTGATATTATGAGACAATTTAGCTTGAATATTGCGTGACTTTAGCCAGACCAGCGTGTTTCTAGATCACGCGATGTGATTAACTTTCAAGTCACATGATCAAAACAGTTTCTTGGACCCTTGGCAGCCATCTTGCTTCGAATGGCGAGTCTCGTTTTCTAGCTTTTCTGCCAACAGCGGAACAATTTCAAAGTAATAAGGCGTTTTACAAGAAGAGTCTTGTCTTGCATGAACAACAGGGAATTTTGTACTTGCTTGGCTCTCTAACTTCAATTAATCTGTATCGATTTGGCTGGATGTGTGGTCTTTGACTTTAATAAGCTTATATCTGAGGATGCTATGAAATGTCTAGAAGTTGTTGGTAGACGAACTAGACGAGATGGTCACTTTGTCTTTACCTGTCTGTGATGGGTAAGCGTACGATTTACTCAATACATATAAAAGCACCTTTATAGCGTTACACTTTTGAGCTTGCAGTCATGTAACTTGCAGAATGTAAGTTTTAAGCTCACCAAAAACCTAGATGTATTTTAAAACTGGACTTACTGGCGTACATTTATTTCTGAGTGTAACGCCATAAAGTAGTTGCTAAAAGACGTTTAGTGATTACATCTTTTATTCTTGTGATCTGTATGCCTAATAATATTAAATACGTTTGTTTTGTGCAGAGGAATTTGATGCTATTACTTGTAACTGTTGGGGGTTAAGAGGGTGGTGAGTGGGTGGGATCAATGGGGGAAATTGTTTCGTAGAAAAGAGAATGGGGGGGGGGGGGGGGTGGTAGGGGGCAACTTCCTGTATGCTTAATATAGATTTGCCACCTGTAGTACTTTTCATATTAGGGACATGCAGATCAGAGTATGAGATAGAGTGTGAGTAGTGCTTATGCTTTAGATTATCAAATGTAAAAACCAATCTTGTTTCTAGAGCCTCCTTCTCTACTGGGCGACACCAGGGAGAAGCGAGGGTTCTGAGAATATGACTGGTTTGAAATTCGAAAGTCAGTCATAGTCAATCTTGTACTTGTACTCTGATCTGAAAGTCCCTATTGTAATGGAAGGTTTGGAACAACACCATAAGGACACATCGGAGGATTTTTGTAACAAAGTAGGTCCAGAAATAGCAAAGTTTATCATATTGGGTTAATTAAGGTTGTTAGGAATTAAGCGACTTAAGGCGACTTAGGGCGACTTAAGGCGACTTTAGGCGACTTTAGGCGACTTTAGGCGACTTTGGGCGACTTTAGGCGACTTTGGGTCCCAGAGTAGGCCTTTTTCTTCTTTCAGCTGATAAAATTTATACTGATGTATTTCAAAGCGCTTGAACTTTTCATCACTTTTGTCGAATCCGTGAATTTGTCAGTTCTTTGTCCGTGGCAGCGAGTCAAGTTCATTCATTCTTTCAGTCGCTTTGATTGGTCTTCCCGCGTCATCCGATGTATGTAATGAGAATAAGCTACTTGATCGGCACAAAATTATAACAATGTTCTCTCTTTACAAACGCTTTTCATAGTTATTTCATAAAAGCAATAGAACACATTTTCTATGAGTTTACCGGCGTTATAAACCCACTTGGGATGTTGGGAGAACACGAGAAAAGCTTGTAAATCACGAGCCGTAGGCGAGTGATTTACAAGCTTTTCGAGTGGGTTTATAACGCGGGGAAACTCATAGAAAAGGTGTTCTATTGCTTAAATAAAAGCGAAACCCTGTATTTCTGTCATGGCAATTTACGTCTATGCAAATGCATTGCCGAATAATAAAACTAATAATGTGACCTTTTTACCCACAGGTGATTGTCAACGTTACTACGATTATTTTATTGTACGTCAATTAGCCACGGAATCAATGTCACGTGTTTGATTATGAACGTTAATTTACTGATAAATAATAAAAGGAAACTGAAAGCAAAGCATTATTCGATTTCCGATCTTATTTTACTTTTATTATTTTTTTTTTTTTTGCCGACGAGCGGCGCAGGCGAACGACTTTTGTTATGATATAAAAATACAAATCAATTAGAGCTTCTGGCTTTTGTCAATCACTGAGGGAACACCGCTACCCTTTAATTTCTTGCATGCGTGTCACTCAAGTCAGCCGCAGTGTAACAAAGCGAATGAGATATACTGCCAAAAAGCAATCGGATAAAAATAAAAACCAATAAGAATTCGTTAAGTTACTGAGGGAAAAGTCCCACAGAGGTTATATATTGTACTAAAAATAGCTAAAAATGAACTAATAAATCTAAATGTTCGGCTATAAATACTGCTGATTGAAGCCGGCTACCATTCAGTTGTGCATTCGGGCCGTGAATTGAAGACTTCGCGCTGTTAAACAGAGTACGTCGTTATGTCAGCATCTTGCCGAAATTCCCAGAAAACTTGGTTAATTTGGTCTTTTAGCGTGTTCTACGTCGCCGCAGTTTTCTGTGGTAGGTACACATGTTTTAGTATCATCCGGATATGTGGTTAATTCTGTAAATAGGTTCGTTCTGAATACCGTCCTTTCGCATATCGTTGCCGCATTTTTTTAAACCTTACGAAGCGCGTGTTTGTGTTAAAAATGTTTATACGTAAATTGTTCAGTTCTGTTTAAGTAAATAGCGCGTGATAATGGAAACGTTTAATTTTAGCAGCAATGTTATCCGTGTGTCCACTTCAATACGACTATGTTATTTCTTGTGCGCCAATGTTCCCTGGGAGTTTAAAATGGTTGGATAATCACCCGGTAACAGATACATCATAACCTTTGTGCATATCTTTATCTATTAATGGATCACCACAATGTTGTTTGCTTTTGTTTGTTTGGGTCAAATCGATATACCTGTTAGTTTTCTTTAAAAAAAAAAAAAACTTAATTCTACGTGGAGACAGTAAAACTCCATTGATTTCTATGTGGGTCTAACGGACTAGCTGTCAGATTTTGTTTCACGGGTTAACACGGGTTAAGTAAAATCACTCTTGCGCTAAACATATCCTACTTTGCCATTGTTTGGATTTCATGGGCTATCACATTTTGTTTTGTGAGCCACGGAACTGACTTGAAACATTTCTCTCAGGCCCCTGATAAACTCCATTCATAAATACGTCACAACTTTATCAACTCATCCCTGATGAGGCTTTTCAGAGTTAAATAATTATACTATTATATAATAACCTATAAATACATATGATAAAAAAATATATAAATAAAAATCAAAGTTAATTAACTTAAGAATTTCGTTAAGAGTTGACGCAAAGGACTGTTTAAAGTCGCTCTGAGATTGGCAAAGTATAAGTTTAGGTTTCGGAAAGTTCCATAGACTAACAACCTGATAAACGTTTAATTTTGGCAGCAATGTTATCCGTGTGTCCACTTCATACGACTATGTTATTTCTTGTGCGCCAAGGTTCCCTGGTTTCATTTATACTCCGTCAAAGAAATTAGAAAAACACACTGCAGTTACGTTTATCTTTCTGTGGGGAAAAAACCCTTTTATTACTAATGCTTCATATCTCGTATTCTATGCGAAGAAATTGGCTACGAATATTTGCTGTCGAACCGGTTTGCATCAGTTGGCAGAATTGCTTCTTCGCGATGTTTTGAATAGCTAAGTCTCTCTGAGGTCATAAGAGAAAATTTATAATTGACGTTTATGGTTCTCGCCACAGCTGTATATGTAAGCGGTAGGTATTTCTTTGGATCTATAGCGGATCTTTAAAAATCCCATAGGCCGGATTCTATCTGCATGTATATATATTTTTTAATACTGTTAAATTCAACAATCGATTTTCGTTAAGAAAAAATCTTAATCCGGCGCCAGAAGAGTAAGGCCCAGTTCAAACGTCGAACTTCACATGTGCCGAACCTAATGCAAATGAGCAAAATCTATTGTTCTTGCTCATTTGCATTAGGTTCGGCACATGTGAAGTTCGACGTTTGAACTGGGCCTAAGTAACATATAAAGCAAGGCCGTAGGCGTTTATATGTAACACGGCGACAGCACGACTGAGAGCATGAAAGTTGAGTAAACACAACGTAAACAGACATGGCATGCTTGGTGTGCGAATACTGAAATGAAAGCTATAATGGCTCCGTCAATTCCAAGCCGCTTGTCCCCCGGGCATTTGTCTTTGTTTTTAAATAATGTTGCAAATGCCCAACCGTGGGGTCAGCTTATACTTACAAATACCCAAGGTGGGGCTTTTGAAAGAGTGCAAATGCCCGACCCATGGGACAAGATCAAAACCGTATTTTAATGATTTATGATGTAAGCAATAATTGTTCACAAATCAGAGAAATGGATCTTAATTCATGCTAGGAATTCTTTCGTTTTACCTCAGTATAACTTATATCCGTATGTTATGTTTTCACAAAACTTTTGACTCCAATAATAGACAAATTCGGCCTGAACGCATTAATTATTGTACCCATGCAATTCAAACCTTTTGGGATTAGAACTCTTTGTTCGTCAAATTTCCATATCAATGAAGCATTGACATGGAAATTATATGGAAATATTGTGAACAAAGGATCCTATTCCCAGAAGATTTGAATTGGATACAACCCGATGCGTTAGCCGAATTTGTCTATTTCCTGTCGATTCTCGTTTTTATTTGGCTCTTACTCATTTATTCTAATGAATTTTGATTTTGCTTTTTGAAATTTTTAAAGTTAAGGTGCCATTGAATTTTAAAATTGCCGGATTCTTCTGTTGCGACATATCCTGATGGAAAGACACCACGGCCACGAATGTTGGCAAATAAGACGTCATCATCGATAAAAAGTTGCCGTGATACATCTTCTGTGGCATTTTAAAGGTAAGAAACAAGCCGGCCTGTTTTGAAAATTGTGTGAAACACATTTAAAAAATGTAAGCCTGAAATGAAAAGTACATGCGTTCTGTCTGTTGCTCTACGTTGCTCTGGTTAGCGGTTCACTTGAAAAGTGCGGAACCAAAACGACGTGCACGTTTATCAACTCAGTTTTTATATTTTTTAAATTGGGGACAATCAGGAAATTAAAAATAAACAACGAAGCATGTACCACTTTTAAAATACGTTGTTTTGATAATGCCCCACCCCGAGCGTACCTGTTTTTGCAGAGGCCCCACCCTTGGGAGGGAAGAGTTATAAAATGCCCGGGGGGAAGGGGTGGAGAAGGGGGGGGGGGGGGGGGGGGGGGGCGCATGAGCGCGCTTGGAATTGACTGAGCGATAAACGGGAAGAACCTTTTGTCAGTAGCCCCGTTAGTTTTTTTATGGTTTGCATAAAGAAAGTTTAGTGGATGTGGCAGAAGTTGCACTAATCGTCGCGGGTCGCGGGTTTCAAGTCGCGGGTCGCGGGTTTTTAAGTCGCGGGTTTAAAAAAAACATGCGTGGGAAGAGGTGAATATTTTAGCAGACGTACTCTGTGCCAAGCGTTGCGTGACGACACAAAGTACTTGATGTCCGATAGCTAAAAAAAAAAGTTTATTTTCCATTCTCGGTAATACTGAGATTTTAAGTAAAATTATAGTATACTAAATCGTATTTTCCCAGAAGATTTCGGAGTAAACCGGCAGACCTGGAAATTAGGCAGAAAATATTATTCTCGGTTATTATCGACCGGAAGTTATGGGACCGGAAGTATGGAAGTTATTTTTCCGCCAAAAGTTATGGAAACAAAAGTCCGGATGAGAACGCGCGCCTCTGAATTTCTCACACTTAGCTCGAATTTCAAGCGTTTAATACTGAGACATGGCGTCCCGAAACAACGGAGAAATGAAGGGTTAAGAAGGAATGAAGGAGCTCAGTTTCTAAACGTCTAAAGAAGCTAAACTTCTCTATCGTCTTCAATCCAAGAGGGGACGGCGATTGTTTCTACTCCGCAGCTGGCTGTCAACTTGGAATAGAGGGGGAGAAAGTGAAGACGCTCGTCTTCAAATACCTCGGGAATCATCAAATTGATAAAAAAGCGATTTTAAGTTAGTTCCTTACAAAGCTGTAAGTTACAGCTTCCTTAATATGAGAAGTAACATTGCTTTAGTAAAAAAAAGGTCTAGCAGCGTCTCCATCCCAAAGCTAAAGAGTGATATTTTCGCAGTTGTGAATGGAAAATATCATTGTTTTTTTAGCTATCGGACATCAAGTACTTTGTGTCGTCACGCAACGCTTGACACAGAGTACGTCTGCTAAAATATTCACCTCTTCCCACGCATGTTTTTTAAACCCGCGACTTTGAGAACCCGCGACTTAAAACCCGCGACCCGCAACTTGAAAACCTGCGACCCGCGACCCGCGACGATTAGTGCAACTCCTGTGGGAGTATCTATATTTGCAGTGTAAGGTTAGAAAATATCTGAAACAGACTTTCAACGCACGAGAACTTTTAAACAAGGACTTTTCTTTTCTTTATTTTTTCTTTGGGGGAAAGGGAGGGAGGAAGTTAACTGAAGCGATACTGCTTTTCTTTCGATCACGAGCAATACCTATCACTAGGTCATGATAAAAACAACAACAGAAAAACTTGTTCAACTGGAAATCTTAGGAGGGCTGCAAGGTTCCGTCAAAAACATCCTGTCTGCTAGTTGTTTTTAAACGTGAAGAATTTTATCAGATAAAAGAAAGGAATGTGCGGAATTAAAGTTTATTTTATTCTGACCTTTATTTCTGTTTCGATTTTACGATGGCATGTTTCTTTTGGCCGTGCGCTAAACAAGCTCAAATATCAGGCCGAAAGTAAACGACAACTAACTAACTAATTTCGCCTTTTAACCTTTTTGCTCAAACGCCGAATGGGTTATTTTGTATTCGTCCAAAAAATACAACTAAACTTCGACAGAAAACTTCTAGGCATAACCTGAATAAATGACGGACGAATGAATAAATGATTAATGAATGACAAGAAAGATAGATTGATGGATGGGTTGAAAAAGGGAAGAAAGAATAGGAAGAAGGAAGGAACAATAGCAAATGGCAGATATGTTACAATAACTTTGGAGAGACGTCACCAAACAAACTGATGAAGTAACAATTAGATCAGTTTAGCATCACTGAATCGAGTCCGCTCTGCTCAGAGCGCATAATATATATACATAGCCCAAGCCTAACAGCGTCGCACTTTGAACAAGCTTAGCTAAGGTGAAACTTAACTAAGGTGAAACTTAACTAAGGTGAAAGGTTGGAAGCACAAGAATTAAGATTGACGAACGGGCTATTTTCAATTTTAGCAATTCTCAAAAACAGTATTACGCGACCGTCTGCACAGTACATTTTTATAGACCGTACAAAAGTTCACCAAAACAACTTTTCTCTGTCTACAATAACTAGAACCACTAGTTTCCGAATAAAATACAATTTATGTTTGTCAAAAATTGCCCGAGAAACTGATTTGAAAATCAAAAATTGCAAAAATACACAAACATATTTGCATAAGGCGATGTGAGTGAAGATAGAACTGTACTACAAAATCAAAGTCTTGTTTTGTTTACATAAAATCGCTTTTCAATCTATCTAATGAATGAACAAACACATAAAAATGGACAACACAATCTTCTTTCGAAAAGATTTATTCAAATATCCATTAGTTTACGTTTAAAAGCAAAACGCGTACCATTTAATTATAGCTCATCGAGTTCAAGCTTTCTTCGATGAAATTCAAGAGATCGATACAACTGAATTTAAGCACGTTTTAAAATCAATTCTCCAAAACTAACAATAACACTAATAAAAAGTCACTCACAGATTGATATCAACATAAATTCTCATCGAAAACTGTAATCTGTTTTACCTGTAAGTCCCTCGCTTGCTTGGAAATTCAAATCTCCGCTTCTGGTTCTGAAATCCGTAGAAAACAAACATCTCCCGCATTGATAAAAACGTAATACATGAAGTTCCTCGAAGCAAGATTTTATCCCTGAAAGCTCGTCTTTTTCCACAAAAGCGGCTTCTGAGTATCCCTTAATTAGTATCCCTGTCTTGAGTAACAAACCGCGAAAAAATGCAGGAAAATAACGACTTTAATTCTCCGCTAGACACAACAAAACAACTAAAGTGTTTACCGAGCTCACGGCTGTGTGGCCGCGCGAAAAACAAAGCCTTGCTTTCAAGATCCCGGATGTTGTTCCAACACGGCGGGCGGGCGGGCGGGCAAACACGCGTCCACGAAACATTCCGCTAGCCATGACCATGAAAAATCACGGCATAGGTTCTATGAGTATGGAGCTGCGCAGCCAGGCCTTCGGCCTGGCAAGTGCTGCGCTATTACGCGGACCTGTATTAACCCTATTCGGCCTGGGCGTTTTTTGAGTTCCTGAGCCTGGGGGGGGGGCACATTGTGCCCCCCCTTCGTAACTTCAAGAACATTAAGGCTACGACAATGAAACCTAGAGGATATATAGTACGTCCGAAACTGTCTCCTTTGCGGTCCGCACAATGGAACAATGACGTCATATGACGTAGTTATTAGGTAATTAGTTATACGGCCGCCATCTTGGATCCGCCATCCTGGATTTCTGAAATTTTTTAAAACCTCTTAAAAACCATCCAAATTGACTCAAAATTAATCAAAACCAATAAATAAACGCTAAATGACGTAAAAATATAAAAGTTATACCAATAAACATTGTTTTTCTGCATTCAAAGGTACAAATATGCAAATTTCAAAAAAACATGGCTGTCAAAAACTTGTTGACATGGAAACATCAAGTCACGTGATCAAAAAATTGTTACATAAAATTGTTGCCAGATAAATTTTAGGAAAAGTCACAAAGTTTGATGGCGTTTGAATACATGTTAAAGAAGTTATAAACGTTCAAAATTAGCGCGGGCACTTTGTGCCCCCCCCCCCCCCCCCCCCCCCCAGGCCGAATAGGGTTAAGCAATCACCCTTAAGCGGTCAGTTGAAAGCGCCCCGGAAAATTTTCCTCTTAATTACTCTACCTCAAACTCGTTAACGCCAGGGAATAAGGAATATAGGAAAGGAAACATTTGACTATATAATACAGGTTTGACTGTAGTGCTTTTTAGCATAATGGAGAGTACGGCGGGATAAAAAGCCAAATTTAATGCCAAAACCACTTGCGTTTTGGCAAAACCAAAACTTCAATTCTTCTAGCAGAGCGGGAGGGAAGAAAAAAAATTATCCCAAGCCGACCTAGACTCTATAGCTAAGTTCATCTGCCTAGTCAGAAGACGGGGAAATAGGTCCAACCGCTAACGCAACCGAACTAATGGAACCGGCGATCCCACGATAGGACGATGACTTGTTTTGAATGGCGGAATTCAAAAGCCGCTTGAGCTTGCAGACCTTCTTTTCGGGAATCTGATAGGTCATAGAAATAGGATAAAAGGTATTTATAAAAACGTAGAAGCTGATCTAGATAAAAAAAAATTATATATCGTTAAAAGACTGAATTTTCGACTGCAACTGCAGTCTTTATCAGAGTAACTAAAATATGCAGTTCGAGTGTAACATGCTAAAACTAAATTAAGAAGTTACTTTATCCCTTGGGGCTTCAATAATGTCTTAAAGACAGAAGGGAATGGCTTCCGCTCGTTCACCGAATTTTTGTCTATTGTGGAATGCCATGATTCCAAAAAGATTCTTTTGTGCATATTATTGACATTCTTTTCTAAAATTTACACATAGCTAGTGTCAATGTCATGATCAGTGGTTTCGGCGTGATCTTTTATTGCTGACTCTTTGTTATTATTAGTTCCTGGTTTATGCTCCCCGCCACGTGAATTCCATGATCTCTTGGTTTCCCCAATGTATGTGAAATCACACGATCGGGTTAACCTTGTACACAATGCCTTTTGTTTTTGTTTCTTTTGGGCGACCCTTTGGTTTCCTAAAATAATGGGCAAGTGTTTTTATAGGCTTGCCGTGAAAGCAGTTTTTATGTTCGCTTTGTTGAGTGCACTTCTGACTTGTTCTGATACGCCCTTTACGTATGGCAAGGTGGTGAAAGCTGTATGCTGTGTTTGAGTTGCAGCTGGTGGTCTGGGGCCCCGACATTTCTCAATAAATTTATCAGTATAACCATTAACATTTAAGTCATTAATGACTTGTTGTCGTTCTCGATCTTTTTCGGTGTCGTTGGATGGGATGGTTTCTGCGCGGTCTATCAGGCATTTAACAGCCGCACGTTTGCTCTCACGTTTGACCGCGTTCAACTATTCAAGGAACATAGAGTTGATCCTGAAAATAACTTTCTAGGGGTGAAAGGCATTATAAATTACAACGTGTAAACATCACTTGAGCTTGGGCTACCTGTGGTTGCGCGCGGAAGCCATTGTTGGTTCGGCTTTTGTGTTGTGGTGTGGGTATTGTTCAGTGTCTTTTGAATCTTTTGTTTTGCGTCATTTGGTGATCACACCATCCGCAACACCAAGAAACTACCGAAATCTCGGTCAATATTTGCCCAATTTTGGATTTTAAAGCGATGCGTTTGAACACGTGAGTAGAACACAAGAGGATCACAAGACTCGCGATCCGCCGACTCGGCAAATGAAAACTCGTTGTTTGACTTGCCCACTATTTTATCGGTGCAAATTGACTAAGAAATTGATCATTGTGGAAACAAAGCATGTCATTTTTAAATTGACGCGTCTAGTTTGCATTTTGTTTCGAATTGATACTAATTTCAATTAAGTTCCTCTCTTTATTTCCATTGTTCCAAAAGTAATTTAAGTACATTCACGTCATTTGCATTGGTTCATAATCCTGCTATCACAAAATAAAACAAAAAGAACTTTAAATTTAAACGACATATCACTTCGTTAGGGCCCTCTCATCTATCCCTTCAAGTACTTCCCGAGGTATTACAGTCAGTAGCAGCAATATATTCAAAACGTTCTTAAATTCCCACTTTTCGAGCCCGCTTTAACACGGATCATATAATGACCTCATAAGGCTCCCTTATCGTCAATATTGGACTCTGGAAATTTTTTTCACGGAGCTCGATAACACTAGTTTGTTTAACTGAGCCTATCTCATGATTCTATATCCGATTAAATGGATCATCGATCTTTGCTTTCTCTGGTTCGTGTGGCCTCCGCAGAGGCCTCCTAGTCACGCTCCACGCTTGGCAAAAAACGCGCGGAGGCTGCGGTACGGTAAAAAGTAAAGCGCGCGGGCAACTCCCGCTCTTTCGCTCGTCCCATCGTTCCCCGCGCTCCCATTTTATATTTTACTGTTCTTTACTGATAGGAGCCTCTGCGGAGGAGAGAGGGTCAACTGGAAAATTACTTTCAAGTTTGTACATGGGCATGACGATTTCAATGACGGGTCTAATGGACTGTCACTGATTTTGTGTCACGGGTTAAGTAAAACCACTGTTTTAGCTTATTGCCTTGATCATCTTCCACTCAATCAACACCTCATTGTTTTCTTTTGCGCGAATGAGTGAGATATTTTGTCAGAATACGAGAAGAAAAATTTCACCTCTCCAAACGGCGATGTATTATTATTTAACGACTAATTAGGAAGTTTTTAGCCTTTTCCGAAGATTTTCTGAAGATGTCCGAAGATTTTCAAAAGATCTCCGAATACTTTCTGAAGGTTGTACGAACGTTTTTGATCATTTTCTGACAATTTCCAAAGATGCCCGAAGGTTTCCGAGGAAGATCCGAAGACGTTTTGATTGGAGATCAACGCCTTTCGGCTCGTTTGACATTTCACGAGGGCAAACATGTTTGCTTAAGGCCTACTCTGGGACCTTAAGTCGCCTTAAGTCGCCTAAAGTCGCCTTAAGTCGCCTTAAGTCGCCCTTAGTCGCTTATGGTTGCCTGAAGTCATTAAGCTTAAAAAAGGCCTGTACACCTTAAAATTGCCCTAAGAGGTTTCACTTTTACTATCTCATGAATATATAATAATTTTATTGCCCCAAATCTCTTTTTTAGTTCCCATATATGATTATATGCTGCAAGGCCATGACCCCATGCAGTAAAACACCATGCTTCAATAGTCATGCACCATGCCCTGGTTGCTTCAGTTATAGTTGTTGAACCCTATAAAGGATGGACCATTTTATTTTTTTTTTTTGGGAGGAGGGGGGGGGGGGGGGGGGGGTGGGGTTGGCAAATACCAAAAAAAAAAAAATTCGCGCACAGATAAAGTATAGAAAAGTATGGAAAAATCACGAAAAAAAAATTCTTGCACAGCCAGAGATGCCAACCTCTGGAGATTAAAAATAGGGAGTTTTTTCCAGGCGTGAGGGGGGTCCCGAAATTATTTTTTTGCTTTACCCTCTAAAGGTGCCATTTTCTGCATTCTGGAGACCCGAAAAGCATTTGTGAAGTTAAGATATGATGAAAGACTGCATTTTTTGGGGGGATTTTGCGATAATTTGGGTTAAAATCCTAGCCTATTGCAGAGAAAAGATCCAAAGTCGCTTTTATCCGGAAGATGTGGTGACCCGTGCAGGAGACCGAGAGATTTGTTCCGTATCCGGGTGAGTTGGCATAAGTGCACAGCCTCAAGATGGGAAAAAAGTTCATGCTAAAACAAAATACCCAACCCCCTCCCCCCACCCCTAAAAATAAAATGGTCCATCCTCAAGGAGGGTACACCCATTTATCTTCAAACCATTGACAGCTATTTAATATTTAATCTATAAGTTTACTCATATTTCCTCGACAAAGTGTTGCTGAATGGTTGAAGTTGTCGCTTATATTATAATCAACATTAAATATGAGCAACAGCATAAAAAAGAAACACTGCTGATCAGCAGTCAATACTGATATAATGGTGTAGGCATTCCTTCACCTGCAGAGCATTATAACAACAGTGAGAGCTGTTTTGGATCAGAATAATTTGAAAAGTATTTTGGAGTTAAGCCCAATTATTGCTTATCACTTTTACTTTGAGCAAGTAAGCTTGAAAAGATCATAAGCTTATCCAAAGGCAATGTAACTGTATACAAATGTACTTAAGCTTAAGTTAACTTTTAAGCTTACTTACCCAACGTGAAAGAGCAATCAAAAATGGGCCATTTCTCCCGCATACAACCTCTAAGCTGCGTTCTAGCCACCCAACAGCATTCTATTTACAACCAATCGTAACTGAACGTTTGAAAACTTGAAGCGTAGTGTTCTAGTACAACTTGTACATGTCATCTTCTTGACAGTTTGATGAAGCAAAGAATTTAAATATACCTGTACGCTCAAGATTGCAAAATTTGCGTTGATTATGTTACTATGATGGCTCTCTGTCACAAAGGTCAAAAGGATTTCTTGTTATGAACCATTAAGCAGGAATGTACAAAGGATTTGCAGCTGTTTTCAGCAGGAACTTTGCCTCACTCGAGTAAACATGGCCACCATGTTTCACATGTTTTGACCACGTGACTTCTTTGAACCATGGATGCCCACGCGCGCGCCCGCGCGCGCACTCACGATTAACAAAGCTACCACTCACGTGCTTTTCCTTCGTGGCGTAGATTGTCAAGCTGGCCTGGAATTTTAAAATCGACACCAGTGCGAGATACAGTCGGTCTTGTAGCCATTGACAGGCTTCCTGCTTGTATTGCGGAAAGAAAACTAATTCCGACAACTCAATTCGAGGTAAGGTAAAAGTAAATTTCTGAAATTTATTGGTTAGGAAAAGAAACGCGCGAAGCATGGAAACCATATACGATTGGAAAGGAATTCTGGGAGAATCAAAATGGCGGACAGCAATAAATATTGTCAACTTTGTCATTTGCTGTGCATTCGTTTGTGATCCATTATTTTCTGGAAATTTTTGAGGTAATAATTAACTTCTACACCGGTAAATCTGTCAACAGCCTCAACAGTAACACAATTTAGTTTTGTTTTGACAGGTTAAATACTGCCAGGTGGAAAAGTGTGAGAGCATTTCGGGCCTTGTCAACAGAACTAATCAACGTACCCTGCTAGAAAGTCTCCTAGGAGGGTTCGGTTCCCTGTCAGCGTAACTTCCAAGTTTTCAGAGCCGGACAAGTAGTTGGAGAAAATGGAAAAGATGCGCTATTGAGAAGGACCCTCGCTTACGGTACCAAATATGATATTGGAGTATTCTGTTGGACTAAGGCAGGAGAACAACAAATTGGCTGGGTGCCCGACCAAACAGTTTTGGATGTTGTTTGCCAAGCTTTCGAGCCAAAATTGACTGTGCAACTGCCACAACAATGGCAGATAAATTTATGTAATATGTGAAATCGATAAGTGATTTTTAAGTAACTAATTCGATGCCTTTGTTGTATAAGTCAAGCAAAATGTATGTTAGTTTGATTCAGATCAGGTATCCATTTTTAAGTGAAAAAGTTGGATTTTTTTTTCAATAAACAAACTTCCTCAGATTTTGTTTGGCAGTGTATGTGATCTTTATATTTTTGTTTGATTATTGTTTTTATTGCAATATCTTAAAAACTTTTAAGCAGCTAACTGAATTTTTTCTCATTCTAGAAAAGCAATATTGTTCCTGCTTCTTGTTTGGCTAATTAATGTTCCTAATACAATTTAGCATTCATGTTATTTATGTAATGTAGTTGTTGTTGTTATTGTAATAATTTGAATCTCAGTATAGCTAAAAGGGGCTTTAAAATCTGGAAACTGGAGACTTATGGTCACTTAGGTCTATCTGAGACCAAGTGAACTGATCGTGATAATTTTGTGTATTGAAAGACGAGACAAATTGTCATGAATGCCAGGATTCAAGTCAGGACTCAAGCTATTGCCCTAACTCTACGTCAAACCCTAACTGGAGTCCTTGGTCACATCCTGACTTAAGTCCTGACAGTCGATCGGACCTGGCTTGAATCCTGTCTCATATTTCTCTCCAGAGACCAGTGGCTTGGTATTTAGGTATAGTGATGATGGGACTGTCAATAACGTTTTGTTTCATCACTTTTTAGAAACACTTTTATGTTGCCCGAAGTTGCCTTCAGTCACTTAAGTCGCCTTAAGTTGCCTTAAGTCGCCTAAAGTCGCCTAAAGTCGCCACTATTTTAAACTAATTTTTCTTTAAGTCGCCTTAAATCGCCTTAAATCGCTTAAAGTCGCCTAAAGTTACGGCGACTTAAGGTCCCAGAGTAGGCCTTGCTTACGATTGATATCTTCACTCTTCACAATAAAGATATATAAAATTGATATATCTTGACATGTGTTCCGCGGTAGGAGAAATTCTTGTATTTCACGGAAGTTTATTGCTGCGCAGCGAACGAAGTGAGCGGAGCAGCAGTTCATAATCCAGAAAGGCAGAAAAAATCTGGAATCGCTGTTTTTTTTACCACAATCCTTTGCGAGCCATGCTGAAGATGCAATGGTTTCCTAGGAAACGCTGTCCCACAACTCTCTGCGTGCGTCATGGTGATGCGTGCCTTTATTTGCGTCATTCGCTTTCCGTTAAACAGATGCAAACAGTATTTTATATTGTCGGACCTCGATAGTTTTTGAAGGTGAGTATTCTTTACACTTGGTATATTAGTAGGCAAGAGAGCTGAAAGCGATTAAATCGTCTTTTGAGGATCAGCCACTTTTTCACAGGTACGCACAATCACCAAATCAAGGTCCTATACTTTGTTCATTTTTACTTATTTTTTCGACTTTTTCAGGTACGCACGTGCTTACAGGTAGCTACGTCCCTGTCAGGATACATTTATCCAGATTATCGCAAAGTGAGAGCATGTCTTGCTTCAGAATTCATAATCTGCAGACTTTTCTAAGAATTTTCAAGAATTATTGAAAAGCTATGGTAAAGGAAATAACCTTTTTGAATGTGCATTTACTTTGTAAGAAATATTTTATTGACTGTTTCTTTGTGTTATCAGTAGTTTTTGAGAAATATTTAGAAAACTCGGTTTTGGTTACTTTTAGGGGTGCCGCGCTATATAGCGAAAATCAACTGTATTCAGTAGCGCGCGCTAGAATAGCGAATTACCTTCGCGATCACATGGCGAGTAAAATTGTCATTTTGAGAGAAAAAGATGAATATTTTCGAGTTGCTAAACGTAGTAATTTCTCTCGAGTCAGCAATTGCATGGTTGAAAGAAGAAACCTGATGAATAGCAACTACATATGTCCGTAATGTGACATTTTGTGTTTGCGCAATTTTTGAGTGACATTTCGTTCTAATTTAACTTTTCAAATTTGAATTTTTTCATTTTTGAACTTTAATTTGTACTTTGCTGACGCAATTTGACGACATTAATTCTCATTTTAGCGCGCGCTAATACGGTTGTTTTTCGCTTTTAGCCCGACACCCCTAAAAGAAACCAAAGCCGAAAACTCGGCCACATTAGGTCGAGCAATTGTACGGCGTGTAAACAAAATCAGATTTGCATTTCGCACTTTACGCTTTCCACTTTACGCTTTCTGCTCCCTTATTTTTCATTTCGAAGTCATAAAAGGCGTGTTGTTGGCTTTTCCAACATTGTTTTCCGATGGTAAAGGTGACCCAACCAATCTCAGTTTACATAGAGACATCCCCTTTTGCAACAGGATAAAGCATCTCATAAAATTTGCTGAACATTTGAATGGAAATTGGATTTATCGTTTTGCTAACCATTCTCGTTTTTCTTATTGGGCACTTAATATGATTCAAAGAAAACGTCTCTGTTGCAGTCTGTCTCAGTTGCAGTCAAAATGCAAAAAGCAACTTTTGGCCAGTGTTCTCATCACAGACAAGAACAACGAATCAATATCTTTACAATTTTTTATCACACTATTCAAGAATTATTCAATGTTTTCGAAGAAGACGAGCGTGGTAACATCAACAAAGACTTTGATGAAATTTCGGACGACGACATCAATGAAGTTATTCTCGAAACACAAGCAACTGCTGTCTACAGTGACAAAGAAAACTGTAATTAAGGTGGAAAGGAATTGATTTTATATGTAATTTTTCAAGCAAAATGATATGCATAATAGTTGTAAGAACACTTGAAAACTAAATACAAAACAAATGGAAAATACCTTGTGATTAATGTGATTATTAGCTAAAACGCGCTCAGATGATTCTATCATATACTTTGAAGTCATGATGAATTACAATTCAGCTACGCATAATGAATATCTAATTAGTATTAGGGGTTAGGCCCAGCTCCCTTCCATATTTGCGAAAATACATAAGGCCAGAGTACCGAGCAGAATTCGAACAGAATTTAGGTGTACGAGCAGAATGAGCGATTTTTACGAGCATTGCCTGCAGACAAGATAAGCCATTTTATGAGCAGAATTTATCCAGGCCTAATCACGTAAGTGCGCAGCAATCACTGTCTTTAAGATAACCTAGTTTAATAAATAATTAAATGATATAATGGACGCGTGTTTATGCCTTTGTGTAGCTAATAATGATCCTGTGTAAGCGGAAAATTCCTGGATTTGTTTGCTATTGCATCATCTTATCCTATGCATGATGAGACATGAGCTATAAATACTCGCTGTTGAACCGGTAAGCATCAATTTAGCCTAAGGCTCGGTCCGCCTTGTTAGTTTATTAAAATGGCTGAATCTCGCAGAGATCACAAGTGCACCTTTACAATTATAACAGTTTTGGCGTTTGTTTTGGTGGCCACTGTTGTAAAAGGTAAGTGTTTCTACTGATCAATTGTTCTTTAGTTGAGACAAAAGACCTTCAAGTTGTTGGCTTTTACTGTTGTTTGTTTTTGGACTCTCGGGGCTTGGACGTTTTCAAGAAGGGTATCTTGCGGCGAAGGTCTCTGTGAATAATTTCTGAGACAGATTTTCCACTCTGAATACAGAAGAGAAACCGCTTAAATGATTCTAACTTAGGCTTCTGGGTAAGTTGCCACTTTAACTCTTCAGTTCCCAAGAGTGCCAAAGATAAAAATTCATATAAAATCTAAATTTCACATATTTGTAAAATATTTAACTATTAAAGCGCGAAAGCGCGCGTGATATCGCTTAATTCTTAGCAGACGAGGCCGTATGCCGAGTCGGGTAAAATTAAGCGATATCACGCAAGCTTGAGCGCAATAATAGTTTTATAATTCAACACATTGATAACAAAGCATATTTTGAAGAAAAAATATCGAGGCCGGTCCGTCATTTTTGCATTCCGCTCTTGTCAAAATATGAAATTTACCCCTATCGTTGAATATATATGTTATGTAGACATAGCGTATATCGATAACTTTTTGACCATATTTGGTCAGTGCATCAATGTGTTGAACTATAATGTAAAATAGTTGTACCATGCAAAAGAACAGCTGAAGAAGTTTCATTTATTGGTCACACCATAGGATTTCGTTTATAGACTCAAAAGTTAAAAAAATACACTTAATTCATACCTCCATTATTGAATCTGGGAGTAAAAGGGTTAATAGACTATATATCTACACAACAAAGAAGTTCGGTCAAATGGCTCCTGCTGCTTGGGAGCATTCAAAATCCGTTGCGATTAATGTTTTAGTTTACGTTTTTATCATGCTGAAATCTACATTAGTCGTTTTTAAATCAAAGTAAGGCTTAACTTGTCCGTACACTCCTATGGATGTAATTTTAGTAGGTGGCAAGTAACAAAAACTTGATAAATAAAACAAGATGGTTAATGTTAAGATGGAACGTTCATCATGTCACGAGGGTGGGACAAAAGAAAAAAAAGCTGCTCGTGACATGATGAACCGTTTTGGGATCTTTGTTATAACAAAAACTTGATAAACTAGAATTCTAGAAACTAAAGGTGTCAATCAGATATTTTCGCAGGGATAGGGTACCATGTGCTTGAAAAGAATAAAAGATAAGCGTCAGAATGTGATAGCTAGTTCCGGATTCCCCGAATTCCGTTCAACCATCTACGCGCACGCAATAAATTTTCATGTTGCAGATAGTAGAAGCGACTATGTTGCTGCGAGCTTCCGAGCGAGCAGCACACTAATCTTGACGGGATCCCTGTGCCTAATTGGATCCCTGTGTTGCCTGAAGTAATGTCAGCACAATCACGATTCTACGGATTTTTGTTTGTCTCGATGATTTTGAGCATGCGTGTGTCCAGCGGTGTCACTATGATTTCGATGCGCGCGCTGTTTGCGCAACAATGTTGTGTTGCACGTTGTAACCCAGGATTAGCGTCAATTTTGAACATATTGAATCAAGTTAAATAACTAATCAGTGAAAGTTGTTCCGAATTTTTTTTGCCCTTCAGTTTTGATTTAACATTTCTTTATCTTTAGCTAAGAATTAGTCTTTAAGAACATTTTTTTTAAGTAGAGAAGTGAAATCCTCGGTTAACTTGGTTGTAGCCCTGTTGCGCGCATTACCATCTACGCACGCGCAATAAATTTCAATGTTGCAGAAAGTAGAAGCGAAGTCTATTTTCTGCAACATGAAAATGTGTTGCGCGCGTAGGTGGTAATACACGCAACATCAGGGCTACAACATGCAACGCAATCACTGTGAAACGAGTATAAAACATTTTGTAATAAGTCTTCCATAAACAGAACAGGGGCGAGCATCTCGTTTAATGACTATAATAATATTACAAGATGCACACAGTCCTATAAGTTACATCAAAGTTTATACGCAGAAAGAAAAAGCAAGCATAACCAAAACAAAACATTCCCCCACAGGCGGAGAATTCGAGTCAAATGCTGTGAAACATGGAAGATCTCGAGGAAAGAGTTAAGCTTGGTTCCGACTAGCGACGTAAAAGGTATCGTTAGAAGCGGAATGGGAATCGCAAGAACCTTACGATCTAGTGGAAATCAAAACGACAGAAACGGATAGTAAGCGACAGAAGCAGAAGGGTATTGAATCAGAAGAAAAAGAAAGCCGGGCTTTTCTCAGGGAAAAAGCCCTTCATGAGCAAGCAAACACAGTATTTCTCGAAAAATCTAGTTATAGGGATGTTATAGCGTAATGTTTATTCTCAAATTGATGAGTAACATTTAGCCAATGAACGCCAGCGGAGAGCGAGGGATTTTTTTTTTTCCCGTTTTTTTTTTTTACTAAATCTTGGGGTAAAACCAATTGAAATACTTCTATTGAAGCCGACAACAGAGTTCGACAAGTCCACAACTCGCAGAAATTCCAAGAGAACCATGACTAACTACGGTTTTGTGGAGTTATGCGTCATCACCTTCACATTCTTTAATAGTAAGTGTTTTAATTGATTTGTCGTTGCTGCTGTATAGAGATACTTCTCATGTTGTCAGCACGGTCAGTTGAATTTTGTATTATCGATGTCAGTAGCAGACCCGGGGAGCATATTGTGTTTTAAGGGACAGTTCCCGGCTGATATATTGAGTTTTCACGATGAACAAAATACTTCTACGCTGATTCGCCGAGAAAATCATGCATGTACAACTTTTCAGGAAATGTTTCTTACGCGCCGCGTGAAGCTTAACTGATACAACGCGCGCAAAATCTAAATTAACTCGGTAATCTACAACTTTCCATCAGATTCACAAACAAAAAACTTACGGTACAAAGTGAACTCATTTTCACCAGTCAGTTATGTCTCTCGGTAGAATAACGGCTGTAGTGTTTGCCTCCGGTGAGGATAGAGAAATGTTCTTGCCTGCATCAAAGCCGTGGAAAGCTGAAGATTAACTTTAAAAACTATTCATTTTTTTTCTAAAAAGAAAAGTTGAGTCAAGCGTAATTTATTAATAGCAAGGCGAAAGCTTAAACTGAGCAATTATAATTTAAAAATCATATTTTCTTGAATGAAAACTTATTGAATTTAGATAAAAGAAGGTAAAAGCTGCGAAATACAAGCATACAAACCGAGCAATGAAGTGAAAGTACGAATTATCTCGTAAAATCCGATCGCGAAGTGGCGCGGTGTAAATTATTGACAACAAACTAGCTAGTACTAAACTAGAATGGCAAATTTAAGCAAGAGCTTTTAATGGAAATTCACAGGAAAAAAAAACCAGTAAAACAAGAACTCTTGAATAAAATGGAGTCAAAACCTTTGTAAAAAAAAAACCCACTAGATTGTCTTACGCATTACAGTAATTTTTTCAGCCACAAATGACGCTTTGTAAAGAACAATAACAAACGCCCAACAAACTATAAAATCGACAAATCATAAAATCTAAACTTGTACTCGCCTTTTCGAGGAATACTGACACTGGCCTTCAATTTTATGGCTGATTTCTCCTTTGACTTAGTTTGTCCGGCTCTTTCTTCATTGAGTCTTTTTGATACCTCGTTCAAGCGTTAAGATCTTTAGACTGTTTTCGGTTCTTTGTTTGTCAGGCGATGTCAAGTTGTCAACCATGGTGAAACTTTGTTAGTTTTCTTTATTGTTTTCTTTGTTTGTGTCGTTAGATATTTTATCTGGCCAATGAAAATTGTCTTTCGCTTTGGTAACTTTCGTCTGGGTCCATAATTTACGAGAAAATTAACGCGCGAAGCCGTCCAGCTTTTTCCGGCTTCGTTCGCGCAAATGTGTACGGTTCTCATACGAGACTTTCATCAATGGTTTTGCCAAGAAAATGTTCGCAGGGCCGTACGGGTCATACGAAAATAACAAATGTTTCAAATAACGGCTAAAAAAGTTAAAATTCCACAAGAATGGTAATTTTGATTTCTTGACGCCTGTCACCAAACTTGTCATCGAAAAGAGTTCTAAGTGACAAAGATTCGGAATTTATGATAAGCCGTATTTAGATAAAAAAAAAAAAAAACATAGAAATCATGCAGCTTAGCGCGACTGGCTTATGCACACAGGGAGACGTTTCAAATAAACGATTTTCTATGGAAAGAAAGAGTATAAAATCTTACAAATAATGTGACAGCATGACCACGCTTTCAACACCTATTTAGCAGATCTTGTCACTAGGAAACCCTGGTCAATATTGACAAATTTTTGGATTAATACAATACTTTCTGTCACGAATGATACACGAACAAAACTTATTAAACTATGTCAACGATGTTCAGTACTTTGAATAAAATCCTGCTAGTTGACCGTCTTGTTTTTCCTTTAAGTGGCAAATTTCTTCTTTGAAAGATAAAATTGATAATGTTAAAGCAACACATATCATGACTATAAAGCAATTTTGTGACCTTGGGAAACGCTTTCGCTGCGGAGTGTTTCATCCGCCAGTAGTTGAAAGCATCAACACAAGCTTTGCTAGTCCTTTTCCCGCTAAAAATATCACTAACGTGGAAAGAGGCTTGTTCGATTGACCTATAGGAATGCTGAAAAGCGAGTGACGTAAAACAGAATAGCTACTTTTTAGTTTGCAATCCGTTCACTTTGCTTTGCATGTTCACAAGCACGCGTTTGCCTCTGTTCGCTGCTGACCAAATATTAAATCCAATTGTTTCCTTCCAGTTCGTTTGTTGTCAGTTTCGTTGTGGCTATGTTATCATTTCAAGGTCACGAAAATCGCTCATCAATTACAAATTTAACTTTTAGTTACCTGTTTTGACTTTTCGTATAGTGTTATCATTTAATATTGACAAATGAATTTTTATTTTGATTTCCATTGTTCAGTTGCATGATTTGCAAATTTAAGGTGATTTTACTTTTTTTGCTAACAGCTTTGACCATTCTTAATTTTAACTCTCCCAAATTTATATAATGCGGCTTGGCAAATGTGTAATTATTTTTTAATCCTATGAGCAATTACTTCTCCACAAAACTAAAAGCGAAATCCTGTATTTCTTATAGTTGTCATTATAAACGGCTGTCATGACAATTTACGTCTACGCAAATGCGTTGAATAATGTGACATGTTTACACATATGATTGTCAAAGTTACAATGAAGTTAGGCCAAGCTAACCCACGGAATGGATGTCACGTGTTTGTTCAGGAACGTAAATTTACTGATAATCGGACAGGAATGTGAAAGCAAAGCATTATTTATTTTCGACCTTATGTTTTTTTGCGCACGTGTCAATTAATTGTGCCAAATAAACCCCCATTTCAGTTTTTTGCATGCGTATCACATTTTTTTTTAAATAAAAGTCAGCCACACGTGTAACAAAGCGAGCCAATAAAACAATCAGATAAAAATAAAAAAAACAATAAAAGCTCGTCAACTTAATAAGGGAAAGTCCCGATCCCTTTGAGGTTTTATTGAGAATGAACTCGTTCGGCTATAAATGCTGCTGATTGAAGCGGCAACCATTCAGTTGTGCATTCTGGCCGTGAATTGGAGACTTCGTGCACGTCGTTATGTCAGCATCTTGCCGAAATTCCCAAGAAACAAGTTGGATAATTCAGTGGACCTTTAGCGCTTTCTACGCCGCCGCGGTTTTAAGTGGTAGGTTTAAGTATCATCCGGATTTGTGGTTAATTCTGTAAATGCATTTTCTGAATACTGACCTTCGCATATCGTTGGCGCATTTTTTAAGCTTAAGGCGGGACTCAACCTAAATTTGAATGAAATTTTAAGAGGTTTTAGGAAGGGATAGAAGAAAGAAAATGATTTTTGGAACACTAACAGACAGTTCATTCCCACACAAGAGCACCCCAGGTTGCTAGTGGACTAACTTGGTGTCCGTCTATTAACTATTAACTACAAATTCTAATTAGTTTAAAACTTAACTAAATTTTCAATATTTCTTATTTCTCTTAATTTTACCAATTTTTCTAGCAAAACTATCTCCTCCCAAACATACCCAAAAATCACCCACTGCAAAAATTCACAAAACACCCCACAAATAGCATAGAGTTTTTGGATTGCTTGAAACGTGAGCGAGATATTTCCGTTAAAGCCATGTCAAGTGGCGGAAAAATGGCGTTTAGGGGTTAGGGGTCTCAATCAAATATCATTATTTATTATATACATACTGAGATTTACACACCAGAAAACTATGAGATAAAAATCGTCCCTTCACGTATGACAAGCCATCCTATTGGTCATACGATTTTCCTCACTAGTGAAGAATATCGTATGACCAATCAGAATCGCGATACGACATTTTTCACTAGTGACAAAAATCGTACGCGGGAATTCCCGCCATTCAGTTTGCTTTCGCCCTCCTTGAAGGCCTCGAAGAAATTCATTCATGGCAACAAAAGGGTTTAAAGTTCCATCACTTCAATGAAAAATGCGGATTTCTGCGGACCTAAAGAAAAGAACTTTAACAGATTTTGCTGAAAGGGGAAATATACGTTTAACAGGAGAAAGAATAAGGCTAAAAGAAGCAATTAAATCGCCAAACGTGCAAGCAAGTTTGAGGGTGTGAATGGGGTTAACCGACTAGCGACAAAGGGCGAAAAATATTACCGACTACCGACAAAACGAGGAAAAAATTACCGACTAGCGACAAATAAATTCTAACCGACAACCGACATGGTCCGACTTCAAAGGGATGTTTGTATTCAGAAAAAAATAGCATTATGAATCTATTTTTAAGCGCAGGAAATGTCCAGATCCTTTGGTGGGTTCTATTTCACCAGACGTAACCACATTAATTCCAAATTTCGTCAATTATAGAATTTCCTGTCTTCAAATTACTTTAAAGCCCCGGGATCCTCCTTTTCGGAGAGCAGCGGCGGGCTCATTTCTAGAACAGCGGCTCGTAAGCGAGCCGACGAGACGCCCTGCTGTTGTGTCATGATTCTCAGATACTTTTGCCTAAACTTTTGCCTGCTTTTGAGACGTCAATATGAAGTCGTATTGACGTCTCAAAAGTCAGCCTGTGATTGGTTGAAAACTTCCCGCGGCAATTTAATGGGTTCCTTCCCTAGAAAAGAAAAGCTTCAAATTATCTTCAATTAGTAAGGGCTAAAATATTAAATACTTTGTCAAGTTTGGTAGATAAAACAACACCGTATTCAATGAAACGATCCTTTCTATTGAAAGTTAACGATGAGATGGGTTTTAAATATCTTTTTGTTTGTTTGAACAGTTTGTTTACATCAAACTGTGCTATGCGCGCGCTAATCACGCCATCATAATTTTGAAAAAAAACTTTTGAGCTAAAAACTCGACAAGTTTGCGTTATTTACTCATTTTATCGATATTTGTAACTTTGAAACCCATTATTCGTTTAACACGGCCAGAAGTTCTCAAAGTGCTGGAGTACGCTAAGTTCGTTGTGCATACCATCGTACCAGAACAATACAGATTTTGGACAAGTAACCAACGCGGTGTATGCCCTCACCCGATCGCAGTTTCTATTAAATGGCCCAACAGGCTCTATCCTTGCGCTTGATTACAACTTTGAGACAGGTTTATCAAGACTCCTAAAAATAAGATTGCACCAGCCAGCAGATGTCTCTGTTGTGCGAGATGGACTGAGGGATGCTAGGAACTTGTGCTTCATCGATGAGATTGCATTCTTGTGCGAAAGAGGGAAATCAACAATTTCTTTTGTCGACTTCAAGGGAAAAGTGAAAATAAGTACAAAGTCACTCAAGCGACGAGCTGAACTTCTGCGTCACTTAAAGGCACTATCTCTCCCAACGGAAGGAATGGCTCCCGTTTTGCGCCAAAGACTTAACCACCACTTGGGTGCCATTTCTAAGAGCACTGACTGTGCGGAACACGTCCAGATACATCCTAATCGTCATAGTGAGCCTTCTGCTATCTGTGCTGCAAGCAATGATTTGTTATTTTGTAGTGATGACGAGAGTCAATATGTCTATCAGATAGCGTTGACATTTGATGGAGTGACCATTCACGGCAATGCTACGAAATTCACTGCCTATCCATCCAGCATCGTAAACCTTTTGTCTATTACTCTACTTGACCAATGCGCATTCTTCTCAGGAGCCTCGAGCCAAGGTGGGCTGTACAAATGTGAACTTAGCACACGACGGTGACACAAGCTGTATGCAACTCGACTCTTGCTTGCTCTGAGGTAAACCAAGTATGCGCCTTGATCGGGAAGGTAGTGTACACGGATGCAAAGGCGGGAAAGGTCATGCAGTACGACCCTGATGATAACTCGGTTAGAGCTTTGGTAGGAAGTGGCCACAACAGTTCTTCCGACGGGACACAAGATTCGTGCTCATTCAAACAAATCGAGGGGATATGCTCCGTAGACAAAACTTTGTTTGTTACAAATGTTGCCGCTGAAAAAGTGAAGATAGTGACGAGCCTCTCAGAAACGATATCTTTTCTGGGGCTTCTTGGTTCCCTTTACGATACCTTCGGAAGTCATTCTAAGTGTATGAAACCTGAAGGAGTGTCTTTGAAACAAGCAAAAGAGAACGTGACAAAGATTGACAACTATGTAAAAGATACTGTAAGTAAGGTGAAGGAACGCTACAAGTTGAGCGAGACTTCTGCATCCAATGGTCCACAGGGAACTGTATCACAGAAGACGCAAGTCTCTGTGTCTTTGCTTAAAAAGAGGATGGACAGGCTATACAAGAACGTGATGGACGTTAACCCCCAATTTCTAGATGATCTGCTGCTTGAAACGTTGCTCACAACAGAAGTGGAAAATTTGCACGCTGTCTCGCACTTTAAACATGAGACATTTACGGACCTTACATATGCGCAGGATTTTGGAACAATTTGCAAGGAATCTCTGAAGCGCACATCTAGATGGGCAGCAAAGTACTACACGCATGACAAATCATACTATCCGGTCCCTCGATCTGCCATGCCCCTTTCTGCTATAGCTACGATGACACCTTTGCCAAGTGAGGACATAACACCAGCTATGGAAGGACAGATCAAAGAGTGGCTAGAGAGTTATAGACCAGTACGCCAACGGACGGTTAGGAGCGAGACCACAAAAGATAAGGCTGGGGCCTTGCCGCCAGCTGTCTACGCTGTTCATCGCACCGACGAGTCTGAAGAGAGACTTCGATTCCCTGAAGAAAACAATGTATCATCAGCGAATGCAGTACCACAACGCGTTGTTAGCATACAATTTGTGGACGAAGGGGATGTTACTGAGGTGTTTGAGGATCACAGGGAAAGGCTAAAGTGGGCATTTCACTCTTGTCAAATTTACCTCTCTTGATTTACTTCGATGCCCCGTAATCGACAGGAAAACAAATTCACATCTAGAATAAAAGCTTTGGTGATTTTATCGGTATACTAGATTAGCAAATAAAAGTGGGGTAGACGATCACGTTGCTAAAAAACAGAGTTAACTAGGTTTAAGTGCAATCAAATAATGAATTATTACAAGTTTTACACTTCGTCTAGAGTTTAAAGTCTTAAAACTGCGCAAATTACATAACAAATGTGAATAATTAACTTACATGATCTTGCATTTTTAATTATTAACTGAGATTTACCGACAACCGACAAAGGTCGAAAATTTTAACCGACAACCGACAAAGTAATGAAATTTTAACCGACAACCGACATGTGGACCCCCCCCATTCAGACCCTCAAGTTTGAACTCTCGCCATTTGTTGTTGTTATCAAAGCGGCAAAAACTTCAAAACACAGGTACGCAAACTTGCTTTGTTTTTGTCGTAAAGTGTCTTATTATGTATAGTCTTGTTATAGTTTTAGAAAAAATTATTGTCGTGGTTATTTTTGTTAGATGTGTGAATTCGGTGAATTTTTCCACTTGAAAGTTGAGCCTGACAATAAACCAAGAACCCTTCTACTGAAGTGTTGATAATTTAATCATTTCGTCTTGTTTTTCTGTTGTGTAAATCTCAGTATGCATATAATAAACAAATTACTTCACGGTTTGTTCGCTTATACGATTTTTATTCACTCGTTGGAAAGAATCACAAACTCACTCGCTCGCAAAGCCTCGCTCGTTCGTTTGTGATTCTTCCCAACTCGTGAATAAAAATCGTACGCGCTCACCAACCGTGAAGTAACCTCTATGTATTTTACGGCTTTTCACGAATCCCATATTTTCATACGTTATCAGAAAACGACAGTCGCAAATTTCTTTCTTTACGTTTTTTTATACATTTTTCGAATTCGTGTTTCCACGCATCTTCTGTCCTCAGTGAAAACGTCTCAACAATGCCACCAACAGCCTTATGTACTCGGTACTCGATCGTGCGAGTGTAAGTTCAAAGCTTTTGCCCAAACATTTGGCTGGCCAGAATTTTGTCAAGGTTTAGTTGTTAAGAAAAGGAAAACAAAACTCGAACCGCTTCAACATCTTAACAGAGTCGTCGCTGTTCGCTGCCATTGCCAGTAAAACTGAGATTGATATAGTCGTACCATTCACAGCGAGTTCTGAGACACGTGCGAGTTAACAATTAGCCAATTGTGACATGCTCTATATATACCTTATTCGATAGTTTAACAGATAATACGCGCGGTTTTTTTACGAGTTGTGCAGGCGAGCAATGAGTAAAATTTCCGCACGTATTATCTGTTAAACCATCGAATAAGGGATTTATTTTTCGACTGACGTCTTGAAACCGGGACGCTAAGATGTCTGAGATGTAATACGGCAAATTCTGCTGTGTACTACACTCGGATATTTTGCGTGGTCTCTTTCCCTTATAAGGTAAAATGACGTCACAGTCGAATGATAATGCAAAATACTGTAAAAATGGTTAATCAATGACATTGTTCACAATTTATAATGGACGCGTGCTTGTTCCTCTGAGCTGTGTAGCTAATGATATCCTGTAATAGCGGAAAATTCCTGGATGGATTTGTTTGCTATTGCATCATCTTATCCTATGATAGCCTGCGAGCAGGCTCACTTGTTTGGGTTCTCGCTCGTAATTCGCAGCTTCGCCGCTCGCATAGCACTCGCGCGAAACCCAAATAGTAGAGCCTGTTCACAGGCTAATTCTATGCATGTTATCCTATGCATGATGAGACATGAGCTATAAATACTCGCTGTTTAACCGGTAAGCATCAGTTTAGCCTAAGGCTCGGTCCGTGTTGTTAGTTTATAATCAAAGGCTCCTTAGAGCCAACCCGTGAATTTGAAATGCTAGCGTAACGCAATATTGCGGTAAGCTTTATGTATTCACTCTGTCACGGTTCAATATTTTGTTTAAAATTAAACGTAAGGATTTTTGACAAACGCAAAAAATAAAAATACAGTACATCATTTTCATAATGTTCAGTCCGAAGAAGAAAAAAAAAAAGAAAAAAGAAAAAAATAGCCCGAGCAAGATTCGAACCTGGGCGTTTCGGTTGTAAGTCCGCGCTTTAAACCACTCGAGCACCGTGACCACTGACTTGAGAGGTGATAAATTTTATTATTTGAAGGTAGATAACCATCAAAACGCATGTCTCAGTTGAACATTCCTTTTAGATCGATTTTAACGTTGCATTAAAGACTCCAAATGCGAGACATCTTTAAGCTCATTGTTGTTTATATTCGTTCACACCAATTTAGTTATTGTTATCGCTGGATTCACGCTGTTCTTGTTACAAAACGCATTCGTAACAAAGTATTACGTCACTAAGTTTACAGCTGATGGAAGGAGTGAGCGAGTGAGTGACTCATTTGCATAGCTGTCGCCGTTACCGATAACCCGTTCATTACGCATGCGCGTATGTTCACGGGTTAAAAAATGGCTAAATCTAGCTCGCAGAGATCACAAGTGCACCTTTTTAATTATAACAGTTTTGGCGCTTTTTTTTTTTTTTTGGGGGGGGGGGGGAGGGGGGGGGGCACTGGTGTAAGAGGAAGATCAGACTGGAGTATATATTCTAAGCCAACGACATTAAAATTGTAAACTTTTTTGCGGGGCTTCAAGAAGGCTGTCTTGCGGTGAAGGTCTCTGTGAATATACTGTCATTTTCCATGCTGAATACAGAACAGAAACCGTTTAAATGATTCTAACTTAGGCTTAAGGGTAAATTGCCACTTTCGCCCTTTAATTGAAAGCTAAAAATGCATATAAAAACCTAAATTTTATTTTGTAAACTATTAAAAAACAAGTTGTACCATGCAATAGTACCGGCGAAGAGGTTACATTTGATTAGTCACACCATAGGACTTCGTCTAGAGACCCAAAAGTTAATAAATCAAATACACTTTATGTCTCCATAATTGAATCTGGGTTAATAGACTACCTTATTATAGGAAATTAACCATGCACTTTATTAACGCGATTTCACAAAATTCGTGTTAATTTAATGTATCTTAATTAATGTCGATGTAAATTTAATGCACGCTATTTTACAACATTGTTATTTTAAAGCACCTTTATTTCATTACAAAACCTTATTAGTTCATGACTCCTCTATTGGCTCTTCAGAGTCACATTTCACGGAGGCTTTGAAAGATCTTTTGATAGTTGGCTTCAAAACCAAATTTTTCGGCTTTAAAAATCGCAGTTTGGCGTTCAGAAATGTAAAGTACGAGTTTGCAGAACTATGAAAATCGCAGTAAATAAATGACGATGCTTATTTCATTACAAAACCTTATTAGTTCATGACTCCTCTATTGGCTCTTCAGAGTCACATTTCACGGAGGCTTTGAAAGATCTTTTGATAGTTGGCTTCCAAACCAAATTTTCGGCTTTAAAAATCGCAGTTTGGCGTTCAGAAGTGTAAAGTACGAGTTTGCAGAACTATGAAAATCGCAGTAAATAAATGACGATGCTTATCGAAAAATTCGCGTTAATTTAATGCATGTTAACCTAAATTCGCGTTAATTTAGTGTAACGTAAATTTTCTTCGCGTTGTCAACATGCATTGTTAATTTCCTATAATAAGGTATATATCCACACAGCAAAGAAGTCTGTTTCATCATCACCATCGTCATCATCATTATCATCTTTATTTAAAAACACGGCATCACTTTCATTTAAAAATGCTCTTCAAGTGAGCCGTGGACTACTACATACAATAATAATAAAATGTTTAAAAACAACCTTTACCATAATAAGCACAAACTATTTAAATAAAAATTATTTATCTTACTATAACTAATTATCATAAACCTAAATCTAACCTTATATAATAAATTTAATTTAATCTTATTAACTCTACCTATTGCATCAGTTTACTAAAAAGTATTTCATTTGACAGGCTAGCCTTAAAAGCATTCAGACTAGCATGATCTCTTGCTTCTGCAGGGATTTTGTTCCAGGGGACAGACCCTCTGTAGTGAAGACTAGATTTAGTTGCTTCTAATTTTGGTATACGTATTTAATTCAGAGTTTCTCAAATTATGAGAGTGAACATTTGATGTATCGTTAAAAATCATTTCTAAATATGATGGAGATAGACTATTGTAAATCTTATACATCATAATAGCCAGATGTCTAATTCTCCTATGTCCCAGTCTTTCCCATCCCAGTTCATCCAATAATTCACTTGATTGAGATGAAATGACAGATATTTTTTCCTGCTGCTTCTTTGCAACCTTGTTTTGCCTGCAGTCCGCTAATTTTCTTTTATTCTTTGTACAGCCGCCCTCTTCCCCTCAGGAAAAATCGTCCCTTCTCCAGCTTTCTCCGGTTTCTCCTGAGGGGAGGGGGCGGTTGTACACAGTTTACATTTCTTTTCTCGACACTTTCGGCACTTTGTGTGGCACAAATTCTCATCAGGTAGGTCATTTAGGCAAAACCCTCTGTTAAAAAAAAAAAAAAAAAACTGGAACTTTAAATTATAGTACATCCTAATTTGAGGCGTGTTTTCATCAAAATAAAAAATGCTTACTTATGGTACGATTTAATAAAAAAAAAAGTAAGGCTGTTAAACGGTACGGAAACGACCATATTTGTAAAATATCCAATATTTCGAAAGGCACAGCCTTTCTTCTTCATGGCAGACGAAATTTTCGTTGTAGCACTTTTGTAAAACTACGTACGAACTTGGTGTAGTTCTCAAATTTTTTGTCAAAGATTAATGAAACAGATCACATGGATCAACGCTATGTTTTTTTAAAAGTAATTTTCTTACTTTTAATTTTTTGGTGCGAAAGCGGTCGAGCCTCTAGAATAGTTAATTCCAAAATGTTTTTCATCTAATAGCTAGAAATACCTGTGTAAAGCGGTTGGATGTTTAGTTTGCTCGCTTTTTACTTTGAGTGGCATAATAAATGAGCCCGGCCTTTTTTCTCATCTACCCTTTAAGGTATTCAAGCTGAAAGAGACGTATGCCCTGAGGAGGAAATACTACTCAGTTCTCCTAAACTTGAATCGGAAATCAAGAGTGAAGATTACGAAGAGCTCATCCGGACTGTCACTGACCCAAACGCTAAACCCAAAGTGAAACAACCCCTCGTCTATTGCGCTAAAAATCTCAGCTGCACCAGATATCCTCGAATAGGAGTCTTCGAGACACGAATCAAGATCGGAAATTCTACCCGGGGGAAGCTGAACGTGACGCTGACAGGAGTTAAGAATGATTTTCTAACTTTCAGTCGTTACATACAGCGAAAACATGTCAAGGCGCCACCACCTCATCAAGTGAATGTCTCCTCCTCTGTTACTTGTAAGTAGACTGAAAATAATCGATTGCCGTCTCACTTAGTTTGCAGCGATTCTTGAATCAAATTATGGTGTGGCAAGGGGGTGGTGGTGGGGGTGGGGGGGGGGGGGGGTAGAACTCTCTGATAAAAACTTGACGGGAGTTTGGTTAACATTAGGTTTTACCCCTAAGAGGTAGTACTTTTTTTCAAATGAAGTTGTCTCTGTCATTTAAGGGGTATTAGTCTGGATTAGATAGATTGAGGATGTCGTTATTTAAAAAAAAATAGGTGGCTCAAGGTTTATTCGAATTCGGGGTGACATTATTCGAAATTTTTAAATAAGCTAAGCTTCAGGGGCACCCAGCAAACAATCTTTGGTAAAATGCATTATTTTACTCAAATAAATTGAAACAAATACTCTTTATTCGATGGTTTAACAGATAATACGCGCGGATATTTTACGAGTTGCGTAGTATTTTTCGAGCCCCGCAGGGGCGAGAAAAAATGAGAGCAATGAGTAAAATGTCTGCATGCATTATCTGTTAGAGAGAGACTGGGATGCTAAGGTTTAATACAGTTATCTACTGTGTAATACGCTTGGATATTTTGCGTGTTCTGTTTCCCATAAAAGGTAAAATGACGTCACAGTCGAACAATAGAAGACATAAAAGCATTTCCATTTCTACGTTGCTGGGAAAAATATTTCCAGCATCCTAACCAGGTGGATAAAAAAATGTCTGTTTCCCAGCCAGCAATTAAAAAATGAATAAATAAAAAGTAATAATAATAAGTTACCAAAAGGGGCTTGGGAAGTAATGAAACATTAACTGGAAACTATTTAAAGCTTTTATGTTTAATGTTTTGTACATGTACTGCCGTCTCGAACTTAAGGACGTGTTTATGCGCATCCTTACTGCGCACGCAATTCATGTCGCAACGCCATGTTACGTTATGAACGAGCGCGCGCGCAAGAGAAGAAATCAGTACATAAAGGGCTAGCTGGTAGCCTTTGCGTCAATTTTTCTTTGATTTAACTCGCTTGGGTGGTCGGTGACTCGCATATTTTTTTCTTTTTTTTTTTTTTGACAGATAATTTTCTTTTCCGATTTCGTCAGATTGGGAAAAAATGAACAAAAAATAAATGTAGAAAGTTAAAATAAAATTTCTGTATATTTAATTCTACCCGCATGACATCGAATCCTGCCAACTTGCGCCTGTCAGAGTTTGCAAATGCTGTCGTTTAAAGATTACATTTTCGATGAGGGACGCCACCAGTTCAATGAATTTTCTTAACAGACCTACTCGCCATAAGAAAGTTGCATTTTAGAGGTTCATTGGCAATATTTTTGTACTAACAGACATTGAGGCCATGTCCAGTAAGGAAGAACAAATTATTTATCAAAATTAGGGTCGCCTTTCAGACATCTTATCTCGGAAACGAAGTCGGTGACCCGCTAATTTTTGCATATCCCATTGCCCAGCTACAGCAAAAGTTTTAAACAAATCAATGTGAGAAGATTTTCGCGCGAACGTCCTTAAACCTGTTCGGGTGTCTCTAAGTACTGTCTAAATTTGTTACTATGAAGCTGGACCCTTTTTAGCCCAAAAGGGATCAACATCAAACTTCTCCTCACAAAATCCATACTTAATCAAAAAAAACAAAAAATCCTGAGAATTAATGCAGTCGCCAGTCTCTCCCCTCTCCGTTTTATTTTCGATCCAGTCTCTTTTCGATCTGCTCAAGTTAGGAAGCACACAGTCCATTCTCAAGTCAGCCAGCGCAAACATGGTAATTAAAAAATATATATACAGAATATTTTGCCAGCTGCAAGAATTTTTCTGGGGAACAGATAAAATATAATGAGGAACAGATTCATTGGGTGCCCAAGCAGCTTATGAAAGTTTTCTTTAATTTGTCCACACCACCATATTTTGGACTATATTTGTACTATCACGGTGCGGTTGCACACACCACGGTAAACGATATTATTTCCCATGATAAAAAATTTCGTAGTAAATCGTATTTGGGTTTTCGCTTCCCGCGGTCAGAATGCAGTAACATGAGCTTACATGCACTTTTGTATATTCATTTTGCGGATTCCTCTGCATCGTAATTGGATCACTACTTCAAGTGTCCAAATCCCTGGCTTTTTATCACGGGTACGGCCTTGGTCACTTCCGAATACAGTTTTGTACTTTTTTTTTGTATCCATGAAAATTCACCACGGTAAATTTATCTCGAGAAAGTCAGTCACACTTACTAATAAATATATGCATTCAGTACCGAGTTAAAAGGGTCATTTACCGCAATCAAAGTATACCGTACAACCGCACCTTAAAAGCTTACGTTATCAAAAGGCGCACAAGGTCATAAAATTATTGGGGGACACCTAACCGCCTTCCCATCACCATTAAAGTTCACGCAAAGTTAAATGGCAATTTTGCGTGCAACACGTGTTAATCTGAAGTCCTTTCTTTTATTTTAGGCCTGTCCTTAGATGCTGGTCAAGACGTTATTCTGAATCAAGCAATGGGAGAAATGCCCTCCAAAGAAATAATTGAAGACATTGATTGGTACTGGATCAAACCCGATGGACAAAAGCAGAAGATTGTGTCCTGTAACCCCACGACGTGTTCGTTTGAGGATTGCAACGGTTCCTGTCCACGAAGTCGACCAAGACTTAAGATTGATGGGGTGAACTTGATGTTGATAAACGTGGAAGAAGAAGACCGTGGATTGAAATTAGAGTGCCGGATGTATCCTAAAACAGTTGGTCGGACGACGACCAATATACTGAAAATCAAAGATGTGTTCCCATCAGGTGAGTGCAATTTAAATGGATTGTGGGAAATTTAAGTTGATAGTTGTTCAGTGAGTAACCTTTGGCCCAAGGACCTTCTCCGCTTTCAAAGTCATGGGGGGAGGGGGGGGGAGGGGGGGGGGGCGTAGTATTATGGCAGCCTTGTCCTGGAGTTTCTATGCCCAACCGCCATATTGAAAGCGCAGAAGGCCTTGGAGGTGAGCCTCGAGCCTGTCTTGTTTTGAGACTCTTGTGTGAGGGGGACAGCACAGCATGTCGACTAGCTTTATACCTAACTGTATAATTAGTCTGTTTTATCAGTTTAGGTAGTTACTTGTCCCAGATATTAGCCTCATGTAGATTCCATTTGGCGTTTATACTTTACTAACTTGCGAATCCGTGATAAGGAAACACTCATGAGACTAGCATTCCATGCCAGGAGTCCATGACTTGCAGTGTCTAGCCTGTGCTCCTAATGAAAATCTATGGTAACATCATTTCCTTCGTATTGATTTAGACTCATTCAGCACCACAAGCCAAAGTAAGAATTCAAAGACGTCTCCACAGTCGCCTTCACAGACGCCTACCAGAAGCACCACAGTTTGGGTCCATGGAACAAAATCCTCTGCTGGCAGCCGGGTCTTAGCATTTACTGCAGTTTTTGTTAACTTTGTCATATCTCTTTTCGAGATTTCTTAACAAATTAAGCGCATCTGTCACAGTAAACCGACCACCTGTAAAAAAGGCGATGGAAATCCAAATCTTGGATTCCGGCGACTCTATGTTTGTGGATGACATAGATCATAGAAGTTTGGCAAACAGCATAAAAGGATCAAAACTATGTCAAATTTGACAGTTTGTTGCTAAGCAATGCGGTGGACATAGGATCTTCTTTTCCTCAATATCCACCAATTGATCAGTTTGGCGATGGCATCATACATGTTCTCATAACAACTGTTAAACATCACGGGGGATTGTTTGGTCAAACTTGTGTTAAAATATATGGCTAGTGTTGTTGGGGCTGGGAGGGGGGCTCCTCCCGAAAGGGTACCTTTTTCAGGCAGGAGTTGTATAAAATTGTATATAAAGGAAAGGAATAGCTGCTATATAGGTATACCTTTCCTGTTAAAACTTATATATGAAAGGGTAAGGGTAGACTTCGAGGCTCGACGTACAGAACATTGTTGAGTGTCCCTAGAACTAGATAACAGTTAGCTGGTTCACTAAATGCCTGGTAACGATGCACTAAGAAAACTATTAATAACAAACATGGGACATTATTATTTTTAAGTTCAAAGCACAAAACAATTTATTGATAGAAGAATAAGCTTATTTAACGTTATCCTTTCTTTTTCAATGAAAAAATGTTTCATTCAGTAATATATCTGCGTAATATATTTTACGGAGTTTTAACTTCAAAGCGACTGGTATACAATCTTCAAAAGGATTTGAAACACGAAGTACATTTACTCAACAATTATTTCTTTCCTACTTTAGAATAAATATAAGGAAATTTTACCTCACTGTTATTGGTAAATACTTTTGCTCATTATTAACCTACTTGATCTCAGTCATGATGTGTGTGTGTCTGTGTATTTATTGATATCTTATTATAAGTAGTGAGCTTCCATACTAGTAATAAATAACAATTAACAACATAATTAAAACATAGTTTAAAGGCTCTAATAAGTTATTACACTGTGTCCTTCTCCAACCCTGATTTACTTTCCACAGATATCGAGATCGTGATTTTTTGTCGTTGTTTTGGTTTTGCGCTCCTTATATTGTGTAATATGAATTTAGTAACAAAAAATGTAAAATAATATACTTTTAAATAAATAAAATACAAAAAATACAAAAACGGCTTTGTTATACAATATATTTATTCGTAGTAAGAACAGTACTGCTTTCAATAACAATGATAATAAAATGCAGCCAATGAGCGCGCGAGGACAGTTGTGCAGGGAAATTTGGCAACCCGACTTTAAAAACGGTACAACGCCATTCCGTCCCTGAATAATATAATATATAAGAACCGATTAAAGTGATCCTGTGATATAAAATAAAACTTATCAAATACCGCGGACGAGTTGGACTTTAATAAAATCCTGCTGGCTGTGTATGGGACTGTCTGCCTTCGTATTAAGACATGCAAATTATTCGTTAAAAAAGTTGAGGAATGTGAAAACAAAACATATCCGATAATATCAGTTTCAAATATGATGTTTCTCTTTCGATTTTGCTGTCATAATTATTGAAATCGAATTACTCTTTTGATTTCTATTGTTGAGAAACAATCAGTGGCACAATTTCAAACAAACTTCAAACTTAAGCTTTGACTAGTTTTAATTGTCGCAACTGGTGAAACGATGAAGGAATTTCATTGATTTTTGTTGTTGCGTTTTGAAAATTTTGTAGGGCGAGAGACGGAATCAGCTAAAATTATGACGAGAACTGAGAAACTAATTTAATACCACGAAAACAAAAATTCGGATGCTTCAGGTTCTGGCGGTACTCACGTTTTCCTCGCGTTTTCAACAGTTTTCTCAGGACTGAAATAAAAGTTTTTCATGTTGGGAAAAACAGTGTTTGCCCTCAGTGTCACAGTCTGGACTTAGAAAAAATATATTTTTTTAAGGGGAAGCTTTACTCATTGATGCATATATGTTTTTAAATGCAACATGATCTGGAATTTATTACTGAGAGTTTGTACGGCCACGAAATAAGCGCACCCCCTCTATCGATCCAAATCAGAGTCCACCTCGAAAAAGAGGAAAAAGGGAAGAGACCCTAGGCCTCGTCTCGGTTGACTTAAAAAATGGATTCTAAATACTGCTGTCAGTGAAGCCGGCTATCATTAGTCAAATGCACGGGTTGAAGGATTCGTGCTAGCCGGAGTTCGAGATGGCCACATCTCGCAGAAATTACCAAAGAACGTTCACTTGATAATTTGGATCGCCTTTTTCGCGTTCTACGTCACCAAAGGTAAGTGCCAGTTCTTGATTTGTCATCACTATGTGGTTAAATGTCAGCAGTTTTCAGTCAGTGTGTGACCTTTTCACAGAGCGTGTTTGTGTTCCGATCATTTCTTGTTTAAAGAAACAGTATCAGCGTGGGTTAGGTTCATATGTGATTTCAAAACAGTTTTCTCGTATCGTAGAACATTGTAAACCTCTATATCGTTATCATGTTCATGCTTGTGACAGTGCTTTGATAAAGATGTAGTAATTTAAAAGAAATTCCTGACTTAAATGGCGGGATCCATTCACTCGACAACAAAGGAGCCTGTCAAATGTTTCTTTGTATTGAAGGAATACAAAACACGAAAGCATGATGGTACTTTATATATTTGCTTTTACCTTATCAGTGGGAAATCTCGGTCAATATTTGCCCAATTTTAGATTTTAAAGCGATGCTTTCGGTCACGAGTAGAACACAAGAGAGTCACCAGATAGGCGATCTGCCGACTCGGCAAAAGAAAACGTGTTAAACTGGCAGTTAAAACCCGATTTGTTGGACTTGTCTACTATTTTATCGGAGCAAATTGTCTAAGAAATAGATCATTGTGAAAACGAAACATGTCATTTTTATGAAAATTGACGTTTCTAGTTTTAATTACCTTTTGTTTGGTATGATTGTCATAAAACTAATATTAGTTAGGTTCCTCTCTTTATTTCCATTGTTCCAAACGGTAATTAAAGTGCATTCGCGTCATTTTCAATTGGTTAATAATCCAGCTATCATAAAATAGAACAAAAAGAAGTTAAATTCAAACTGCACATCACTTCGTTATAGGACGAGGTATTAATGCCAGTCAGAACAATCAGAAGTAGCAATATTTTCAAAACGTTCTTAAATTCATGCTTTTCGCGCCCGCTTTAACACGGATCTTTTAATGACCTTGTACGGTTTCCTTATTGTCAATGTTGGACTCGGAGTTACATAATCAATGTCGAGTAGTTTGTGTAACTGAGCCGCTATCTTATGATTATCCGATTAAATGGATCACCAGATCTTTTGCTTTCACTTGTTCGTGTGAGGGGTCAACTGGAAAATTACTTTCAAGTTTGTACACGGACATTGCGATTTCAATGACGGGTGTAATGGACTGTCACTGATTTTTGTGTCACGGGTTAACACGGGTTAAGTAAAATCACTGTTTTGGTTTATTTTGCCCTGAACATCTTCCACTCAATCAACACCTCTATAGTTTTCTTTTGTGCGAACGAGTGAGATATCGTGTCAAAACACGAGAAGAGAAATTTCATATCTTCAAGCAGCCAGGCATTATTATGTTTATTATATAAACGACACTAATTCGGAATAATTGGGAATTCTCCGAATACTTTCTGAAGGTTGATCGAACGGTTTTGATCATTTTCCGAAAATGCCCGAAGATGCCCGAAGGTTTCCGAGGATGGTCCGAAGATGTTTCGATTGTAGATCAACACCTTTTAGCTCGTTTTACATTTCATGAGGGCAAACATGTTTGCTAACGTAAAGATATTAATATCTTCACTTTTAACAATAAAGATATATAAAATTGATAACAAAAACCGAATCAAGTAATTGTTTTATTGTACATTGCTTCAAAGAAAATAACGACAAACATAAAAACAAAATTCAACACTTGACTTGTGCCAATTCCTTTTTGTCGCCCGGCTCTTCTCCTTAAGGTATTCGTCGAACAGTTCCCGCGCAACTTTCAGTGTCGATCTTTTTGTGATTTCCGAGTCCTTATCGTCCAGCAATTTCTCAATTTCTTGCTCGGTCGAAGAAGCGAATCGACGAGCCATTTTTTTTTTTTTTTACTTGGCTGTGTGCAAAGCTGCCACTCACCACCCGTGAACTTGACATTGCTCTTGGAAATCATGGATTGTGCGTGCTCCATACAGATTATTCACTAATCTGCCAGCAGATAAGTGAATAGTCTATAGGGTGAGCTGATTTCCAGAATTAACTGTAGGCTCTTTAGCCAATAAGAAGAAGACAGATAGTGACTTCAACGAATAATAACTGTATTTCACGGAAGTTTATTTAATAAATAAATGATATAAATAAATAAATGAAGCTAATGATCCCGTGAAAGCGGAAAATTCCTGGATTTGTTGCATGATCTTATCCTATGCATGATGAGGCATGGGCTATAAATAGTCGCTGTTGAACAGGCTAGCATCAGTTTAGCCCAAGGCTCGGTCGGCGTTGTTAGTTCTGATAAAATGGCTAACTCTCGCAGTGATCACAAGTGCACCTTTATAATTATAACAGTTTTAGCGTTTGTTTTGGTGGCCACTGCTGTAAGAGGTAGGTGTTTCTACTGATCAATTGTTCTTTAAGTACATCAGATTTAAACCCAGGCTGGATTATTTAAGCCAACGACCTTCAAATTGTAGGCTTTTTTACGGGGCTTGGACGTTTTCAAGAAGGCTACCTTGCGGTGAAGGTCTCTGTGAATATACTTATCAGAAAAAAAAAAAAAACAATAAATAAAGTCTAAATAATTTCTGAGACAGATTTTCCACTTTGAATACAAAAGAGGAACCGTTTTAATGATTCTAACTTAGGCTTAAAGGGGTTAGTTGCAGGCAAAGATAAAAATTCAAATAAAAACCTAAATTTCATTTTGTAAAGTATTGTAAAACAAGTTTACCATGCAAGAGTACTGCCGAAGAGGTTTCATTTGATTGGTCACACCATAGGATTTCGTTGATAGACTCAAAAGTTAAAAAAAAAAAAAAAAAAAAAAAAAAAAAAAAAAAAAACTACACTACATGTTTCCATAATTGAATCTGGGAATGAAAAAGAAGTTCGGTCAAATGACTCCTGCTGCTTGGGAGCATTTAAAGTCCGATGCGATTAATGTTTTAGTTTATTGTTTTTATCATGCGGAGATCTACGTCGATATTTGTCGTTTTTAACTTAAAGCGATGCTTAACTTGTCCGCACAACTCCTATGAAAATAATATTAGTAGGTAGCAAGTAACAAAAACTTGATAAATAGAGTGAATTCGTATAACCCGTGTTTTATATGCTAATGAGCCGCGTTATATTCTAATGAGCTGTGCAGAATAAAACAAAGGGAACTGAGACGGCTGATTTTTTATTTGTTATAAAATTAATTAAAATCTCACAGAAGCATTGCTAAGCGCATGCAAATTCAAACCAAGAGTTAACAATTCAAGCATTTCAGTATAACAGCCTGTAAAAAAACGAAACAAAGAACAATAAACATGTCGGGACTCAAAATTCCAGCCGTAATTTAATTTGTGATTTTAGTCTAGCGTTTTATATTCAAACTCGAGCAAAGGAAAGCGAAAACTGAACCATAAGATTAAACTAAACCGTAACATATGTTTTTGTTTTCCTCAGTTTCTTTTTGTCAAAGTCTGCGAAATAAACGTAATCGTCTATCGGCTAATTTATAAAGTAAAAGTAAATTAAAGAAGAGGTACTGTAAACGCATACTACTGACCGTAAATGCAAATACTGTAAACTGTACTATACTGTACTGAATGTACGAGAATTAAAGTCATTTGTTTGGAGTTTTCGATCACACGTCTATGGTTTTATTGTACACAGCTCATTAGAATATAACGCGGCTCATTAGCATATAAAACACGGGTTATACGAATTCACTCTAATAAAGAAAGATGGTTATATGTTAAGATGGAATGTTGATCATGTCACGTGCACGAGGGTGAGGCAAAGAAAAAATCCTCGTGGAATAATGAACATTGGCATCTTTCCCATAACAAAAACATGTTTACTAGAAGTCAAGAAAAAAATACGTGCCAATCAGATAGGGCACCATGTGCTTGAAAGGATAAAAGATAAGCGCGAGAACGTGACTGCCAGTTCTGGATTCTCCGAATTCCATTCAGATCTTTCGGTTTAACCGTTACGGCTATTGTTTATATTGTCTCAGTTTCGACGCCGACGGCAGCGACCACGGCACAAACCAATAGGTTTAATGAGCGAAAACAATGCCTCAGCACGTGCGTTTTAAATTTTGATACATTTCTTTGCCGTTCCCTAAGCAAAACAACAACGTCAAATAATCAAATTATAGGTTTTGTTGAGAACGTGAATATACGACGGTTTATTTTCCTTTCTCCATTTGAACTGGAAAGCCATCCCTTCAAATTCAGCTCGTGGACAATCCGGTCACATTAGACAAACTAAACAAATTGGAACAACTACAAAGCAGTCTAAAATTGCGCTAATCCTTTTTTCAAGTGATGTTTTCTTTGGCGTTGCCGTCGTCGTTGCTTAAGCTCCCTAAAATTAAAGCTGATCGCAAGTTCCATTAATGGTAAATATTTTCCCTGCGGCTTTTTTGCAACCTGTTTTTACTCTGCAGTCGTCCTTTCTTCAAGTCTGTGTATAGCCGCTCCCCTTCCCTCGGGAAAATCGTCCCTTCTCCGCGGTTTTTTTCCCGAGGGAAGGAGCGCGGCTATACACAGGCTACCTTTCCTTTCTTCCCGGCGTATCACTTCGAATGTTCGGTTTTCGAACTCAATCGAACTCTTTCGTTCGATTGAGTATGGTATTAAAATTATAATACAGGATTAGGGCGTGTTTTATCAAAATAAAAAAATGCTTACTTACGGAAGACGAAATTTTTGTTGTAGCACTTGTGTAAAACTACGAACTTGGTGTAGTTTTCAATTTTTTTTAAACGGATCACACGGGAGGGGATGACAGTCAACGCTATGTTTTTGAGAAGGAATTTTCGTAAATTTAATTGTTTGGAGTGAAAGCGTTTGAGCCTCTGGAATAGCTAATTCCAAAGTGTTAACCATTCAATAGCTGGGAAGAATACGTGTGTTGAGCGGTTGGATGTTTAATAGTTAGCTCGCGTTTTAATTACTTTGAGCCGCATAATAAATGAGCCCAAGCGGAACCTCATAATCGCTTAGTTTTGGGACGACATATTCTTTTCAAAATTTGCAATTCAAATATTTCTTTAAATTCTTGTGAATTTTTTTTTATTATTTACCACGAAGGTCATACATGACGTGACCTGAGTAGGGTTTGTCGGATTATGCTCGTAAAATAGGTATTATGCTTTCGGGAGTCAGGGTACTCAAGATTATGCCGGACCAAAATGACACTTCCAACCTCCCCACGTACCTATTAAATAAACATTCCTAGTCTTTCATATTGCTTTTGAAAGAAATGTTAGACACAATTATTATCCAGTTCAACATTTAATTAGCCAAAGTTGTTAAAAACTAACAGCATCAAAAAGTTACAAAGTTACAAAGTTTGCTCAAAATTATGCCGACATAATCCGACTGACCTTAGAGTGATTTTACTTCATCTGTGAAACACTATCTAACAATTAATGTGTGATAGTCCAAATTAAACAAAAGGAAACAATGGAATTATAGTCCAATAGTGCGTACTATTCTACTAACTATTTCACAGATGAAGTAAAATCACTCTAGACCTGAGTCGAGTCGTCGAAAGCTTTATCAGCTTTATTAGCTTTATCACTGATGTGTATGGGTTGACAAATTCATGCCTTTACAGATACTAGCCAATTTTTCAGCTTTCCGCAAAAGTCTACTTCACTTTGTTTTCTATTCATTGTGGACAAATTTGTCAAAATTAGTCTCACAGTTTGAGGAAAATAATTTTGCACGCGGGTAAAATTACTCTCATTCCCACGCATGTCCAATTACATAAAAATGGCTGTCAGATTTTGTTTCAAGGGTTAAGTAAAGACACTTTGATGCCCTTTAAGACATCTTATATTCAGTCTGCAACAGTACCGCTATTGTTTTCTTTTGTTCGTTTGCTTCTAAACGGGCAGTCTTACTTTATAGTCATGTGTTAAATATTTTATTGGTAAAATTGCTCTGTTTTTGTATCCATTGTGTACTGTATTGAAACCGCATTTTTCACATAATATAACAGCTCAGGTGTCAGAAACGATCTGTGCTCGAGTCTGTGTGACATTGAAAACGAGTCAGTTTTAATAGCTGGTTCTGACTTTGTCTTTGCTTATCAATAAACTCATTCGTTAATTAGCTAAAATTCCAGAATCGAAAAAGATATTCCCTGGCTTTGGGGAAAATCCCTGACATCACTAAATGTCAGCCTATTCTATAAGACCTTTGCTATAAATATTCGTCGCCGAACGTTCCTTGACAGTTTGGTTACTAGAACATGTTTTTAATACATGGCTGTTTTGGCGTTTATATTTTTCGCCACAGCTATAAGCGGTAGGTGTTCAGTTCTGTTTGTTATTTCTCCTCCTAAATTATTTGCGTTGGCGCAAATTCAAAGGTTTTTATAAGAGGATTGTAAATATTTGAAGTTTGATTCACTGCTTTCGTTTCTGAAACATTCGTAATTCCTTTCTGAACCGAATTACCGGATTTTGACCGCACTTTCAAACTGTCGCGAATTTCTGAAAAATAAATAATCACTGGAACTTTTGCAAACTTCCGCCGCAACGTTGGTATTTTGATTGACAGAAGTTTCGCGAGCAAGTTCCTATTTCAAACTTGTTGTCAGAGTTGCAAATTGCGAATTTTGTGAAAACACGTCCTTCTTCAGTTATGGCTCACGTACATCGCAATAATACCACCTCGGTTGAGAAAAGAGAGAGAATAATGGTCGTCTGGTGTAAAACAAGAACAAATCGCACGCGCATTGTTGAAGTATCAAGGCAAACTGTATCCAATATTGTAAACAGATTTTTATAACGAGACGTATTTTCCCGGTAAACCTGGCTGGAAAGAACTAACAGTTTCTACTCCTGACATCGTAGAGTTTGTGGAATACTGCAAGGTAACCAAACCAAGTACTTTCAATTCAGAAATCCGGAAACTGACAGCAAGTTTGAAATGGGAACTTGCTCGCGAAAGTTCCAACTCGCATAACTTCCAACTTGCTCGAAGCAAACTGTCAATCAAAATACCAATGTTGCGGCGAAAGTTTGCAAATTACCCGCAAAAGAACATCCGGTTTGACTGTAAACATGATTTCTAAGAAGCAATCACCCAAGAGTATATTTGGGCAAAATATGAGCGATTTGCCAAATGGGTCGTTGACGGAGCGTTCTCGATCCTTACAGGCAGCCACTCTTCAGTAAAGTACTTGATATTACAGCTGGTATCGATGAATGCATTTTCAGACATGCTATGTTTCAAAATTGTTGAAGAAAATGACAACAACGGCAAATACAACAACAAATACATATCACTGACAGTCGATCCAAAAACTGTTCGAGAAAATCAATGAATCAGAGGAAACTCCTTTTAGTTCGAATTAACAGAGTTTGAAGAGTTAATTAATCTCACTTGGAGGGGAAAAATTCAGAATCTTCAATTGGCGCGAGTTTTCTTAAGAAAGAGCATTTTGTAATAAATCACAGAGTTGTTAAAACCTCCGGCCAAAGCGAGTGACCGCCATTGGGAAATTTTCGTGGTAAACCATTCAAACTGGTTTTCCCAGCTTGCTTGCTCGTGCGCATGATTTATTTGAACCACAGGCCAACCATCCTCTGTTTATGTGGTGGTCTGTGCTTTTAAATAACTGTCAGTTATAATTTTAGCCTTTCTAAATGCGTTTTTTAGGGCCCGTACGTGTTCCGTTCGCGTTCTTTCCGTCTGGGCTGCCTACTCAATTGTATGTCTATTTCTATGTTTTTTTTTTTCTGTTTTTTTTTTTTTTTTGGTTTGTTCGTGTAACAAGATTTGTAGAGTGCGCAATAAAGCTAAAAAAAAAAAAAAAAAACCGACAGTATCTTTTTGCGTTTGGTATAAGCACTAATCCAGTCAAATCTTGCCTAATTTGAATCTTACATATTAAAGACTAACTTGTCACGGGTCCGTTCCCTTAGTAAAACATACAACTAGATTCTAATTCCGAGTTCTCAATAATGCTCGTGGCTTCGTAATTTTTGGATGGATCTCTCATTAAAGCTGACTTCTTCGATTTACGGAGAAAATGACACCAACGGTAATCTGGAATAAAACAGTAGAAAATTAAAGGATTTGGCAGGGAGTTGAAAAACTTTAAAATCTCAGCGGCTATTACAATTCCTAGCACGGCATCCGAAGAGAGTTGCTCTGCGTAGGATCGAACCATGAATATGACAGAAGTTGGACCCCAGGAGATTGCAACCACAATGCTCAGAACCACTAACATACGAACGTTGTTTTCGTATGCTTTGTATTGCGTGGAATGACTTCGACTGCGATGGATGGTCTGTTCCCGTTCGATTTGTCTGTGATGGATGTGCATCTTCACGGACAATGCTACTATAATAACTATAGGAACACAGAAACCCATGATAAAATATAGAGTTGAGGAGGACGGGCCGCTCCAATCCCTTTGCAAATCACAGAGTTTGGGGACGCTACAGTTCTTGGGTGAAACTTCAGTGAGTTCCGTGTACCTAACACTATAAGCGCTTGCGATGAGAAGACAGGAACTTACTACACCGTACACCCATACAAAGATGACTGTACATGCTACCCGCACTCGCGACAACGACTTTATGCCTCGCAAAGGCGAAGTTGAGTTGCGATAAACGTAAACAGAGATGAGGACAAGACTTGAGAAAAACGCTGCCCCACACATGGCGTTACAGACATGAAGTACCTTGCAGGCAGGCCCGGATTGTTCAGTGCTGTCGGTGGATGTCAACATTATCCAAGGCGCTATGGTCAACACTCTGAATATTATATCAACTAACGACAAATGAAAGACAAAAAAGTTGGCAAAGTTTTTGGTGACGATCCGTTGAGCAATCATGTCTATGCATATTACGCCATTGATGAGAACTCCAATGGTAATCAGACAGGGCACTGCTATTTCCCATAATCGGTCGATAGCGTTCGCAGTCTGACATGACATGCGGAGAATGTGTAGATCGGTCGTGTTACTCATGGCTTGAGAAGCACCCTTTTATCTTCCGGGTTTAGTTGAACAGACCAGTTTACTTCTACAAACCAGCGTGTAGACGATTCTTAGTTATTGTGATGTTCGCTGTTGTTGGACCACGACTTGTTTGCACTGTTAAGAAACGCGGAGCATATTACGTAAAGAGAAGCCAGCATTAGAAAGAGGAGGGAAGAGGGGGAGGGGGGGTAGGGGAAAGAGGAGGGGGGGGGGGTAAGGGGGTTTTATACTGCCGCGCCGATTCCCCGTGACTTTTTATGGACTACGCAAGCCTTCAGCTTTTACCTATACCCCATGTAAAGAGACCCCAGCATTACGAAAGGTCGTTCAGCGAGCAAATGGGAAACGGGGGAGGGGGGGGGGGGGGGGAGAGGGGGGTGGTAGGGGGTGTTGTACTGCCGCGCCGACTCCCTATGACTTTTTTTTATGGACAACGATAGTTTTCAGTTTTTACCCCACGAGGTGCCAAAATCGAAGAAGTTCAACCTCGTTCCATGGCCCAGGTTTCTCTTCCATCCGTATTTTTGTGTATAATGGCTAGTCATAGAAACCAAAACAAATAGCTTTCCTATCAGTGGTGAGGACCAAAAACAAACCAACAAAGAGATGTCGAAAACATTCAAGTTCCGGTTGGTGTTAGGAATTTCTGCTTTAATTAATTTTTGAACCATTTAGGATAACTTCTTATTTTGTACTTGACTCATCGAATATCAGGAAAACTTTATCCGCGAAAAGTGTGGCCGGGCAATTTTGAGCGATTTTCGCAAACACTAACCTTCGCGAACTTATAACTTTGATGTGTAATAAATTAAAAGAAATGATAGCGCGCGTGACGGCACAGCCGTTATTTGTGTCGTCACGCAACGCTCCTACCCACTAACAGAAGTAAGGAGGAGCGTTGCGTGACGACACAAATAACAGCTGCGTAGAAGGCTACGGTTGTTTACCATTTACACGGGAAAACCGGTTGGTCCACGGTTTGTGTAAATGGTAAGCAAAACTCCAGAAATTAAAAGGGAAATTCCGTTTGAGATTGGCGTGTACCATTTACCATTTGACAAGAACAAGCTGAGTAATCACACTTACGCATCAAAACTGGAGATAAAAGCAAATGGTACACACATTTCCGTTCGGAAATTTCGGTTGGGAATTTTGGACTACCTTTCAAGACGTTCCGTTTATTTCGGAAATTTTCCGGTCGGTCGAGCCAAAATTGTCTTACCATTTACATTCTGACCGAAATTTCCGGAATTTTTGGGTAAATGGTAAACAACCTACTACTCGGTCAACACCGTCAACACCACAAATAACAATAAATTTAACAATTAATTTATATGTGCTAACAAACAATTGGTATATGGCCGACATATGTGAAGATAAAGCAACATTTTAAAATTTAAAACCCAGCCGTTCTAAATATAACCTTAGCTTGATTTAGCGTTTTGACCGACAAAATGACATCTGGTTATCAGGATCATGGAAATATTATCATTTTGTTTTTGGGATTACGAAAAATAATATTCCAAACTTGTGTATTTTTCACTTTAGTTGACTTTTAATTTATGTACGTATCGAGAAGTTCTTCTCATAACTGACTTTCTTTAGATTTTTTAGTTTGATGTGCCGAAACGTATAGAGGTTTTGCACGGCAGCCATGTTGCATGACAGGAACAATAGAATCTTTTCCCTATGGGAAAGAATGTTCTTTCTCATGCAAAACATTTTCATTGTTCCTGCCATGCAACATGGCTGCCGTGCAAAGCCTCTATAGACTGCACTACATAGCAACGAAAACTACTGACAATTATCCCTGGATTATGAAAGTAAAAGTTGTCGTTGGGCTATCAGTGTTTGTGCAGAAAGAGGCTCACGACGTAGCTGAAGTTGCTAAAAACAGATAAGCCTGTTTACACTAGCTACATTAGCATAAGAATACGCAAAAGCGAAAGCATAACAGCGCTATGTCTACTGAAAACCGTGGCCCGACATAAGCATACAAGCAGAAACATAACAGCGCTTATATCTACTGAAAACGGGCCCGACATATAAGCATATAAGCAGAAGCAGAAGCATAACAGCGCTTATGTCTACTGAAAACGGGCCCGACATAAGCATATAAGCAGAATTAAACAGCGCTTATGTCTACTGAAAAAGACGGGCCCGACAGGGGCATATAAGCAGAAGCAGAAGCATAACAGCGCTTATGACTACTGAAAAAAGGCCCGACATAAGCATATATTGAAGTATAAGCGCAAGCATAACAGCGCTTATGTCCACTGAAAACGAGCCCGACATAGGCATTTTAGCATAAGTGCAAGAATAAGCATATTTGGATCAATCAGTTGTTCTTACTTGCTTCCGCTTATGCTTATGCTTATGCTTATGCTGTTGGTCCTGTTGTCGCCAGTGAAACCCAGGCTTCACGCATTAAGACAACATATGAGTCAGTTACGTACATTTTCGCTTACCGAATTATCGCCAATATGATAAACTAACACACTGTTCACCGAAGGAGTCAGACTTCACCGAACTGAAACGTCAAATAATTCCCGGAAGCGGAAGTGGATCGATATTCTTTTGTCGCTCGATTTCAACTTCGTCCCCAGGGCCTTCTTCGCTTTTAATGGCGGGGCGGGCGTAGATATCCCTGGACACACCCTTTTGGAGGTCATTTTCAGCGATTGGCAGCCGTGTTTGTTTTCTGGAAACCCTGAAAACCGTTATTCGAACGAAACGAAGACGTTCATCATAAATACCACTGAGATTACAGTGTATACAGATGTTATTTCAAAGTTCTTCTGGGCGAAATATGGAGACGCCAGATCGTTCTAGGAGTATGTTTGTAAAAATAATATGTTTTACATAAAATTTTAATGCGATCGATCGCCGTAAAATTACACTGATACGAGCGTATGACGAAAGGAAAAAAATATTTCTATCTTCTACTGCAAAATTGAAGCCTCCATATCTTGAAATCTTCAACTTTGAACAAGTTTCTTAAGTTTGACTATGAAAACAAGTCTTTGTCGATCTGATCTGCCTCTGGGTCAATCAAGGTATAGAGCAAGGCTGATGCTACGTAGAATATTTAACGCGACAACGACATGATAGAGCCGGGGACAAACTGAAAACCAAAATGCAACCGTGGACAGCTGTTTCGATCTGGTTGTGTCTCGTTAGCACGGTATAGCAGCAAAAATATAGAAAAACTAGCGCGAACGCAAATTGTTTATCGCAACAACGACGAGCTTATCTGTTGCCATCACCACGTGCAATTTGGTAGATAATTGGCGTTCGCGCTAGTTTTTCTATCTTCTTTGCTGCCACACCGTGCTGACGAGACTCAATCAGGTCGAAACAGCTGTCCACGGTTCCATTTTGGTTTTCAGTTTGGGCTCTATCATGTCGTTGTCGTGTTTTTACGTAGTATCAGCCTTGCTCCGTGTACTTCGATTGTATTTCTATTTTCGGTTTACTAGTAGATCTGCTACAGATCCTACGTACACCGGCAGCTAAGAGACTAAATTTTATTATTTCAAGTGAGATACCAACAAAACGCGTGTCTCGGTTGAAAAATTCTTTTAGATCGGAGGATTTTAATGTTGCATTAAAGACTCCAAATGCGAAACTTGTAAGCTTATTGTTGTTTATATTCGTTTACAACAAATTAGTTATTGTTATGGCTGGATTCACGTTATTCCTGTTTCGAAACGCATTCGTAACAAAACATTACGTCACAAAGTTTACAGCTGAGTGATGGAACGAGTGAGTGAGTAAGTGAATTGGCCATTTCCGAGTTACGTTATGCCTCGTTGTCAAAGCGAGGCTAGGTGCACAACCTTTCATATGAAAATGAGTTTTTATTCAAATGCAAATAAAACTCATTTTCATATGAAAGGTTGTGCACCTAGCCTCGCTTTGACAACGAGGCATAACGTAACTAGCTCGGAAATGGCCTATTGGCCGCCGCTTACCAATAACCTGTTCATTACGCTTGCGCGTATAGAGTACTAGTGTGACGTCACAAGAACTTAAATTTGTGAAATTATGGGATTTGATTGCTTGACAAAAATCGGTAAAGTCCAGATTTCATAGCCCAGAAGGAGGTCGGACACCTTATTGAGACTTATATAACGGAGTAACTGGTTGGCTTTCAGTTAGGGTTGGGGCTAGCAATTTATATAGTTAAATTTAGGACTAAGCAACCCGAGAAGCTAGGTGGTACAGTGGTACGGTAGGCTATGTAAGTCTAAGCCTAGCTGAGGTCACAGGTTCAATCCTGAGTGGGGATTTTAGATTTCCTTTTTTACACTTAAAAATTTATTGAAAATAAAATTCTAAGTGTCGACATTACGTTATATAATTCTCAATAAGTGTCCGACCTCCTTCTGAGCTATAGAAGGTAGACTCTACCACAAAAATCAGCATCTTATTGCAATAGGCCATTTGCACGATGGCGTCATTTAAACTACAACTACCAGAATTCATTTCGTTTTTCCTTTCTTATTTAAATTTTGTAATCCCAGTGCGGTTTAATTAACAATAGCCCTAATTTGCACTACAAAACAAAAAACTGAAGGATTCTGGTAGTTGTAGTCAAATGACGTCATCGTGCAAATGGCCTATTTGAGGGTGAGATATTGTCACCGTTATGCTCAGATGGCTCCATACAAACCCTTCTAATTTTGCCTCGGTTCATTACGTATTGAACCAAGGCAAAATTAGAAGGAACATCACCGACAAACTGCAAGGCTGATCTGACTACGTAAAAAAGTAGACTTTGCGAGACACCAATACGACAGAAACTGATAAAGCAGGGAAGCAATTATGTAGTCAGATCGATCAGCCTTGCCATACCAAAAAATTTCCCCCAGAAAGGAGACATTTGCTCCGGGCGTGCGCGTTACTAAAATAAACTTATAATAGATATGAACTGTTTCATAAAAATGTTATTAAAGCGCTTTTTAAACTAAAAATGAACTATTGCCCATGCGCAGTTGAGCTCGAACGGCCTGGGAGCTAGTCCGCGCAAGTCACCAATAGAAGCTAAAATGGGCTCAGTCGAAGCATATTGCACTGAAAAAACGGCAAAATGACGGGATTTTTTTCGCTCCAACTAAATCATATTTCCCTCCAAAATGTTCACTAGATTCCAGTCTCTTTAAAACCGAGTGTGGATGTTGACATTACTTCTATTAAAATGAGTTATACCGCTGAAAGCGATGACGGCGCGGTTGAACTCCATACAAGCCTTTACTTGACATTGGTCACTTTACGGTCAAAATGACGGGACTTATTTTATAAGTTACTAAAACATTTTAACGTTCGCAGATAGAACAATAACCAAATTACTGAAATCCGAGTGTGGATTTCCGAAAAGTAAATTGATAAATGGGCGAAATTTTGATTTTCTGTCCAATAAATGGCGTTTTCGCTGTGATTTTAAGGGTCAAATTGGGGGTCTGGGGACGAGTTAAAAAATTATAAAAGAGGCAAATATCATCCAATTTTTCGCCATGTTTGTGGGTTACGTTTGTTCAATTTTTTGGCTGATTAGGTCTTTCGTAGATCCTACATATCGTTTACAGCATTATCGTTTGCGGTCTTTTGCAGATTTGAGTTCTCAAATTAGAAGGGTTTGTATGGAATCATAAAGGGGCCAATATCTCACCCCCAAATTTCACTAGGATGCTGATTTTTTGACGAGCGAGCGTTTTTATTCATGCCCTTTCCGACCTAATCAAATCCCATAATTTCTCAAATTAAGTTTTTGTGACGTCATCACTTTAGTACTCTATTCACGGGTTAAAAAGGAGCTATTCACGGCTTTGACGTCACTCGCTTTCACTCGCCCTTCTAGTAGCAATTCTCTTTCCATATTAGGAATACTTTTAGCGGGAAAACGAGCAAAGCCTCTTTTGAACCTTCCTACTCAGCTGGTGGATGAAACAAATCGCGAACTCTCAGGGAAACCCTTTTTCAAGGTCATACGAAATTCGCTTTAGTGTGTTTGTGTTCAATGTTTCAGTAAATAGTTTTCCGTTTAATAAAAAAATAATCTGAAAAGACCTGATTCAAACTACATATCACTTGACGGTGTTATGAACAGTGTTTCTTTCAAGATCGCAAAACTTTCTAATACTTTTGTCCAGTTTTAAAGTTTGCCTTTCTATCTTTCAAAGATTTTTTTTCCGCTTTGTAGTTAAGTAAATATACGGCTTTATCACTGATGTACCTGGATCAGTGGCCGATTTACAGCAGTGATTCGATTTAGCGCCCGTGGCGCTTATTGATTTACAGTTTGGTAGCTCAAGGGAGGGCGCTTGAAAGCACTTGCACCCAAAGACACTGCTAAAACAGACGAACCCAAACGGGCACCCCTCGTCATCACTTATAATCCAGCTCTTCGTTCCGTATTTACAAACACTTCAACATACTGTCTTCTTCTCTCCGTTGTACTAACGTTTTCAAAGCTGCACCTATCATTGCTTTCCGACGTACTAACAACCATAGCAATTTACTAGTCTGATCAGCGCCCAACTACGTAAACCTACCACCAATAATAATCAACCCCATGGTTCTTTTCGATGCGACAAAAACTGTCTAACATGCAATTTCTACTAGTGAAACCAGACTTATTAATAATTACATCGACTGCAACTCTAAAAACGTTATATCATGGTTCAATGCAATCGTTGTCATAAACAATGCATAGGAGAAACCAAACGACGACTCAAAGACCGCCTTAATGAAAATCGCAGAACAATTGACAAACAAACTAACATTTCTAACCCTACTGCAGTCTCAGAACATTTTCTCTCTACTAACGTTAACCACACCGCTTCTGACATGCAACTTATTCCTCTTGAATTTGTTAAATATAATCGTGACAGTGTACGAAACAGAGAGGCATATCTGATCGAGAGAGGTCAAACTCTTGAACCTTTAGGTATAAATAGAAGAGATGAAACATGACTTGTTTCTTTCAAGTTTTCATACTCCTCTCTACTTTTGCTTTAAGTTACTATATAAGGTCACTTCTGTATGTTATTTCTTATTATTTCTTAACATTTTTAAGTTTTAAGTAAGCTTCTTATTATTTTTATAGCATCCCGTATGAACAATGGAGCATTTCAAAACAAAAACAAACGACCGCAACATCTTTTGGGTGAATGTGGGCCTTACTGCGAAGGTGGTCGCATTTCATTTTTGCACTGTCATATTTTGAAAAAAAATTAAAAGAGTTAAAAAAAAATCACTGAGATTTGCACTTTCGCACTGTGATCATGTTAAGATTTTAGACGTTTCGGGTTAAAAACCCATTCATCAGCAGAAATATAATGAAATAGTTTGTCGAGTGTGATCGTCCGGGTTAGGGATGCACCATTAGAAATGTGAAGGGGGGATAGGACTTTCTGGAAAGGCATGTTATTTTTTTTCACAACCAGCAGGAGTGCAAGATTTTGTTTTCAACCTTCAAACCCTTGCACGATTTTTTTTCCAAAATGACTATGCCCTCTTTTGGTCTTGTTCTGCTAGGACCATTTCAACCGCGCAAATGTTTTTTTTTTTGTTGTAGCGTCCCAACAGAACACGTTTGTATTAACTATATTTATTTCATAGTAATTGAGATTTTCTATTGAAATTTGGCGTATGAAAACCCTGTTCAGGGTTCGCAGCCAAATCAAAAATAGCGTTGTCCAGTCACAAACGTTACATAATGTAATAGGACACCTAACACTTGTAGTGTTACACATGGACTTTACCACATTGTATGTTGTAATCTCTCTCGCTTGCTGGATCTCGCTCGCAAAGCCTCGCTCGTTCGATTTCTGATACGAACCAACTGGTGTGTAAATACCGTACGCCCGCACTGCCCATGAAGTAATCTATATGTTTAAATGCCCCAACCAAGATCAATGGCAGTTGAAACAGCTATAAAGTTAAACAATTATCACCACAGTCTCTTAATTTAATACTATGGTAGCTATAGAGATGAAGGGCATCAGAGTTGGTTCAAATTGAAATCTCTATTCAGCCAGTAGAAATTGTTTTTTGTTTTTTTTTTATAAAATGAGACGCCTAAAATACAGTTCGCAGACTGTCCAACCTTTTAGACTTAAAAAATCGGTATAAATTGTAATTGAGATTGATTGGCCGAGCGCCGAAGGCGCGAGCCGCTGGGGGGGTCTGGGTCTAGTGTTCTGAGAAGGGTGCATCATTAGAATTTGTGAATGGGGTGGGGGGGGGGGGAAGTCCCAAAACAAAACAAAAATCCTGCGAAACAAAAATTTAAGAAAAAATAACCCTGCATTGCAACGAAACCAGAAAAAAAAATATTCTGCCTAGATAGCCAATGTGACTGTGAAAATATATAATTTTTTTGACAGAAATTGTCTTCAGTGCAGTTCTGAAAAGAAATGTTATTTTGTTGACATTGACTGGACGTTTTGACAACCTGAACGGAAGTCATCTTCAGAGTCATGTTACAAAAAACCGTTGCTACTCACGGTTTCACAGCTCAAATGAAACGTCTAAAAACTTACGAACAAAGAGCACTTTTCCACAAAAAAAAACAAAAAACAAAACAAAAACAAAAACAAAACAAAACGGTACACTAACAATACTCAGGGGTCATTCAGTAGTTTATTTCCCTGCTGATGAAAGGGTGTTACCCTTTAGCTACGAAACGAAAGTGGTAGTACACAGCAACAGATTTTTATCTTCAAACTGAAAATTGTATGGAGGTCTAGTGAACGGTCAAATTTGATTTCACGTGTTAAGTAAAATCTCTGTGATGCTCTAAACATTTTCTACTTAGTCACAGCACCTCTGTAGTTTCGTTTTAATCGTTTATCGGTGGAATCCATTCACCTGACATTGAAACATTTTTCATGCTACAACAGCAAAAACAACAACTGTGCCAATTGACAAATTGATATTTTATACCCCTGTATTTGATTTTAATTTACTGATCCACCTTGATAATCTAGAGCCCGTGAAAACATCGTTTTCCCAGATACCACGCAGCTCTTTTAAAACAACTGTTCAGAGTCCAAACTGATTGCATATTAGGGGATTCCCCGGCTTTGGGGAAAAAATATCTAAATATCGCTCATGCCTGCCTGCCTGCATCATCGTTTTTTCTCTCGATGGAACACTATAAATACTTGTCATTAAGCTGGTACACCTCAGTCAACCTGAAGCCTCATTCACACTGATTTTTACAGTTGGTTATAAGAGTTGCCAGATATCGCAGATATTTTCACAATATGTTGACAGCTGTGACATACTTAACTTTATTCAGCGTCATACCTTTGAGCGGTAAGTGTATTTCACATCCATCGTTTATGTTTTTTTTTTTTTTTTTTGATCAGATAAAACCCTAAAAAAAAAACCTAGGATACGCTTAGCCGTTTATTACAACGTAGGATGTTTTTACCAAAACATCTCAGTCCTATTTTAGTAAATAGACAATCAGCTCAGTAGAAAAAGAATATGTGGAGGTGACAAACGAACTTACAAACTAGTTAAACTGTTATTTGCAACCATAATTTCTGTTTGCGAACTCTTTGCTCTACGGCAAGTAGGTTTGAGGGGCATTTATAGTGAACTTAGGACACTGTACGAGGGGGGCATTGGGGCCGGGGGGTTCTGAACACCGCAATACCGCCAAAAAAATTGACAAATACCGTAATATCGCAAAAAAAATCGCCAAATACCGCAATACGTCAAAAACCTCGTCCAAAATCGTTAGAATGCCGAAACCGTTACTCTGTCCATTAAATTTTCCACAAATATCTGCTTAGATTTTGTTTTTCGAATGTTGAGGCAAGTTAATGACTTTTAATTGGTTGTAAAACGACCGAAGTGTTATCACCTTTCATGTAATATAAACTGGTGTGACGGATTACAGGATCTTAAAGCTGTTTCGAAGCGTTTTCGAAACGACAAGTTTGACAAGGACGACAAGAAACTAAAAAGGGATAAAAAAGGGTCGTAAAACACTGGAGGACAATTTTTAAAACCGACCAAAACGCTAAAAAACGGAATCCCGCAGGTTTTGGGAATACCGCAATACCGCAATTTTATATTAGAATTACCGAAATACCGCATGAAAAATTGCCCAATACCGCAATACCGCAAACCCCAATGTCCCCCTCCTGTACCAGCTAATATACGTTTTGTTTTCATGATTATGGCCAGAAGCTTTATTATCTTAAAATAGGAAGAAAACAATTGCCAAAAGTGATTAAAGCAAAGAAATACTAACAAGAGAGACGAACAGATAACGGCTAAAAGTGTGAAGCTACAAGCATGGCTATTTTGATTTCTCAATACCGCCAACTGTTCACGAAATCAAATTTGGTGAACTATTATCCACTTTCATCGTTGCAATTCGACACTTTATCGCCAACTACTGCTTCTGTTTTGCTCCGGAATCTTTTAATCCAACTAAGTTGTATATTTGGTGGCATTTGGCGATATAACATGAAATAATCCAAGCGAAATTTCATTATTTCGGCGGGACAGTGTCCATTTAATATTTGTTTATATTTTCTGTCATGGGAAGAATCGTTTGTTTCATTTTCCGCCTTAGGAAGCGATAATTTTGAATACTTTCGATCACGAGCAAAACCTATGATAGCGGTTGAAATTGAACCGGAAAATAACAAAAAAACTTGTTTGACAAGAACTCCAGAAAACACATCATTCATAGTTTCGACTCTCAAAAAGCCCTGTCTGTGAGCTGTTTTTGCCGCCGAGGAATTTTAATACAGACAGGCGATAAGGATCTCAAAGCAAGGCGTTTCCGAGTCCCTCCATTCTGACCTTTCTGTTTCGATTGCAACTGCTTTTATTGTCTCAGTGTCTTTCGCCAATTGGCGTCATGCACGTCTTTCATAGTCCGGCAGCCAGGACCGGAAAATCGACGTTTTGCACAACCCACGAGTTAGAAAAAGGTTTGATAACGGATTTTAATAGTGTGGGACATGCTGATTAACGCTAGGTAGTTTGTAAAGACGAATTGTGGAATAGGTTTTGAGTTAACAGGGTGTTTTCTTGGACAATCCACGGTTTAACATGGAAACGAGGCTGATATATGTAACAGCGTTCCTATGACATTTTTGACATCAGTTCCTTAACAAGACGTTGGCTTAGTTACTAAACACTTGATATCATATCATGTGACCTGTCACGTGACTCTGAAGATACTTATTACTACGGCTTCCTTTCGTTTACAAACATTCGTCTATCATCTCAAGGGAAGAGCGAACATTCTCAAACTCATTAATAATTCATAAAGTGACCAGCCAATAAATGACGTCCATTTGGGTCAGGTGGATGAGTCTTGATACCCAATGAAACACCAGATCAAGATCTTAAGGGTTTTGATTTCAGTTCAAAACCGTGTTTGATCTCAAATCAAACACTTGCATATTAATGAGTTTTACAACAATACATGTTATTCCACTCAATTATATAATTACATTGGGAACTTACATTCCTTTCTTGGTCTTCAAATGTAAGCCCTCTCGTGTGCCGTCTTTCGATTCCGCGTCCAATGCTCGGTGAAACAGAGTAAACCTTCAAAACAATAATCAGAGTATTATAACTGAAACTTCAACATGACATCGACATTTTAATTTAAAAACAAAATGGACCATTTTTCTCACCTTCGGTCGCCATTATCAAGAGGATTTAATGCTTCAGCACCTTTTTTCGAGGGTTTGATCGGGGCATCCAAACACCTTGAAACAATAAAAGCACTCGGCCGAAGCGGCCTCGTGCTTTCATTGCTTCTCGGTGTAGTGGATGGCCCGATCAAACCCTCGCACTCGTTGTTGATCTATTACTTCTTGTATTAGTCAAGGTTAATTTCCATTAGCTTTTGTTGTAAAAACTACAATTCCTTAAGGGGACATTCTGGTCGGATTTTGGCAAAAATTTAAAATTCGTCATTTTTTTTTATTACTTCGCAATGAATACTTGAAACCATCTAGTTTCAGAATATATATTCATTTCTTTGGCAAATTAATTTTTTCCACTATAAAATGAGGGCCTTTTTTGTGGGAAGCCCCTCATATTTTTCAAAGAGTATTTAAGCAATTGCCACCAAATTTGGTAGAAAAATTCTTTATGTACTTATCTGCAACCTAATGGAATTGAATTTCATTTTCTCAAATAAACCTGGTTTTATAAGAAATTTGCCTGCTATAATGTTTGATTGATTACCATGGTGACCAAAATGGTCCGAAGGCGAAGACACTCCATTAGGTTGCACTCCATCTCATTAAGATTTATTGTACCAAAAATCAAGTGATTTTTATGAAAGCAACTTGTCAAAAGGTGAGGGGCTGTAATCTAACCCCCGAAACAACATTTGTCAGAAAATTGTTAATTATTAACCTAAAATAAACAAATCATTAACATTGGTTATCCCATATGGTAGACAGTGACCTTGATATACTCTGTACAAAGTTTGAATCAATTTGAATGAATTGTCAATTAAATATGATTTTTTTATTAAGCAGCCAAAATCTTACCAAAAACCAACTGTAATGCCCTCTTAAAACAAGGAGCAAAGGACCGCGAACGATAATGCTGCTGGAGTACATAGGATCTATAGAAGATCTGATCAGCCAAAAATAGTAATGCAAACAAAGTGAGCAAAGCTGATACTACGTAGAACATTTAATGTTTTAATGTTCTACTTAGTGTCAGCTTTTTGGCTGATCAGATCTTTTATAGATCCTACGTACATGTACTCCAGCAGCATTTTCGTTCGCGGTACTTTGCTCTTTGTTCTACTATTGTGTTATTTGGGACCGTAGGTCTTTTCAGATCCGATATGCTGCTCATTTTAAGGCCGCTGTGGGTCAATTGGCAAACTGACGTGGGTTAATTGGCAAACATTTGAATTCGAGCTCTCATTGTTGCCATCACCACGTGCGATTTGGTAGAGAATTGGCGTTCGCGCTAGTTTTTCTATCTTTTTGCTGCTGCACCGTGCTAACGAGACCCAACCAGGTCAAAACGGCTGTCCACGGTTGCATTTTGGCTTTCAGTTTGGGATCTATCATGTCGTTGTTGCGTTAAATGCTCTACGTAGTGTCAGCTTTGCTCACTTTGTTTGTCTTAAAATAGAGTTTAAACCATCATTTTTTTAAGGTGGCTCGATAGGCCAGATATGGAAAATTTTGCATTAAGTTCAAGAAATTTTCTTTTAATGCCAAGTTATTACACTCATCAAGAGAAATTGTTTGACATGTGTTATGGGGTTTATGGTCTCCATGGCAACTATGCCACGCCCTAAACTACATGTTTTCTTACCAAAACGCCAGCAGCAATAACTCACCATTTATGCAACATTTGGATCTGAAAATTTCAGAGTCTGTTTAGTACACATAGATCTGTTCAATGAACTAAAACCGTGACAATCTACATCAGTCTTTTTTCGTTTTACAAGGGTACAAACTGATAAAGACATTTCTTACCACACCCTATTAAACATATTATTGGATAATATTGTTAGAATTTGGAAAATTATTCTGATGTTAGTTCATTGCATAGAGCAACTATTCAAAAATGACTGTAGCAACATTTATTGCTTTAGGTAAAATACTCTTTCAGAGAGAAGTGTTGAGCTGCAACATGTTTAGTCAAATTCCAACATTTGAGAAAAATGGACTTAAAGTTAAAACAATCGATTCTAGATCAATTATAGGCGCGGGAGCATTCATTTAGCACGTTTTATGAACATTTAACTAATGTAAACAATGGTTGCTAGGGCCGTTACTATGGGAAAATTATATACCACTGTTCAGTTATCTTATAGTTCACTTGTTTAGTGCTGCAAATTTAGTGAAATTCTTTGAAAATGGGATTCTCAAGTGTTTAAAGAAACCAATTTTTCAATTTTTAAAAAATCGAACGTTGCAAGCTAGACATCGTATTTTTGGACTTTCGAGCCACCTTAAAGACTTAATCTCTCAGCATCAAAACGAGGCTGAATAGTGGTTGAACGTTTTTCGCCTTTGTTTCGCCGCAAAGCAGATATCGAGAAGAGTGAAACTATATGATAAATCGTTAGAGGTTTATCTTTAATGTTTTCATAGGTTTTGAGAAGAAGAGAAGTCTCATTTCGACCATCCTGGGCTTCATTAGTTTAAAATCAAATAGAGAGCCAGAGCATTTTTAAATAATAGGAATGAAATCATGATTTAATATAAATTCTGAAAATGAATTCGGGAATGTCAGAGTGCATGTAGCTTCATTTACCGGGCAGTGCATTTCAAATAGATATTAAGTAATAATGAGAGGAATTTTCAAAGAGACTGAGACTTTATTTAAACTATATACTATGCCCTATACCGCCCATTATGAGTCTCATAAATCAATTCCTATACTTTCATGGAGCAAGTTATTACTTTTGAAATTGCTCCTACTTCGTAACATAAGTAAAAGCATAAATCTATCTGGGCATAAACTTCAACTTATTAGTGGCCGCGCGCAATGTCTCGCATTGTTCGTCTCCCGTAGTTCGTCTTGTTGTTCGTCTCGTCTTTACACTAGACGCATTATCCGTCTGGACGGATAATGCGTCTCTAGTGTAAAAACGGCCATTTTCTTAATTTTAATATTTTGGGGCGAAAGCGGTCGAGCCTCTGGGATATATAGCTGATTTCACAGCCGGTTTTCCATTTAATAGCTGGGAAGAATACCTGTGTAGAGCGGTTGGATGCTTAGTTAGCTCGCTTTTTACTTTGAGTGGCATAATAAATGAGCCTGGCCTTTTCTCTCATCTACCCTCTAAGGTATTCAAGGTGAAAAATACGTATGCCCTGAGGAGGAAATACAACTCAGTTCCCCTAAACTTGAATCGGAAATCAAGAGTGGAGATTACGAAGAGCTTTTCTGGACTGTCACTGACCCAAACACTAAACCCAAAGTGAAACAACGCCTCGTCTATTGCTCTGAAGATCTCAGCTGCACCAGATATCCTCGAATAGGGGTCTTCGAGACACGAATCAAGATCGGACATTCTACCCGTGGGAAGCTGAACGTCACGCTAACAGTAAAGAACGATCTTCTAACTTTCAGTTGTTACATACAGCGAAAAAATGCCAAGGCGCCACCACCTCATCAAGTGAATGTCTTCTCCTCTGTTAATTGTAAGTTTAGTTTAGTTTAGTTTATTATAATTCGTCACAGTAATAGATATACAAGTAATTCATCACAGTAATAAATATACAAGTAATAAAGTAGTAAATATACGGTGATAAATATACAAATATACAAGGTAATAAATAGACAAGATAATATAAAGTAACAGATAATATAAAGTAATAAGTATACAAGAAAAGAATAAAAAGAAGAAAGGTGTGACAGGAGACACGAACAGGGCGAAGCCCCAATTGTGACGAGTCCCCTTAGTTAAAAATAAAAATGTATAATAGCACAAAAATATATATAAGAATATAAAATATTTTTATATAATACTAAGACAAACTAGTCATCGCATCATGGTGGACTATAGCTGTGGAGTATATTTCTAAAGTAGGCTTGTAGATGGCACTTAAAGGACATTACCTCGGAATTATTTTTTTTGTGAACTTGGTAGATTGTTCCATAATTTAAATGTTCTAGGAAAGTAACTGTTCAGATAATATGCTTGATTATGATTAGATAGTAACTGAAAATTTGCTGGATGAGAATTGCGAGTATTGTAATGAGAAGCAGCTGGTTGAATGAAGCGTCCAAAATTACTAGTTACAGTTCCAACTTTATGTTTAATAACTGAAATGAATCGATTGCCGTCTAATTTTCTTAGTTTGTGCTGATTCTTGGGGGGGGGGGGGGGGGGGGAGAAGAGAGGGGGAGGGGGAACTCTGATAAAAACTGGACGGGAGTGATCTTCGAAAATTTTGAAAGAAATCTCCAAAAGGTATAAAAACCCGTTTTGTGAGTGTGGTTACCCCTACCCCTACCCCAAGGTTTACCACCAATACAACATTTCAAGAGTTACCACCATCAAGCGTACAACGAGGAACTGCCAGATGCTAAATATTCCTTTGTATCGAACCGCTACAGGACAAAGAACTTTCTATTTCAGGACAGTTAAACTTTGGAACTCATTGGAGTCTGCTCTTAAGTTGAAACCGACACTAAAGGACTTCAAACGTTGCTTGAAGACGAGCCTAATCTCAATTTTCTTAGAGACTTAATTGCCTTTTTCTCTTGTTATTTTTTTATTTTATTAATTTAATTTAAAAAGAAATGTTTTCAGTCGTTTTTTTAAAAATTGAGATGTTGCTACTTGATCTTATAAAACAGGTGCCGCACGAGCAAAGGCGCGAACCCCAAGGGTAGAACAGTTGACTTTAAGAACTGACAGAAGAAGTTGTGTCGAAGAGCGTAGAAAGTAATGAGATACGTCACTTTTATATGGTAGTCCCCAGGGGGTTTCACTAATCTATTAGAAAGGTGATATTCCAGTTCTTTTCCCGCCAGCTCACTTCTAGCGCTGTAAACCAAACTCAATAAACACGGATGAAAAAGGTTTCTATACCTAGTAACAGTGATAAAACGAGGTATATAATTAGTCTGGAATTAGAAAGATTGAAGATGCCCGTCAAGTTGCTCTAGTTTTATTCGAATTTAGGATGAAAAGATTCGAAATTTTATAATATGCTGAGCTCATGAAAGTTTTCTTTAACAATTTGTCTACACCACTATATTTAATTTTGGACTACATTTGTGCTATAGGTGCGGTTGCACACACCAAGGTAAACGATATTTCGGCCATGATAAAAACATCTCACAGTAAATCGTGTTTGGGTTTTCGTTTTCCGTGGTCAGAATGCAGTAACATGAGCTTACCTGTACTTTTATTTACCACGGTAAATCCTTTGTAATTCATTTTGCGGATTCCTCTTGATGTCAAACGGAGCATCGTAATTGGATCACTAGTTCAAGCGTCCAAACCCCTGGCTTTTTATCACGGTAACGGCCATGGGCGCTTCCGAGTACAGTTTTGTTCTTTTCTATGTATCCATGAAAATTCACCGCGGTAAATTTATCTCGAGAAAGTCGGTCACACGTACTAAAAGCATTTTACCGAGTTGAAAGGGTAATTTACCGCGGTAAAAGTGCATCGTGCAACCGCACCTATATAAAGCTCGCGTTATCAAAACGCACACGAGGTCATAAAATTGGAGCCACCTATTGTAACCGCTTTCCCATCCCCATTAAAGTTCACTCGGGTTGAATAGCAATTTTACGTAAAACACGTATTAATCTGAAGTCCTTTCTTTTATTTAAGGCCTGTCCTTAGTTGCTGGTCAAGACGTTGTTCTGAACAAAGCACTGGGAGAAATATCCTCCAGAGAAACAATTGAAGACATTGATTGGTACTGGATCAAACACGATGGAGAAAAGCAGAAGATTGTGTCCTGTAATCCCGCGACTTGTTCGTTTGAGAATTGCAACGGTTCCTGTCCACGAAGTCGACCAAGACTTAAGATTGATGGAGTGAACTTGATGTTGATGAACGTGGAAGAAGAAGACCGTGGATTAAAATTAGAGTGCCGGATGCATCCTAAAACAGTTGGTCGGACGACGACCAATATACTGAAAATCAAAGATGTGTTCCCATCAGGTGAGTGCAATTTAGATGCATTGTGGGAAATTTAAGTTGATAGTTGCTCAATGAGTAACCTTTGGCCCTAGGGCCTTCTCCGCTTTCAAAATCATCGGGGGGGGGGGGGGGGGGTGGATGTGTGTGTGTGTGTGTGTGTGTGTGTGTGTGTGTGTGTGTGCTCACCCAACCGTAGTTACAAGGACCATAATGTGTTTACACACCTGCGTTGTGAGAGGGTGTGAATGGGGTTAACCGACTAACGACAAAGGGCAAAAAATATTACTGACTACCGACAAAACGAGGAGAAAATTACCGACTAGCGACAAATAAATTCCAACCGACAACCGACATGGTCCGACGTAGGGATGTTTGTGTTCAGAGAGAAGAGCATTTTGAATATATTTTTAGCGCAGGAAATGTCCATATCCTTTGGTGGGCTCAATTTCACCAGACGTAACCACATTAATTTCAAATTTCGTTAATTGTAGATTGAATTTCCTCTCTTCAAATTACTTTAAACCCCGTGATCCTCCTTTTCGGAGAGCAGTGTCGGGCTCATTTCTAGAACAGCGGCTCGTAAGCGAGCCGACAAGACGCCCTGCTGTTGTGTCATGATTCTCAGATACTTTTGCCTAAACTTTTGCCTGCTTTTAAGACGTCAATATAAAGTCGTATTGACGTCTCAAAAGTCAGCCTGTGATTGGTTGAAAACTTCCCGCGGCAATTTAATGGGTTTCTTCCCTAGGAAAGAAAAGCTTTAAATTGTCTTGAGTTCAAAGTAAGGGCTAAAATGTTAATTACTTTGTCAAGTTTGGTAGATAAAACAACACTGTATTCAATGAAACGATCCTTTCTGTTGAAAGTTAAACATATTGTGATGAGTGAGGCTTCAAAATGTGTAGCAATGAGGAAATGCGAAGAGTACCTAAAAGCAAAATCGGTCTGTGCAAGCTGCAAGAACAAAAGACAAGTTTCTTATCACCAATCTTTAAGGGCAGTGATTCCCGCTTAGATAGAAACGTGACGTGCCAAAAGTTAGCTGTCATGGCAGTAGCAACCGACTGCGAGGAGTGCAACAAGAAGGCACTTGTTCGCTTAAGTGACATGGCAGATAACAAGGAACTGCCATCGGAATTAGAACCGGTAGTTCCCTTGTCAGATGTCGTTCACGTTGGAAAAAGCTGTAAATGCAGCTGATCGAACTGGTTTATCAACTTAGACGGTGAATTTAGCAATCTCGTGTTGCTTCGAAGCTTACGTGACAATGCGGAGGCGTTTATCAAAAAGAAGCTTAATTTCGAAACTGCTTTCACTTGAATGTGTTAGGAATAAAGACAGAATGGCTGTCGAACCCATTATTCGTTTAACACGGCCAGAAGTTCTCAAAGTGCTGGAGGACGTTAAGTTCGTTGTGCATATACCATCGTACCAGAACAACACAGAGTTTGGACAAGTAATCAACGCGGTGTATGCCCTCACCCGATCGCAGTTTCTAATGGCCCAACAGGCTCGATCCTTGCGCTTCTTTACAACTTTGAGACAGGTTTATCAAGACTCCTAACAATACGATTGCACCAGCCAGTAGATGTCTCTGCTGTGCGAGATGGACTGAGGGATGCTAGGAACTTGTGCTTCATCGATGAGATTGCATTCTTGTGCGAAAGGGGAAAATCAACAATTTCTTTTGTCGACTTCAAGGGAAAAGTGAAAATAAGTACAAAGTCACCCAAGCGACAAGCTGAACTTCTGAGTCACTTAAAGGCACTATCTTTACCAACGGATGGAACGGATCCCGTTTTGCGCCAAAGACTTGACCACTTGGGTGCCATTTCTAAGAGCATGGACTGTGCGGAACACGTCCAGATACATCCTAATCGTCTTAGTTAGCCTTCTGCTATCTGTGCTGCTAGCAGTGATTTGTTATTTTGTAGTGATGACGAGAGTCAATATGTCTATCAGATAGCATTGGCATTTGATGGAGTGACCATTCACGGCAATGCTACGAAATTCACTGCCTATCCATCCAGCATCGTAAACCTTTTGTCTATTACTCTACTTGACCAATGTGCATTCTTCTCAGGAGCCTCGAGCCAAGGTGGGCTGTACAAATGTGAACTTAGCACAAAGACGGTAACACAAGCTGTATGCAACTCGACTCTTCCTTGCTCTGAGGTAAACCAAGTATGCGCCTTGAACGAGAAGGTAGTGTACACGGATACAAAAGCGGGAAAGGTCATGCAGTACAAAACTGATGATAGCTTGGTTAGAGCTTTGGTAGGAAGTGACCACAACAGTTCTTCCGATGGCACACAAGATTCGTGCTCATTCAAACAAATCGAGGGGATATGCTCCGTAGACAAGTTTGTTACAGATGTTGCCACTGGAAAAGTGAAGATAGTGACGAGCCTCTCAGAAACGATATCTTTTCTGGGGATTCTTGGTTCCTTTTACGATACCTTTGGAATTCCTTCTAAGGGTATGAAACCTGAAGGAGTGTCCTTGAAACAAGCAAACGAGAACGTGACGAAGATTGACAACCATGTAAAAGATACTGTGAGTTAGGTGAAGGTACGCTACCAGTTGAGCGAGACTTCTTCAACCAATGGTCCACAGGGAACTGTATCACAGTAGACGCAAGTATCTGTGTCTTTTCTTAAAAAGGGGATGGACAGGCTAGACAAGAACGTGATGGACGTTAACCCCTAATTTATAGATGATCTGCTGCTCGAAACGTTGCTCACAACAGAAGTCGAAAATTTGCACGCTGTCTCGCACTTTAAACATGAGACATTCACGGTACTTACATATGCGCAGGATTTTGGAACAATTTGCAAGGAATCTCTGACGCGCACATCTAGATGGGCAGCAAAGTACTACACGCATGACAAATCATACTATGCGGTCCCTCAATCTGCCATGCCTCTTTCTGCTATAGCTACGATGACACCTTTGCCAAGTGGGGATATAACACCAGCTATGGAAGGACAGATCAAAGAGTGGCTAGAGAGTTATAGACCAGTAAGCCAACGGACGGTTAGGAGCGAGACCACAAAAGATAAGGCTGGGGCCTTGCCGCCAGCTGTCTACGCTGTTCATCGCACCGACGAGTCTGAAGAGAGACTTCGATTCCCTGAAGAAAGCAATGTATCATCAGCGAATGCAGTACCACAACGCGTTGTTAGCATACAATTTGTGGACGAAGAAGATGTTACTGACGTGTTTGAGGATCACAGGGAAGTACAAATTGATGAGTATGAGACAGATTCGGATGACGAGGAATCAGATTTTGAAGAACATTCAAAGCTTGTCAACAGAGCGTGTGTTACACGATCCGGCAGGGCTGTTCGTGCATTTGTGCGTCTCGACATGTGACGGTAAGAGGTAATAATAGTTGTAAAATCATTAAAGATCCATTAAACGGTGCAGATTGCAAAAAACCCAAATAAACCCCACAGTAAAACCACGAGAACCGTTGAATAATAAGTGTAATAAGTGTTTGTGGACGTCTTGGGAAAAAAAGACTTCCGTAGCTAACAAAATTACGTATCCCAAAGGCTAAAGTGGGCATTTCACTCCTGTCAAATTTACCTCTCTTGATTTACTTCGATGCCCTGTAATCGACAGGAAAACAAATTCACATCTAGAATAAAAGCTTTGGTGATTTTATCGGTATACTAGATTTGCAAATAAAAGTGGGGTAGACGATCACGTTGCTAAAAAACAGAGTTAACTAGGTTTAAGTGCAATCAAATAATGAATTATTACAAGTTTTACACTTCGTCTGGAGTTTAAAGTCTTAAAACTGCGCAAATGACATAACAAATGTGAATAATTAACTTGCACGATCTTGCATTTTTAATTATTAACTGAGATTACCGACAACCGACAAAGGTCGAAAATTTTAATCGACAACCGACAAAGTAATGAAATTTTAACCGACAACCGACATGTGGACCCCCCCCCCCCCCATTCAGACCTTCTTGTGAGGACCACCGTAGTTGCGAGGACCGATACCTGGTCCTCGTAAACTTTATTGCTCCAAACGACCTAAATGTTGGAGAAACGTGTTTTACAAGCAGTTTCACGGTGGTCCTCATAAACCACCTAAAAGTGTGTGTAAAATGGCGGTCCTCACAAACCACCCAATACGAGTTTCAGAGTTTTTTTTTTCGTTTTATTACAAGTTAGTTAATATTGGAAGGGTATCACAGTCTGCGGATAATAGTCGATATATGTACTTCTCAAGGAACGTTTCCGATCCCGTTTACACTCCACTTTTATTTTAAGACTACACACACCATTTAGCGGTCCTCGCAATGTTGGTGTGTAAACAAACGAAATTTCATGTTCACTGAAAAACGTTTTAGAGTGGTTTTACTTATACCGTGAAATAGATTATGGAGTAAAACTCCCTTTTACTCTCTAAATACTGTTTTCTCATGTCTATTTAAGTTGGTGTAAGTCATTGACTATCAAATTTTGTTTCAGTGATGTCACAAAAACCAAAACAAAATTAAACAGTCATTGTAGTCAAAAGTAAACAACGGAATTAGTGTCTTTATATAATGTATATTTGTCTAATTTCTATTTCAAGGGTTATGTTAAAACCCCTTTATCAATGGCAAGAGTCACTGCCAAGAATCAACATCCTTCGGCCAGTTCATACTGCAAGTGCACCAAGTACGATTTACGACATTGTTACTAAATTAAACAATAGGCGCGTGGCCACGATCTACGTTAGCTGGTCGTATCAAACAAAACGAAATAGTGATTTTCCTTAGACCGTGAAATAGTTGGTACACTAATAGAGGTTAGTAGAGTCTTATTTCCATTGTTTTCTTGTCTATTTCTTCTAACTACTAGAAACTGTTTCACGGTCTGCGGAAAATCATACCTAAATTCAGATTTTTCTTTACGCCTTACTGCATGTGAAAATAAACAGTCTTCGCCACCTTGTCCGCAACTAGTTTCAGTGTGAACTGGCACAAATCCAAAGTCAACCCAAAACAACACAATTTAAGTAATATCCTCTATTTATTTCAGTTATTCAATTTCATGGGAAAGTAGAAACTGTTCACAAAATTAATACTTAGTTATACAACATTCTTTCTACACACCAAGCTAAACTAAAAGAGAGAATTACTAATCTCTTATTGACCTTTTCTTCTAAGATAAACAATCCATTCGGCTAGTTTCTCATAAACATTCCACTTCATAAAATAACTGATTGTAAATGTAATGAAATTTGACTGCAATCGTATGTGTTTTCCAGCCGTTTGGATGGACTGAAACTGTCTTCGTATAATCGCTAACGTCTTAAAAGAGGATTTGTTTCGGGCACTTAATCTGCCTCGGACATAATTCATTCATACCAAAGCATGATATTAGAAGCATTGTGGTTGAGTTTGACGTCACAAAAAGAATAAATTTGTGTAAATATGGGATTTGGTGAGATACCATAAAATTACGAAAAAAAATTATGCTCCTAATTATGTTCATCACAATGTTAGTCTTTTAGTTGTATTCTCTCATTCTGTGCTAGTCTAACAGATGACTTTTGTCATAAAATAACTTCAAAAATGAAAACCCTCTGTAAGGCCGTCCCCATAAAATGTTTGGTTTCCCAATAGACCACTTTCATAATAGAGTGAATTCGTATAACCCGTGTTTTATATGCTAATGAGCCGCGTTATATTCTAATAGGGTTTTCCGATTTAGCGGAAACGGAAAGACTTTTTCCGCCTTGCTTGCTAATTGACGATAAAAATGTGGTGTTGGGTCATTTTGCACAATGCATTTTCAGTTATTCATTGTCTATTTTCTGTTGAGATATTTGACAAGTGAAAAGACTTTCTAAAGCAAATACAATAGGTTGTCGCAATTTCAAAACAATTAAAGCCCACAAACCTAACAGATCGCGATAATACGTCACGTGCACTGACTTTATATCTGGTGAAAACATTCATATAAACTAGCAGTAATCACAGCTTATGGAGACGTGTTCGAAGGAATTTCCGGCGGAAATGAGCCCTTGAAAAAACGATAGGGGCGGTTATTTGGAAGACCGTCTACCAAAAAATCTCAGATTTTACTGCACATAAACCACAGGACAACCAACACGAAAATTAGGATTGCGTTCTTCGAACGCGATTAGTATGTGGTGTTTTATTAGATATAAAGTCACTGCACCTGACGTATTAATATTAATTATCAAAATCTCAACTGACACAACCGAATGGTGACTGAATCTTTAATATTCTTTCAACAAACTTTGAACTTCACATGCGCCGAATCTAATGCAAATGAGAAAACTCTGTTGTTCTTGCTCATTTACATTAGATTAGGCACATGTGAAGTTCAAATTTTGAACCGGGCCTAATTCGATTGCATTACACAGTGGATTTACTTTTGCGTAAAATTAACGTTAATGTCCCTTTTCAGTAGTCATTGAACGGCAAATATCAACAAGGAACGTAACTAAACAAAAGTGAAGCGACTAAAATGTAACCAGTATCCAAGTGTTGAATTTTTGCGTTCAGCTGAAACCACGTGAGTTCATCGCAGGAAATTCATATTCGTCATTCTCTGTCGCTAAACAGCAAAAATCATACACCACTTACTAAGCGAGTTGTCATTAGAATAGCTCTGTTTGGCAGGTTCCTCTTTTCATATTCAGAATTTTCGGCTCTGAAAACGAACGACAACAACAAGCAATGTTGACTCCTTGAGCCAGAGCTGTTTTTTTCGCATGTTAATTTATTTCTTACGCAACGGATATTTTCAATTTCTTTTGTTTTCAGCACGAACTGCACGTGCTATGCTTCAACTTCCTGGCAATTTGCATACGGTGTACATTTGTATACGAACACACAATGCTACTTCCTAGTGTTCCTACATGTACTCTGAATTCCGTTGTGCCATTCTAACAAAGGAGACTTGAATAATCACACCCCGGTGAGGCTGAGCCTGCACATAAAAGATTATTATCATAGTATTTTTCATCGTTTCTGGAGTGGGCGATTTTTTTCATGCGACTGTCCTTTCTACTCCGACGCTGTTGATTTAACCTTCATACGTTCTTTTTTCTACGTCCACCTTGATTATCTTGCCCCGTGAGAACATTGTCAAGTACCAGACTACAGTTAGATAAAACCTTAGTAGCGCTCTCTCGAGAAAACAAGGCATCAGTTCCTAGACCGATAACTTATCCAGATTAAAATTATTATTTCCACAGTCAAAAAACTTTCGAAATGCCGACCGAGTATATGATAGAAGTCTGCATCCCTGCAAAGCTCTGACTGCAACGACTTCTTCAGTATCCTCAGAGGTATTGAGATACCTAAGCCGCGAAACCCGGAACGGAAACAATACTACAAATTCATGATACAATTTAAAATTTCCTGCAGCCTAAAATGTCTAAAATGAAGTCAACATACAGCTATGCAAATGAATTTACACCCGAGACTATATTAACTGTCAAGCAAAACAAAAACGGTACGTTTTTATCTCCTGTAAGTTAATGTTTAACTTACAGGAGTTTATGTGGGCTAACATGCATTCTTTATGCATTTTTGTTAGCAAAAAATGCGTTAGATACTATTAATAGCATTTTTAGTGAATTTGTGGGGACATTCCTGTTGCATTTTTGTTAGCACATTACTGTCCTATCTGTCATCAGTCCTACGTCACTACGGAGTACCATGAGAAGAAGACCACGAGCTTCTCAAATCTCTCGAGGCTGACCTCATTGATGATAAAAATATTGGCGCCAAAATAAATCAAAGCTTGGCTAACATAGCGTCCAAATGGTGGGGCATCACCCTTCCCAACGATAAGCTCAAAGCACTACTGGCTAAACACGCCAAACCTAAAAATTGCGCCGACATATCCACCGTAAGAGTCAACCCAGAAATTTGGGGTCAAATGAATAATTCTAAGCGCAAAGCCGACCTGAGAGTCAGTAACATACAACAAGCCTTACAGGAAGCCACTTTCGCTATTTTAAAAGCAAGTGATCGATTAGTGGACCAGAAACCGAACACAGATAAAGAAACACTGGCCGCTAATATCGACGCCATTGTCCTAATAGGACACGCTGTCGGGGGGGAGCTTTCCCGCTTACGCCGAGAGCAGATTAAACCGGCCCTTAAAGCTGAATTTCATTCGCTTTGCACCCAGGCAAATGAGTCGGCCAGTCGTTCAGATTTGCTATTTGGGGCCGACTTAGCCAAACAAGTGCGCGATGCTAAAGATACGAACAACCTTGGGAAAGCCATAGGCGCAGGCAAATCTGGCGCGACACGTTTTTCCCGCCCATACAATTCCCATTATGATAACAAGCACAGGGCACAAAAGAATTTTGGCAAACACTCCAGGCCTGGAGAGAGCAAGCCGTAATTTTAGGGAAGGACCAGAAAAAACCACCTCCAAGAACCGAACTGAGAGGACATAATGCAATCTCTGAAAAAAATAAAAAAATCGGTCCGCCCCCCCTCCCCCCCCCCCCCCCCCCCCCCGGGAAAACGGTACGTGACCTAAAGGAATATTTGGAGTATAGATACACTAAATATAGGGCTGGTTGCATAACCAAGTCCATTAGCGCCTGGCGGCAGATCACCTCTGATAAAGAAATTCTGACATCTGTCAGAGGTGCAACGCTTGAGTTGGACACGAGGCCATTTAACACTACACGCCCACAATCTATTTTCCCCGGGCTATTTTCTCTGTCGAAGAATGTGCCATTATTGACAATGAAATAGCAAAACTACTATCTAGAATTATTATTGAAACAACTGATCATGATTCTTATGAAGTGTTTTTCCCCATCTTCATTAGACCTAAGAAAGACGGGGGCCACAGACTCATTCTAAATCTCAAGGGACTAAACCAATTTGTCACTTATCGCCATTTTTAAAATGGAAACGCTCCAGTCAATAATAGTCCGATTAGTCGAAAAGAATCGCTATATGGCCTCGCTTGACCTCAAGGACGCTTATTATACGGTTGGCGTGAATCCCTCGCACAGAAAATACCTACGTTTCATATGGAAAAATGTCCTGTATCATTCAATTCGATACCTTGGGGTTTACAATCCACCCAGAAAAGTCTGTATTTAAACCAGCTTCCCAACGCTTAGTCCTATTAGGCTTTATTATTGACTCGGTCGCCATGACTATTAGACCGATCCCTGAAAAGGCCTTGAAAGTTAAAGAAGCTTGCACCACCCTTCTAGGACAGGGCCCTACGACAATTCGACAAGTAGCCTGTGTGATAGGAAAAATTATCTCATCGTTCCCTGGGGTCATGCATGGACAACGTTATTATAGAGCCCTTGAGCATGCCAAAACTGCATCTCTCAAAACTGGCAAAGGCGATTTTGACAGTCAGATGTCCTTAACGGAAGATTGCAAAAAGGAACTCCAGTGGTGGGTGGACAATGTCGTGAGTTCCCATAACGTCCCATGAACAGCCCTGAAACACCCTCACCACCGACGCATCTCAAAATGGTTGGGGGGCGGTTTACAATGACACAAGCACTGGAGGGTTTTTGGTCTGATTGGTCCGACGAGGGAAAAATTACATCACATAAACTACTGTACCTCGAATTATTAGCGGTATTCATGAGCCTACAAACATTTTGTAAAACAAATTACAACACCAATCTTAGAATCCTCACAGATAACACAACTGCAATATCGATGCAATAGCAGTCCTAAATCATATGGGGACTAGCCATTCAGCCCCTTGCAATCACCTAGGAAGAAAAATGTGGGAATGGTGCATCGATCGCCAAATATGGCTCAGTGCTGCCCACTGCCCTGGGGTTTATAATATCAAGGCCGATTTGGAATCGAGACGAACCAACGATAATGTACCAGTCAAATCCAAGAGCGCCCATCCCCCCCCCCCCCCCCCCCCCAACAAACCCCCGGGCATTTGACTTTTTTAAAAATATTGGTCAAATGCCCACTATGTGGGCAGTTTATACGGTCTAATGCCCCACCGGACAGGGCTTCACAGAGCGTCAAATGCCCCACCGTCCGGGCAAGGAGTTTTTAAAGTAACTAGTTAAAGGAATTTTTACAACGTTTCACACCTTTTAATGTAACAATTTATATAAATTTTTATTTTATACAGTAAGCCCACATTGGACAAGCCTTTTCAAAAACGCAGAGATGCACCAACAAAACAGATAATATAAATGTAAAATTTCCTGTGCGCTTTCATGGCGACGGAATATTATAAAATATGACTATAAAAAAATACTTTACCTTTCGATACGAGCTCGGAAAGTTTCCTGCTAAAACGCCTTTCAGGATTTCCTTGTCCGAGCTCCACACTTTAAACAAAGGCATCTGAACTCCAGAATAATGAATATTTATAACGAAAGAGATCAACCGAGCCAACAACCACGTGGAAACTACCGGAAAAGAATGGTTTACGAAATCCTTTACCTTGCGACCGCTGACCTACGTTTTTGTCGAAGTCAAATGCCTGCCCCGTCGGGCCTCGTTTCAAGTCAAATGCCCCACTATGCGGAGCTAACCACTAGTCAAATACTCGGGGTATGCCCGGGGGGGGGGGGGGGGGGGGGGGGTGGATGGGCGCTCTTGGATTTGACTGGTACATAACACGTACGGAATGGATACTTGATACCGCCTCCCTCGGCAATGCACTGTCGCAACTAAGCTTGCGCCCGACTATAGACCTTTTTCGCATCACGATTAACTAATCAATTTCCTCAATACGAAGACACCTTGAGCCCATAGAACTAGTTGCTTACAAACAGGATGAAAACGAAACAGCCTATGCGTAGTTTCGCACATAAAGCGTTATCTGCATATCACTATAAAGGAGCTCATGCCGGGGACACAACTGTCAACTTCTTATTAGTTTTATCAAACCACATAATCCGGTCTCAGGAAAATGGGTCAAGTCCATTCTTGACAATGCGGGCATTGATGTCACGAAATTCTCCGGAAATAGCGCTAGACCCGCAGCGACTTCATATGGAACGAAAACTCCTTGGTCTTTACTTTCCAAGAAATACTTTTAAAAGGCCGGCGGCTGGTCTAATGCGCAAACATTTGCTACCTACTATAATAAGCCTACCCTTACCAAACTTAACACTATTTTAAAACTGTTTTTAATGTATTTTGAAAAACTATTTTTAATATATTTTTGAAAAATATATGAAAAATATGTATTTGAATCATGTTTTTTAAGTAGTTTTTGACTTATTTTAACGATGTTTAAACCTGTTTAAAATGATATTGAAATATATTTTTAAAACCTTTTCAAAGTGTAGTTTCGATGAATTCAGATCCGCATATACGTTTTAAAATATATTTCAAATACGTTTCAACACCTTTAAAAATAGTTTTAAAAACAGTTCACAAATCTTTTAAAAATACATTATAAATTCTCCAACTATTTGTAAACTGTTTGGAAGGCTATTTTGAATGTATTTGTATTCAAAATACGTTTAAAATTCGTGCTTTAAATGTAGTTTTTAAGTAGTTTTTGACTTATTTTAACGATGTTTAAACCTGTTTAAAACGATATTGAAACCTATTTGAAATAGTGGAAAATTAGCATCAAAACAGTTTACAAATTTTTAAAAAACAATTCTTAAACTATTTGCAAACTGTTTGGAAAGCTATTTTGAATGTATTTGTATTCAAAATACATTGAAAATTCGTGCTTGAAATATAGTTTTTAAGTAGTTTTTGACTTATTTTAACGATGTTTAAACCTGTTTAAAACACTATTGTGACGTATTTTGAAAGGCCTCTATATTTCGTGAATGGAGAAAATGGGTGATGTTTCAAAATATATTATCAATAGTATTTGAATCGGGTTTAAGAGCCTTTCAAACTACCTGAAAATACACTGAACATAGATTTTAAAAGATTTGAAAAACAACATGGAGTAGCATTTGCAATAAATGGTTTATTCATAATTATGTCTGTCAAAATACAATAAAAATATATTTGAAATACTTTCTAAATTCCTTACAAATAATTTTAAAACATGGTTCAAACCCTATAATAATATATAAATTTAGTATATACTGAAACAGTGGATAGCATTGTTGGCGCTTTGATTGGCTACTGAAACTCGGAATAGCAAGTGCTATTCTCCTCCCAGCAACTACCCACCACTACCCACCCTCCACTTCGGTGAATAGTTGTTAAATACAATTCGAATTTACTAATTCTTTCTTAATATAAAAACAAATTCAATAAAACAGATTTCAACTGTATGCATGTAATTAGCTGACCCCAAAAAGGGTCAAAATTTGAGTATTTTAAAGTCAAAATTTCAGTATAAAATAATATTTTTGTCCTCTGAAAATTGATAATTTATATCAACATGAAAACCAAATCCGTGAACTTATTACTGGTCTGAATTTTGATTATGCAATTATTCACAATCATGACCAATTTGATTCACGAATCCTATTCCTTGATTCTACATTTCGATTTTTGTTCAATACGAAAATTACGATGCTTGAAGATATTTTTTTGGCACCTTGATAAATATGCTTTGTTAAGCAGTCAAGTATTAAAATGATACACCAAATTGAAGAAACGTTGTCGGGTGAAAAGCATAAACCATGAACGATGCGACCCAAAGGTTTACTGGGAAGTTAGAAAATTTAACCTTTGTCTGTGACAGAATACACATTATATTAACACAGGATGCATAAATCATGCTCTTAAATGTCTCAAACAAAGAAAACATCTTGATTATCAAGAAATAGAATGTTACTATCTTGCCAATGCTGCCTACCCAGAATCCCAATCGGTTTCATCGTTCATGGGTAATGCTTTTCACGGGTCAATGTTTCTTCAATTCGGTGTATACAACTTGACATCTTGTATTTTTTTTGTGGAAATGAAAGTTACTGTGCACCTCTCAGATGAAATCCAAATATCAAAGGAAAACCGAGCACATACTCAGCATCACATTCAAGTTTAGTTGCAAACAACCTACAGTACACTCACAAATCCACATGTATCATTCAGATATTTTGTGCGGTAAGAAGTAAGGAACATTTGCATTGTCAAATCAAAATATTTGAATTTGTAATGCCATTATGTAGGGCACATTCAATTCACCATTTTCCAGAATAAGTGTAAACAGAATAGTCTCTGAGAATTGGTTGTTCAAGTATACTTGCTTTGCAAATCTGTTAAAACATGTTTATGATACGACAGTAGCAAGAGTTAAATGTTCTTATGGCTCCCAAATCTCAAAGAATGTGATTTTTTTGTGACCATTCTGCATATTCCTACTCCGGAATCAGTCAATCGGACGTACATGTACCCTTATCCTTGTGAGTTAGCCCTGTTATGCATCCTTTACCGACTGGGCCTTTTTTCCCCTTCATTTGCACATACTTTTCTGCAGAAAAACAATAATAGAATGTACTTATTAATCAAAGTTAATTGAAAAAAAAGAATGCACAATAATAAAAAATATTGCGGGTTATTTTTTAACCTGGTACACAACACTGACACTAGGCCACTCAAAGTAGTTTTGCCTCAAACTATACCGACAGTTCTATGCTACTTGCTTTTGAAAGGTAATGTCAGTACTTCAAAGTCAGTGGGCTATCTTTTGAGTGGCCGCTAAGCACAACAAACAAGATGGCGCACAAAAGAAACGTTTTGGCGACAAGCTCAATTTTTTTATTATTCGTTCTGCAAGCGGCTGCTTTTCAGTGTCTGGGGCTATTATTTTGCACTCTACTAATTCATTCTGTTCAGCAGATATCACTGGTAAGGGATAACAATGAAACAATTCCCCAGGATGGTAATTTTATACCACCATTTTTTCGCGGTCTTCTCACCTTGGCTAGCCGGGTAACCCGGCACGAACCGTTTACATGGCAAAAAGATAGCCCTCCTAGAAGGGTGCCTCGGGAAGGTGGGTTACCCTTTCTAACATGTACACGCTTGAATGCATTTTCTTAACAAACATGAAAAGTTGGCTCTCCCAGGGTAGCTCAGTTAACCAGGGCACCCTCCCTCCATGTAAACATGCCCTAAGTGTCTAGGCACTTACATGTATTCCAATTTAGAAGCTCAAGAATTAGGTTGCTTACTTAATTTTTTGAGATAGGAATTTTGTTATACACTTACATGTACTGTACAATCATGTGGAGGAGCATTAACATTAGTTGGTTGCACTTTTGAGACTCAGACCTAAGAACTGATGCCTAAACTGTATATCTGTGATGGACAACACTTTCTCTCAAGTCTTGCACATCACAGACTTTTGGCGACCTCAGAAATTTAACGACCCTAGCACTTCCAAAGCGATAGCAAACTTTAGCCTATAAGCATTTATCGTGCAACAAAAGTGAGCCAAAGAAACTGCAATGTATGCCAATAGAGCTACTGTAGCACCGAACCACGGTATAAAGGAAGAATATAATTCTATCGACTCTGGACACCATGAAATCCTCCTATCAATTTGAGAGATAATCTGCCAAGATCAAAAGGCCAACATCATCAAAGAGAACAAATTCATAACTGTGATCTAAAGATGCAATTCTCTCTGAAATCTTTATGCTTTTTAAATACATTTTTGGTACCAAGTGGGAGTCATGTTTAGCCTGTCCATTTTTATACTACTGCATAGGTATCTAAAATTTTTTGACAGTGCTTCGTCCTGCTGCGACACTTAAGATTACATCTGAATGCATGTGGCACAATACTACTACACGAGGATCACATGCTTGTTGCACAAGATACATAAATAATGTCTTATTTATTGAGTCATTTGCGAGAACACCTCTGTACAACTCTACAAGAGCTACCCTTTTTGTCAAAAAGTACTATACATGCACAAGAAATCACAAAAAAGCCTTCTGAAGAAATACAATACAACATCAAATCAAAACTACAACAATCCTATCAGCTCAATTACAAGAGCCAATGAGAAAAAAAAAAAAACATTTGATCCTTCCCAGGAATACAAAAGTGACAAATTTTTCATTTTTAACTGAATGGTTTCATATCATTCTACGTGTACAAGACATATACACATGGTAGCAACTGAGGATGTTCGCCAAAGAACCGAAAGTCAAGTCTTGCCTAAGGACATTAATATGTCTCATTCATTGCTTGAGGAAAGAACGTAAGAATTTACCAGCATAAAAAATGTGAAATTTACAATACAGCAACCATGCTGCAGATTATCTGTTGGATGCAAAATTAAACGCTATTACAAAACAGCAGAGATTAATCCTAGCTCCACTGAGACACACTACTCAACTAAAGAACTAACTAAGGAGCTAAAAATAATTTCAAGAATTCATGATTTCATTGCAGTGGAATTGTAGACTACAGCATTTTGAGACCTGCATCTAAGATGCCTATATCTGTGATGGGAAACACTTTCTCACAAGTCTTACACACCAGTCTTTAGACATTAAATCACAGCCTGAGAAATGTAATGACCCTAGCATTTTCAAAGCGATAACAAACTTTAGCCGATAAGTATTTATCGTGCAACAAAAGTGAGCCAAACACACCGCAATATTTGCCAATAGAGCTACATGTAGCACCGAACACCGGCATAAAAAAGGAAAATAATTCTAACGACACTCTGGACAGCATGAAATCCTCCTATCAATTTGTTATATATGTTGTGGTTCAAATTTTTCTTTGGTTTCAATTTTTTCAAACCAGTTTAGTTTTTATTTTTCTTTGTCTCAGATTCATTATCATAATATGAGACAAAGAAAAACAAAAATCAAACTGGTTTGAAAATTTTTAAACTATAGAAAACATTGAATCACAACATATACATGTATACATATTAATTTTCTAGGAATAACACAAGCAAGCTAAGAAATATGGAATGCCAGCAAGAACAATAACTGGCCTTTCTTAATAATTATTAAATTAAAATTAAATTAAGGAGTGTTTTTTTTTTCAGGAAGAGAAGGACTCCAGGGGAAATTTAAATGAGTTGAGGCATTTGAGGATTTATTCGAGTAAATCAAAAGTGTATACACATGCACTATATTTAGATACAAACAACAAAGAGCAGGGTTTGCACTATCAATAGTCGGGTTTATAGTCCAATGCAATCCTTTTCTTCCCACCTGAAAATGCAACTGAATAGGAAACTCTGCTAGCAGGCTACGACCCAGGGATGTAGATAATAGCCGGGAGCCGGGGAAATTATCCGGCTGCGAACTTCATTTTTCCGGCTGTTAAAGCTTAGTGCAGCTTTAAAAGGACTTCATTTTTCTATTTTTTACCCATCTGTCAGATCTATATTCCTGCCAGTTAAAAACTGAATCTACATCCCTGCGACCGGTAACCAGTTAATCATCACCACAGTAAGGAGGCACTTATCAAAAAATAGTACATGTACAATCAACCAAGGAAATCTCTTTTCACACATCTACATGTATTTTCTTGTTCAAGTAGAGTCAAAGGCTCCTGTTAGCCAACTCAAAAATAGGAAATGCCCTACATGTACATGTACATACAAGTATTGCTGGCTTGTGTTTGAGAGACCAACATTGACAAAAAAGGTGTCAATAGAAATTTTGAATGTAAAGTAGCCATGTATTTATTTGATTTGATTGAGACACTCAAGTATGGTTTGTAAAAACTTGATTATACTGTACATGTACATGTATTTATTAACACTTTTGATAAGATTGCCAACTTCATCTATTTTTTATGCAGTTCATGAAACACAATGTTTACACTGTATGTTTAAATTATAAACATGTCTCTATATCTCTTAAATACTATTTTTTTAACCTACATCAACATGTAGGATACACAAAACATTATTTCAATCTTCAAGAAATAATTTTTATATACCACAATCACAAATTACATGTACAGGTACCAACTATTGAGCTGAGAAGACTTTCATGAGATATACTAAATTACAAATCATACATGTATCTACATTATAAGATATAAATAACATACTTTACATGAGACTTACATTTGTACAGATGGTATTTAGTAGGGATGTAGATAATAGTGGGGAGCCGGGGAAATTACCCGGCTGTGAACTTAATTTTTCCGGCTGTTAAGGACGTTCGCGTGAAAATCTTCTACACTGTAACACTGATTTTTTTATAAAATGTTTACTACAGCTAGGTTATGAGATGTTCGTGTCAGAAATGCAAAAAAAAAAAAAATTAGGGGGTCACTGACTTCGTTTCCGAGATAAGATATCTGAAAGGCGACCCTAATTTTGAAAAACTGGTCTTCCTTACGGGATGAGACCCCATTGTCTGTTAATCTAAAAATATTCCAAATAAATCTCTAAAATGCAACTTTCTTTCCCAAATTTTATGCGAGTAGGTCTGTTCAGCAAATTCATTCAACTGGTGACGTTTTTTTAAGTAAATTTAATCTTTAAACAACAGCATTTGCAAACTCTGACAGCAGCAAATTGGCAGGATTCCATGCTGCGCGGGTAGAAAAATGGAAAAAAAAATTAAATTTCCTACATTGACTTTTTGTTCATTTTTTCACAATCTGTCGAGAAGTGGCAAAGAAAAAAATTGGGGGTCACCGACCATCAAAGTGAGTTAAATCTAAGCAAAGTTAATGCAACGGCTACCAGTCCTTTATGTGCTTAGATTTCTTCTCTTGCGCACGCTCGTACATGACATAGCATGGCGTTGCGAGATGAACTGCGTGCGCAGTAGGCCTAGTGCAGCTTTAAAAGGACTACATTTTTTCTATTTTTTACCCGTCTGTCAGTTCTACATGTACATGTATATTCCCACCAGTTAAAAACTGAATCTACATCCCTGATTTAGGTCAGTAAACGAGGTAAAAATGACAGATACATCCCCTTGGGGTGGCATACTATTTCACTTCCTGTGGTGTTCAGATCACTTTATTTGACTGCATGTTCACAGCTTTTTAGCTGTGGTACAAAATAATCCTTCACAAAACAATCCTGGTAAAGCCTTTGATCCTTATGGCAGACAATGTGAAAGGTACATTGGCCATAGCCATGCATGTCTAGCAGGCCTTGTATTTCATAATGCAATTTGAGTTAAAACTATCATTTTCCCTTCCGTTTAGTGAGGTGCTGTAGCAGTTAACAGCTGCTGAAATCTCAAGGCTACTGTTTGCCGCTCAAGAACTAGAAAATAAAAGGCAATGAACACGAAAGCCCCCGCTTCACTTCTAATAGCAGGCATGTTTTTAGAAATTCAAGCCAATTCAATTTGTGCACTGGTGATTCGAGTACTTGTGAAGGTAAAGTAACTTGACCTCAGGAAATTGAAACCTTGGTAAACGTTTAAGTGTAAACACAACATTTTGTCAAGTAATGTTTTTACTTGCTTTGAAATCTGAAACATCAGTGGTCCAACAAAACATATCCATAACACATGCACACAAACCATTATTTATAGCAGTAAATACTAGATTAAAAGCAAGGGTTCACTACAAGCTTACAGGTATGACACAACTCGCAAAACGAAGCAAGACTACAGATGATCTTTCATGTACAAGCTGCGATCTATTAAAATCTCGGCGTTTTATGACGATTGTATGTTAAACGTAAATTCTGGAGCTCATACATGTAATCTGTATCATGACCAGTTAATTTCAAAGCAAAAACCGAAATGTTTTAACTTTCATGTAAGTTAAGCTTAAATTGTACCAAGACAAATATCGAATGTAGTCTCATTTTATAATAAATTGCATGTACTATCGAGGACCGATCGAGGTTAATATATTTTGAATTTAATTTGGCAGGAGAACGAATGCTGTTTCACCCCAACAAACTATATAATAACACTAAACCACTCACTGTTGTCAAGAAATAATCACGTCTTCTAATCGTACATTGCATAAAGTCGAAGCGTTACAGTATTTAATCTCTTACATGTAGCTTACCGTACGCTATATGCTTCGTTCGATTAACTAAATAACCGCATTCCGGAATAAAAAAAAACACTACAGCGCTTTCTTTATAGTTTGTTGAGACACATTTGCACTTTACACATGTAAATCTGGCAAAACATGGTTATAATTCGACAGCTTTCATGTTCTTAATATTCCGGAATACGTTCAATCGAACGCCACCTCAAGCTTCGTACATGACTAAAATGATTAAACAAATGATTGTACTCACATTTGAAACGTCCCGATGTAGACTGTCGTCTCAGACATTCATCTCTTCTGCTGATAAATTGTTGATAAGCCCAATTCTTGGATAAAACAACATCCACAAAATCGAAATCTCTAAACGGTTGCTATAATGGCCGCGCACAAAATTCAAACGACCTTTGTTTGTGCTCACGTGAGATAGCTCACGTGATATGTGACGCTGGATAGAGAGGACACTGGGAACGAGATTAGCGCGCGAGACTGAGCGGGAATTTCACAATGCTTTAGGACTGAATTCCTCGTTCTTCAAGTGAAAAAGTGCAGGATTCCATGATAAGAGGGCCCAAAACAGATATAAGGTATGGCTTTTAATTCTTAAGAAGAGACTTAACTGTAATCATCATTCGTGTATAACTTAATGTTTCCTTTTCTGAGCGCTCCATAAATTGTCTGTTTACAAAATAATGTGTGCTCTCGCATATAGCTTACATGTAAGCTAAATATATACGAGCGGTAGGCCTCGCTACTCTAAACACAAGCTTTATAGAGCGAAATAGAATACAACATACGCTGAGGTTCGCAGAATAATAATAATAAAGCATTGCCGTAGCGATCGTCATAACATTTATGCTTCGATCTACAACGCGTTCGGACACATCGATATTATTACTGAATCCAGTGTTAAGCGAGGAGCTATACCATGGTTTGATTTGACAGCGAGCTACTGCATTTAATAATACCTTTTCAGAAAATGAATATGTCGGGATAAATGTAAAGTAAAATGTATTTTGACGCGCCATTCGATATCGCCTTGCTATTCAATTTTCCGGTTCAATTCCCGGCCCGCAAGTCGGCGTTCGGCTACACGTGTGAGGTTGATAATTAACTTCGGCCTCCGTATTATACTGTCATGATGATAAACAAGGAACTGTATTTGCAAAGACCACCATAACGAATAGAAGCACCAGATTCTGTAGTAAAGGATCGAATCGGGGGGTGGCTACGGGTATGTGTCTATAAAACTCTATAAACGGTTTCATTGCTGCTGCAATAAAAAGGAAAACCGATATAGCTCTTATTTTGTTCTGTGAGTTTGTCACAAATACGTTTAAAACAGTTTTACTGACTTATGGAGGGGGAGGTGAACTTTAAATATATTTTGTGTACATACCTGTAACAAAGTTTTTTTCTCTCAAAATACTAAAAAACTAGTCTGTTTAAAGTCTGTTTGGAAACAGCTCCTGGTTTCAGTATTTTAAAATCGCCTTTCAAATAGCTCTGACTTGTGAATTCAACTTCAAACATGTTTTAAATAGACTATTTATGAGCTATTTAGAAGCGTAGTAATGAATGTCCATTTCAAATAGTATTTAAACATGATATTTAAAACGTATTTTTATTTTTTACATGTTACAACTACATTATAAATCGACAACATTTTATGATTCTTTTCCAAACAGTGTTCAAATAGTCTATTTGAAACAATTTAGAGTAACACTTCGGCAGTCATGTTGTCAAAATAGTGTTCAAATACTCTATTTGAAATGTAGTTTTGGCGACAAATAGCTTACAAATACATGGAAAAACCTATTCGGTTTATTAAATAGCATTTAACTATACGTCAAATACATTTCAAGCTCTTACCACTATTTTAGAATTTTTGTTAAAATATAATAAAAATACACCATGATGAGCTCAAAATATAGTTCAAATCGTTCAAATACATTAAAAGTACCTTTAAATCACTTTTAAAATACACTTGGTTTGGTAAGGGTATAGAGAGCAACTTTGGTGCAAGCATTTTAGAACATTTTCAGGGTACTCCTAGTTTTATATCTGTTTACCTGTAAGTTTGTTCGATAGAAGATAACATTTCGCATGCATGTAACGTATGGCCATCTGTGACCAAATACTTCTTCGTGTTTCCAGGGCTTTCAAATCTCATGTAACTCCGTAGTGACTCGGACTGATGTCGAGGTAGAATTCAAAAATTACACGAGACTTACCTAGGTGGATGTTTGATTGGAATTCTTCCTCGTCATCAGTCAGGAACGAAGGAGTTACATGTCCAGCCCTTGCGGTTTTTCCCTCCCGTAATCCTTCGTTCCTTTTTTCTCCACTTGAAAGTACTGCTTCCAAGATACGTGTAGCTTTCATTTGAATGGAAAAACTTCGGGCTCGAAACTTTAGGACATCAAGAAAACTGAAAGTGATAATCGAGGTCAACGGGATGGGTTAACTTCTCCACTCTCGCGCGCAGACATCACAAATGTCACGCGCTAGATTTGGGAAGCGATAATATTAAAAAGATAAAATTCTCGTTTCGCAAGAAGATAGGCAAGTAGTGAACAGTCAGGACGATACAGGTATATTAAAGATTATTGCTCTTTATTTGAAGTGTTTTGAAAGGTTTAAAGAAACTATTTAGTTGCCTTTCATGCATGATCAGTTTGCGTTACTATATGTTGCTCCAGGATGCTGGAATTCTCGGCGCAGTCGAACAGCCTCCTCCTCTTACAGCACCACTATACAGCTTCCTCTAGCGGACATCCTCAAGGCTAGGGGATGGTCTAACGCTCGAGCATTTGCTGAACACTAATAAGTCCATTAGTGGCAACCTCGGACAAACCCTCTTGAATCATTTTGACTCCGGTGTTCAGGTTGACTAGTAGCCCTTTTTACCGTTCTTATATATAATCACCGGAAATGTAATCGTATCTATACATCGTCTAGATATTCTGAGTTGACAACATATTTGTCACGCCATTTTTCGTTTGGTTCTATTAAAGTCCAATTGTCGTTGTTTTATTGGACGTCCTGTTACGTCTCCTATTATGACTTCATACCTCACTAATATTTGGTACGTTGCATGACCCTGTACGCCCGGGGGGGTTACTCCCTATAATGGACTGTACGGGGATGCTCCGCCCGAAAGGGGTACCTTTTTGAGGCTGTAGGTATATGAAAGGGTCGGGATTTCACGAGTTGAAGTATATGAAAGGGTAGGGATTTCAGGAAGAATAGGAATAGGTAGCGAAAACACGAGTTGAAGCATAAAAAAGGTAGGGAAAACTGCCATTTAAGTATTATAAAAAGGGTCTTTCAAAATATATCAAACAGACGCACGTAAAGGCTAAATGAAAGGGGTACCATTTTCAATTAAAGGTATATGAAAGGGGTACCATTTTCAATGAAAGATATATGAAAGGGGTACCTTTTCTGTCAAAAACGGTATATGAAAGGGTAAGGGTTTGGACCTCGGGGCGGAGCATCCCCGATCCCCGTACAAAACTTTGTTGGGTACCCCCCCCGGGCCTGTACGTTGGAGCTCACAGTACACATGGTACTCCGTAGTGACTTAGGACTGATGACAGATAGAGTTTTACAATTAAACAAGTTCTGTAAGTTGACGTTTGATTTGAATTCCATCCTGTCATCAGTCCGGAACGAAGGAGTACAGTATGTTGCCCAGTTTCCGGCCACTTTAGTTTGTAATCGCTATAACTCCTATGTTTTGCACGGAAAATTTCTCAATTTCCTTTCAAAGACAGTTCATTTACTTACCTTTAAAATGTTTAATGGTTGGCGGCCTTCCCCAAGTATTAAAGAAATTATACCATTTTTCGCAAAACTAGTAAGTTGCCCAGTTTCCGGCCAGCTAGCCCAGTTTCCGGCCACCGACTTAAAGTAAATTTTCCTTGAAACCGCTCGACGTAAACCGACTTGTAAGTCCCTTGATAATAGTGGTCGCCTAGTTATAAATATCAGGTAAGTTTCAATATTAAGCTTTGTCACCTACCGTTTTACTCAGTATTCAAAATACGTATGACCTTAGTGACCCGGAAGCGTGTCTTCCGTAGTTTGTTGACAGACTACTACTAAAACAAATCATGACTTACGTTCTTTTAGTCACGCTATACATGCGTAAGCTGTTGTTAATTCGTAATCTTTGTTACACTAACACATGTATCTTTAATTTCTCGACCAGGAAATTTTAATATTCGGTTCTTTCACTTAATAAGAAATAGGTTTTGAGCAATGTGTCTTTTAGTGGCCGGAAACTGGCACACTAGGTCGAAATCTTCGCTGAGAGTTTGACTGCTAAAATTTCAGGAACAGCCCTATTCCAGCTGACGATGATAGATTCCCTAATCACTTTCATCTTTAGTCTAATATTTGTCCAAAAATTATGAAGCTCCTTGAGATATTTCCTGTGAAACAAGCTATTTGTTTATCCGTACGGTAGTTTTGATGTGCAGTGAAACGAGCCAAAATTAATCGCTAAACGTTCAATCACCTGGACAAAACATTTCCTTCCTCGGCCGTTCCTTGTTCAAAAAGAACGCCAAAACCACCAATGTGTAGCGGAAATGTTCGTCTTTCTTTCGGAATGCTTCGGTGGACGAAAATTTAAATTTCCGACGAACATAACCGACGTAATTGTTTTTTGGCCGGAAACTGGTACTGGCCGGAAACTGGGCAACACACTGTAACATGCCCTCCCTATTAGTCTCCCACGCAGCCGTTATTTGTCTCGTCACGCAACGCTCCTCCCCACTAACGGCTGCTCAAACCTGGACCACATTCCTTTGCCATTGTGTTTGCGATAAATTCAGCGAACCAATCATGTATCAGCAAAATGAAAATGACGTCAGATTTCGCGCGAAAAAAAGCCGGTGATTTCCGGTTTACGTGTGCCAGACATCGCAAGTTACACTAACCGCAGACTTGCGGTAACATAAAATCATGGAATGAGTAATGAACTGCTCCTAAGCAGTAAATAATTCCTACTTAAACAGCTACTACTAATCTTGCAACTTTTTCAAAGTGAGCCAAAAAAACTCCATTGTTATGCCAAGAACTAGCAAATAAACGACTGCATAACTAAATAATCTAAACGGCTCTGGAAAGCGTAAATTCCTCCTGTAATCTGTGAAATCTTGACAATTGTAAGTATGTCCGTTATGGCGGTTGTTTAGAATATTGTAATTATTTTCTTTTTAAGTAGTTCTTTGTAATTAAAGTAAAAAAAAAATAAATTAAAAAAAAAGTAATTTCCTCCTGTCAGTATCACAGCTAGAGATTTTTTCCTAAGATCAAAGAAACGACAACATTTTCGAAACATTTAGAACAACAGGCCTGTTATAACTTAATTTTGATCTAAAAGGAAAAATCTATCAGGCACGTACTTGGGGTAGACTTTAATATTCTAAAGCTGGGCTAAAATGCTTTTAGCGACAAGCAGGATTTGTGCTATGTCTGTCACCTTTTATAACAACTACGCTTCTGTTGAACCATACACGACAGAATATTCGCCTTTCTCGATCTTCGAACCAAAGGTGAGACCACGACAACGATGTGACCCGTCTGTTTGCTGCTGTTTGGAATCATGGTCAAACACGAGCGGGAGAGCTTGGTAGATTGATGATTTTCCGAAGCCCGTCGGCAAGTCAACAAATAAATCTTTTTTGTCAACGATTATTTTACGAATGGCCTGCTTCTGGTGAACATTTAGATCGGGTGTTTAAAACATTGACGACACTGCACGAAAACCTTTATTCAGCGTCGCCATCCAACTGAGTCAACGATAAAACGCAGGCTATGATTGGACGAGTCACGCGTAGAGAATTTCCGAAAATGGCACTGCAACTGTGATTGGCTTAAATCTGCAAAGGAATGTGGTTCAGGTTTGAGCAGCCGTTAGTGGGGAGGAGCGTTGCGTGACGAGACAAATAACGGCTGCGTGGGAGACTACCTCCCTATTGGCATTTACCCATCCCTTCTCCTTCGTTCCTGTGACCTCCAACAAGCCCTTTCTTTAAATAATGGCTCAATAAGCTAGCGTGCGTGCTTCTCATGTTACTCCTTCGTTCCGGACTGATGACAGGATAGAATTCAAATCAAACGTCAACTTACAGGTAAGTCTCGTTTAATTGTTTAGATACTATGATAAGAACACAAGAGTCGAGTAGCATATTGTTTGAAAGCGGTTTAGCGAGCGCATGTTTGTGGCCTGACAAAGCGATATATTCCTACGTTGATGATTTAGTTAACTACAATTTTAGAGAACGTTAGAAGAGAGAGCAATTTATTTGGCCGTATTTTATCAAAAATTCAAGCTCTCGTTATTTTGTTTATTCTGAATTAGAATGATCCATTTGTAGTGCACGTTTTTGGCCTGACAAAGCCATATATTAAAAGCTTGATTTAGTGAACTAAGACTTCAGACAACGTTCCAAGAGATAGAGAGCAATTTATTTGGCTGTATTTTATCAAAAATTCAAGAGTTCTTGAGACATCCTTTTAGCCTAAACGGTTTATCTCAATAAAGGTTAATAAACAGATCGATTTTAATTAAATGCGTCATTAAAAAGAAAGAAATATTTCGAGAATTTCTATATAAAATAAAGTAGATATTTACAAACGAAAGGAAAAGAAATGTAATTGTGAAATATAGATTTGGGTTATTAGAATTCAGAGTTTTTAATTTTAGGTATTAGTACAAAACGCGTTTTTAGAGGAAAATATAACAACAAATGTTATAATCATGATATTTTTAGAAAATAAGTATTTGATATCAAAGATGAAATCTGAAAACCTAAGGAAAGAAGCGGACGCATTTTGCCTGTTTACACGATCGCTGTTTTGAAAAATGCCCTGGCATTCAGTTAGGTAACATTCATACTGTTTAATTCTCTTCTGCATAGCAATGATTTCTGCGGCCTACGATTATGGCAGTTTTCATGTTTTAAGGGAACATGAGTTTCACCAATAAACTTATTGTTCGCTGTGGCACGTACGTCATTATAGGTCATTCCCTGTTTCAGTAACAATGCACGTTCACTAGCCGGGTTCTCATGTTTCGTGAACTTTGTAATGAAACGTTTATTTATATGTATTTACTGCTGGCATATTAGCAGCATGAAATTCGGTGGGAGTCTTTCTGGCTTTATCTGGATGGGAAATTTGGAAAAAGTATGAATATTCCCTTTATAATTATTATGTCAGATCAACTTGCAATTCCAGTACTAGGCCTTTGGAAATCGATCGGTCCGGTAGAGATGAATCATCATTCGTGCGCTTGAATTGGCTAACATCCTTTACGATGTGTGCTTAATATTTCCCAATCAGTTGTAAAAATGAACTGATATTGTTTATAGCATTACGTTCCAAAGAAAGGGAAGAGAGAGTTTAAGGTAAGTAGTAGCATTGTTGCTGTACAGTGTGGAATCCATCTTACAACGGGTGCTTGAAAGTGATCAGAAAGAATTTCACAAACGCTGTATGTACATGTGAATAAAAAAGTTTTATTTTATCAAGCGACAATAAGTGTGTAATCAGTAGAAAATTTCTTCTGATTCTTGTACAGTGTATATTTCAGGATTACATGTACTGATTTTGCCGGTTGGTCTTTAATCTTGGTTTGTAATTTTTGTTCATTTTAAGGCTCAAACATTTAGGTTTCAGTGACTTTTTAAGGCCTCATTTTGGTTCATTTTGGTCTGTTTTTTTGGGGGGCTACGGGGCCTAGTTTTTAGTTTTCCTTATGGTTGGTTTAATATATCTGGTATTCCGTCGAACTGTAAAATGGTTTATTTCGCTTCATGATCCATTTATATACAGTAGTATAAAATGAGACAGGCAAAAGTCGTAAAAAGTATTTTTAAAAAAGCCTTTAGTATAGCTTTCTAAAGTAGGTATACATTAGATCACCCTAGGAATATATGACATGTTGCTCGATAATATTGGTCCTTGATAATTTCAGCAGGGTTTCATGTTCACAAAAGAACTGATTAGAATTATTTTATCTGTCTATTATCCATGCCTTCATTGTAATAGCTCTCCTGATGTATATTAGGGTTTCTTTAATTTGGCTTAGACTCGTTTGTTGGATCGGCTGAAATTTTTATTCTGATCGTTGTGAAAATATTACTGAAAATCAGAAAATTTCTTAGGCCGTGATTTAGTGTCTATTTTATAGACTTAAATAGTCTATGGCGTGCAAGACTTGTGAGAAAGTGTTTCTTCACGGATGTAGTCTAGTTTTTTTTCTCTACTGCGTCTCGGTAATTATTTTCCTCTGGCCTGGTGTCGAAGAATTTAAAACATGTTTCAAAATCGCACAACATTTTTCTAAACTAAAGGATAAGGTTTGCTCTGTGATTATACAGTACATCACAAAAGGAAAGATCGCATAGCTTGTATATAACACTGACATTTATTGATTACTTAAATTAATGGCTTAAAATTATTAGCTTAAATAGAAACTTAAAAAGAAACTTCTACAATGTCAATTTAATATTTCGACAATAAATTATTTTTGTTGAAGATATTGCATGTTACACATAATTTAAACAACCCAGGTTTAGATAAAAATCACTAACGGAAATGGTCTCTCGGACAGGAACCACCATTTAGTAAAAAGACGGGTGGTCTCTTTATGTACCCCCTCTCGCCCCACCTAAAAAGATAGTGTCTTGTTCTCATAGCCACCGTTATATCAGGAGTAGAAACTGAGAGAAAGATAAAAATATCCCTGTACCGTTTTACTAGCAATGCAAGCTTCATGCCGACAGAATATTAAACTCTCATCTCTGATTTTTAGGCCAAAAGAATGGCGTCCATTACACTCATTAGATAGGTGGTATGCTGCGTAACCCCCTATCCCTACACAGGGTGGGTCCTCGTCGAGTATACTTGCTATGATCACTTCCCTAAGAGCCACCATCTGTAAAGTGATGCTGGCATTTTTGCTGCAGTAAATGACAATTGAAAGCTAGTAATTAATTGTATGAATGATAACAGTTATAGAAAACTTGCTCAATCTCTGAGCTGGACAACAAATCGAGATTTTGTTACCATGTACATGTGTTACACTCTGTTAAAAATGACGAGAATGCCATTATTTTATAAGTGGTGGTGCATGTCTAGGGAAGAACTGAAACAGTAACAACAATATTCCGACATAATATGACAGCACTGCGTGACGGGAAAAACCTTACAGGAGATAGCCCAAAGGGCACTTTGATTGAAATTAAGAATACCAGTACATTTAGCAGTGCCCGGTCAATCCTCGTGTGTTTGGCGCCTTGTTTACAAAAAGGTAAATCTAGCTGTCGAGAAAAAGCTACGCCGGGCTTACAGGTCTTTACAGGCACATTCACCGCCAAAAATAACTTCAAGCATCACGCTTTAGTGAATGTGCCGACACCTATAGAACGAATTGAATTTCATTGTAATAATATAATGGTTAATTGTATCACTTATATATCTGGAAAAAATCCTTCCGTTTCCGCGTTATTTCCGCTAAATCGGAAAACCCTAATGAGCTGTGTACAATAAAACAAAGGGAATTGAGACGCTGACTTTTTATTTGTTATAAAATTAATTAAAATCTTATAGAAGCATTGTTTGGGGTTTTCGACCACACGCCTATTGTTTTATTGTACATAGCTCATTAGAATATAACATGACTCATTAGCATATAAAGCACGGGTTATACGAATTCACTCTAATGGCGGCCGATTTATTTATTCTTTTATATGTACGTTAATTAGCATCACTGGTCTCATTTTAGAGTAAAAATTCTTTTGAATTTTGCACATGTTACCGAGGCCAGTGAGGTTAATTAACATACATATAAAAGAATAAATAAATCGGCCCCCATTATGAAAGTGGTCTAGGCCTTTCCCGGTCGGTCGGGCGTAAAAAAAAATTAGCTGAGGACGCCCGAGTCCAGAAAAAGCCTGGATGCTAAGTAAGAAGGCCTAGTTACAAGTGTGCCTTCGATTGCCAATGTCTGGAAATTTACTCCTCATTAACAATGGAGGCTAATAATTAAAATATAAAAGATTTCTATTCAAAATAAAGTCTTGACCACATGTTTAAAAAGTAAAATTTTGCTTGTCAGACAGTGTATCTATTTTGTTTTTTTTTACTTTTCCAAAAAAAATGGGCTGGTTGGGCGATAGACTATGAGCAGTCTCTTTTCCAGCTTAGTCCGTCGAGTGAGAAACGAAACATTAGCGAACGGATAATGGCCGCACGAAACTGGGGGCGAGGCCTGCCTCGCCCCTAGTTTCGCGCGGCCAATTATCCATTCGCTCATGTTTTTTTGTTTCTCCCTCGACGGACTAAGCTTGGAAAGAGAGACTAAACTTGTCTTTTATGCACAAAATGACCAGCGTACTTGACCTATAAGTAACGTACCTCTAGCGCAACTCTCGCGTATTCAGCGTATGCCTAGCGTATGCTTAGCGCATAAACCATACGTCCGAATACGCACAAAATTTTTAAGCATGCTTAAAATTTTCTTCTGCCTCGCCGTATGCCAGCGTATGGCAGTGTTTGCGTATGCGACTGTCCTTCAAACGTATACAACCTATGCCTAACGTACCCCTAGCATATGACAGCGTATACCGGCATATGAGTGATATTTTTCATACGCTGGCATACGTCAGTGCGATACGCAATAGTGTGACAGGGCCATGTTGGTTTAAGTCACACTGACAAAAATGAACTATGACACACATGACTTCAGTGAGATAACTTGTCTACAATACACTGGTCCTTGTAATGTTGGTTTAAGGTTACAGTGTACCTTCGGGGGTGTATCCAGTATAACAGCTCTAGCGTCTTAAGATTGCACTTAACCTAACCTAACCTAACCTAACCTAACCCTAACCCTAAACCCAGATATCAAATTAAAGCTTATATAGCTGGCTATCTAAACACGGAAACCATTTGGTAATAAAATGAATTGTCGAATTGTTTACGACGTCTAAATTCGAACGTCGGAATAAGCTTTAAAACGCTATAACTCAAAGTGATTATTGTATTTTGCTAATTTGATTTGTCCTCGGGTTTCCGGACACGAAGTGCTAAAAAAACGTGTCGGCGATTTCCCATATTCAATTGCAGTGAAAAGTTACAGAATATTTTCGAAAAAGGGAGAAAAACAATTGGAATGATCGCACGGAAACAGCTCTTTACGAAAAAGTTTTCGGAAATAAGAAATTCGCCGACATGTTTTTGTTGATTATATGTTAGCCTAGCTTCTGTCCAAATTTGAGGAAAATCGAACAATTCCCTTTGAGTTGTAGCTCTTTAAAGTGTCCCCAACAAGCGAAAAATTAACTTTGAGAAAACAGCGCTTAAAAAAACGTATCGCTTCATAAACAAACTCCGCCCACAAAAGTTATACCGTCATTTCTCCGGCAATTTTCACTATTTTTCGATAATTTTTTTTTGGATGAAAGTTCATTCTGTAAACTTTATTTTGAAGCCAAAAAAAAAAAATCAAAAAATTTTCGATCTAAAGGTACTCTGTAACCATAAAGTCACATTGACAACAATACATGTAAAACTATAACACACATGACTTCAGTGAAATAACTTGTCTACAATACACTGGTCCTTGTAATGTTGGTTTCAGTCACACTGACAAAAATAAACTATAACACACATGACTTCAGTGAGATAACTTGTCTACAATACACTGGTCCTTGTTATGTTGGTTTCAGTCACACTGGCAAAAATAAACTATAACACACATGACTTCAGTGAGATTCTTGTCTACCATACACTGGTCTTTGTAAAAATGTTGGTTTAAAGTCACAGTGACAAAAATAAACTGTAACACACATGACTTCAGTGAGATAACTTGTCTACAATACACTGGTCCTTGTAATGTGGTTTAATGTCACACTGACAAAAATAAAATGTATCAAACATGACTTCAGTGAGATAACTTGTCTACAATTCACTGGTCCTTGTAAAAGTCGCACTCGGGCCTCGATGGCCCACACGGCCGGAGCTTAACCCGGTTTCCGTAGCATGAAGCAACTAGGAATATTGCTACTCCCGCCTGGATGGGATGCTAGTCCATCGCAGGGTTACCCCCAGCATTTTGTCGCCGGTACCCATTTATACACCTGTGTGGAGTAAAGTTTCTTATCTAAGGAAACAACGCGAAGGCAGAGACCAGGCTCGAACCACCGACCTTCAGGTTGAAAGTCCGACGCGCTAACCACTAGACCACCGTGCCGCCCACACTGGTCCTTGTAATGTTGATATAAAGTCACACTGGCAAAAATAAACTATAACACACATGACTTCTGTGAGATAACTTGTCTATAATACACTGGTCCTAAGTAATGTTGGTATAAAGTCACACTGACAGAAATAAACTATAACACACATGACTTCAGTGAGATAACTTGTCTACAATACACTGGTCCTTGTAATGTTGGTATAAAGTCGCACTGACAAAAATAAACTATAACACACATGACTTCAGTGAGATAACTTGTCTACAATACACTGGTCCTTGTAATGTTGATATAAAGTCCCACTGACAAAAATAAACTATAACACACATGACTTCAGTGAGATAACTTGTCTACAATACACTGGTCCTTGTAATGTTGGTTTCAGTCACACTGACAAAAATAAACTATAACACACATGACTTCAGTGAGACAACTTGTCTACAATACACTGGTCCTTGTAATGTTGGTTTCAGCCACACTGACAAAAATAAACTATAACACACATGACTTCAGTGAGATAACTTGTCTACAATACACTGGTCCTTGTAATGTTGATATAAAGTCACACTGACAAAAATAAACTATAACACACATGACTTCAGTGAGATAACTTGTCTACAATACACTGGTCCTTGTAATGTTGGTTTAAGTCACACTGACAAAAATAAACTATAACACACATGACTTCAGTGAGATAACTTGTCTACAATACACTGGTCCTTGTTATGTTGGTTTCAGCCACACTGACAAAAATAAACTATAACACACATGACTTCAGTGAGATAACTTGTCTACAATACACTGGTCCTTGTAATGTCGGTTTACTGCGCCTTTCAATAACATGCGGAATGTGAAATTCAAATATCCACCAACGGCTGCGTTATTCCCTGCCGTCAATCATAATTAATACGAAAAGCAACGGACCGTGTAAAAAAGAAATAAATAAAATGGATCAAAATCTACCAATCATAATGCACGGACACGACCTTTTGAACTCATTGGTAGGATATGTTCCCTGAGAGTAAGCTAAGATGATTGACGGTAGTGAGATAACTTGTCTACCCTGGTCAATTTTTGATGTAAAAGCGAAATAACACTCCAGGCCAGTTCATATTCAAGGTAATATTTCTGAAATCCAAACAGAGCGATTTCCTTGAGATTTTCACCTAAGGTATTTGGATGGTATAAAATTCATGTCAGACCAAAACATTATTTCATCAAGCCTTGTAGACTTAATTTTTAATAAAATTTCAAAATTGTTTTGTTTTTGTTGTATTTTAACACCTTAAAACTTAACTCGAATTTTTTTTCGAAAACGCTTCCATAGAAATTTGTAAAATTTTGTAGACCTAAGGACACGTACGTCAGGTCGAAGATCCAGAGAGCGTTTTCCAAAATTATTTCTTGATGACATGTAATTCGATATTATGTAAAACAGGAAGTGACGTCATAACGTTGCTTTGGCAACTCCGATTTATTTTTATTTTTATTTTATTTTATTCATTAGGACTTCAACACGGTCAAAGTGTGTAATTCATTAATTATTCCTCGCATGCGCAGTTTAGAGTTAATACTACCGCGAAAGACTTGGATCTAACTAGTATCTTAGTAACCAAATGCGGACTTTCCGTCGATCAAAACCTGTTTTGAATGAGCGAAAACGAAACATGCGAGCGAGAATGGCTTTCGAAAACTTTGCACCTGACTGTAATAGTCCATCAGCTGAGACCCGAAAATTTGGGTTTATGGCTCACTTGAGGGGAACAGCCGAAATATGTCTTATCTTAATCTTTGACTATTAAGCATCATAAAAATGTATGATAGCAAGGATAGAACGGTAGCTTTCACTTTGGAAATCGAATTTTAAATTTGCCCCTCAAACCCTCCTTTTGGCCGCCATCTTGGATTTTGGGGGAAAGCTACAAAGTTGCTTGTATTCTGTTAATGGAACGAATCACGTTTCAAACGCAAATTTAGAACGTATTGTAACTACAAACATGATTTCCGTTTATTCTAGTGCTTGAATTTAACTACGTGACGTCATATGTGACGTCACAATGCCTGATTATTGGTCACAATATCACCAGTTTGCACTTAAAATCATTGCAAAAAAAAAAGGTTGTGGGGTTTTCACAATTATTTTAGAAAAGAGAGCAAGTAGATGAAAGAAGCTCTAGAGAAGGAAATCAGCCAAGCTCAGCGATTCTGCCGGATCAATGTTTGTTTTGCCGTAAAACGTCAAAGTACAAGCCAAACACGAAGACCAGAGAGAGGCTTCACAGTGTGCAGGAATTGCGCGCCGATGAGACGGTAAGAGCATGTGCTTCTCTTCATGTACAACAAAACACTGCTATGAGTGAGGTAGCTCGGGATGTGATTGGAATATGTGCAAAAGATCTCATTTCTAGCGAAGCGAAGTATCACGCTTCCAGCTACAAAAGTTTCGTAAGAATAATTTATTCCAATGCAAACGAAGGTCAAAGGTCGGATGAAACAGATTGCCGAATACAACCAGTTTATGAAGCTGTGTACTGTTTGTGCGAAGATTTGATTGCCTACCCTGAAGTAATCGAATATAAAGTTGCGAAAGAACTGTTTCTGAACAAAGCTAGTGAACTAGGAGCACTGGTAGCTGGGTGTTGTACCTGTCATGCATCGAGGAGGTGATTCCATGGGCATTTGCTTATGATCGCCAAAACTACGCGCGCTATCTCATCCCATTTCTGAACGACATGCGTCATCTGTCTGTCAGAATGCCGGAGGTTTACACAGCCTTCAACAGAGGCCAATTTTCCGTTCAGATGGGGGGCCGTAATCCTTTTGGACGAAACGAAGCTGACAAGACCATTGAGAACACCATTAATCGCGACTGCAAGACGGGAGGAGGCTACATCGGGTTTAGTGCTAATTTTGCCGTGACTCAGAGATGAGTGCTCAATGACACGAGGCGTGGTGTGTACAGGAAGCTTCTTCGCGAGCATTTGCGAGGAGTTGGCTCCAGCACGCATTAAAGAAGGCAATAAAGCCGTAGGAAAGCTGGTGGATCTGCTTGAGGATGTATTCACCAATCCATGGAAACAAGACGCAGCATTCACGAGCTTGTCCACGGGTATCGAAGCGACAGCAGAAGTAAGTGATGACTTACTGCAGGCCAAGAGCAAGAGAAAGCAGGCAGCGAATGACTTTGTAGTGAACCGTTGCTCAGCCAATCCCACTTCAGATTACTTCGATCCATTGAAGAAAGCCAAGCTGAAGTCTTTTAAGGATCTGAAGGCTGTGCGTAAGGTTCGCAACAAGGATCTAGTACTTCCTCTTCGTATGGATCGTGATGTATTTGCTCGGATGGCACTTCTCGGACAGTTTCGTCAGATTGACATGAAAGTTGTTTTCACCTATCCTCTTGGTCCTCTTCCTTGGTCTCTTGCCGATCCTTATGGACTCCCGCGAAAGACAAGCAAAGCCACACTTTCCCAACAGCTAGAGCGACGCATCACAGTCACCGAGAAATACCCAGAGAACGAAACCAGCATTTTCGATGGATGGCAGTCTTGCAGAAGTTGAAGATCCCCTCTGGAGCTACGTTCCTTGTGGTCGCTGAGAGAGTGTTTGTGTCGGTGACGAGCACTGGCAGCAGGCGTGTAGATGTTGTGTTCGACGTGTATCGCGAGGTATCAATCAAGAATGTCGAAAGATTGAAAAGAGTGTCTACCTCTGACGGTGTGCAATACACGAACATACTCCCTGCCTATACGGTGAAGTCATGGAACAAGCTGCCCAGTGTCACCGCAAACAAGCCTGAGATCGTCAAATTCCTCGTGTCACAGTGGAAGACAGAAGCATTCAGAGGCAGGCTCGGCAACCGGATCATGTACGTGACAACCGAAGATCAGTGCTGGCGACTAGACGCAGCCACATGCGACCCTGTTCCTGAGCTAGAGTGTAATCACGAAGAGGCTGATACACGCATGGTTCTCCATGCTCAGCACGCGGGAGGCACGTGCGTCATCCACTCTGATGACACTGACATCTTTGTCCTACTGCTTGCTCATAGCCGAAACCTTGGAAAGTGCTACATGAAGAAAGGAAGAGGCGCGAAGACCAGAATAATAGAACTTTCTATAGTTGTCAACAGCTTGGAGAAGCAACTCGACCCAGGCATTGACAAGCACTGCTTCATGAAAGCCCTAATCGGCGTACACGCGATCACAGGCTGTGATACCATCTCTGCCTTCTCTGGTAAAGGGAAGTTGAAAGCAGTCCAACTTCTCCAACGCAATGAAAGGTATGTCCGAGCTATGGCGAGTATCGGGGAGGAGTGGGCAGTATCTGAGGAGACCTTTAAAGATACGGAGGCACTCGTGTGTCAGCTGTATGGGAAGAAGTGCCAGAGTGTGGATGTGCTGCGCTATGAGATCCACTGCGCCAGAGGCGGGAAAGTCGAGCCAGAGGCTCTGCCACCATGCGAGTCATCTCTACGACTTCACGTTACAAGAGCGAATTATCAAGCAGCTATCTGGAGAAGAGCCATCTTTCCACTTCCGGTAATCCCCTCCCCTCATGGGCACGGCTGGGAAGTAGACAATACCTCTAACGTCATGGAATTTGTGTGGCTTGGATCTAAGCCGGCTCCAGAAGAGGTCCTGGAACTACTCTCCTGTACGTGCAAGAGAGCATGCACGGTCGAGAACTGCTGCTGCTTGGAGGCGGGTCTGAAGTGCACTGACATGTGCGATATCCAGTGTGGCAATATGGCAACTGATGATGGTGTTCAGTATGAGAGTGGGGATAGTGACTCTGAAGATGTAGAAGATTGATACGGGTAAGTACGTTCACAGGTGTGGGTCACTTGGAATGGCGAACAGAAAGATAGTTATTACCTTTTGTTGTGTCTTTCTTCACGTTCGATATAGCAAGATCCCTCTTGACGGGACACGTTTTGTATAACGCTTTCTGCAACTCGTCGTGCGTATGAACGTTTTCCTTTTTTCAGCTACTTTGTTCAAGAAGCAAAAGCAGTACATGACATGAACGTATATTTATGTTACAGATCCCATATGCAAGTGACAGCAGTGAAGAAGGACGTTATACGATCGTGGCGCTTCTAAACTCAAACGAGCTCTAGACTGAAGTGTGGACCTAGTTATCTACTCTAATTTGTGATATAATAATTCATGGCGTAGTATGCGTAACTAAACATAGAAAAAGACGTTTGAGGATTCTTTCAACTTTATTGGTCTCATAAATTAAAATTTAACACATAATTATATAAAAAATTAAAACGGAGATAAATGAGAGGACCAAATAGGATTGCGCGAACGGGAAATAGAAAAATCCCATGCGAGGCGCAATAGCAATAGCAATAGCAATAGCAATTAGCAATAGCTTTAAGCGCGTTTTTCATTGTGATGTAGAGCGCCTTTATGGTAATTTAGGTATTTCAGATGATTGAGATACCGGTTGAATACACAAGCTAGAAAACAAAATGGCGGTCACTGTGTCGTCATTTATGACGTCATTATAACTTGAATAACCGTAAACAATGCTGAAATAGTATCTCAGATACGTATTATTCCAAATATACGTCTAGGCAAAAAATCGTGTTCATTTAAGAAAGAATAACATTTTTTAAAGGTTTTTTAGAAATCCAAGATGGCGGCCAAAAGGAGGGTATGAGGGGCAAATTTAAAACTCGAT
>JAJGOT010000632.1:122500-142500 GCA_022457155.1 Cladopsammia gracilis
AAATTCAAGGACATATTTGTGTCCAGACACTAAGGGACGATCTGTGCCGAGAGGGCGTGGGACCATCTGTGGCCAGCCACTAAGGGATCATCTGTGGCTAAAGAGTGTGGGACCATCAGTGCCCAGACAGTAAGGGACCATCTTTGCCCTGTGTCCAGTTAGACAGGGACCATCTGTGGCCAGTCAGTAAGAGGCCATCTGTGCCCGGTCAGTAAGGGGCCATTTTAGTTCGAATCTTAGGGACGAAATGTGCACGAGGAGTTTTCGAATGCAATATTTTATGTTTTTGTTAGTGCTTTTCTGTTTGCAGATGTATGTCGCTCTGAGATGTGGAGGGCGTTTTTTTCGCTTCAGTTCCTCTACATTTTTCAGCCGTTGCCGGCCAGCTTGGTTCAAGGAACCGTCCTCGCTTCTAGAGCGGATGGTACTGTGTGTTCTTACCTAGGAGGTTTCAAAAGATGGAAACAGTGGGCTTCGTCTAATCACATCTGTTACCTGCCTGTCAACCCTTTTCAATTTGCAGTTTAGCTGCAGTGCCTGCTTAATGAAGTCAGTTCCTCTTCTTCGGTGCTTAATGTCCTCTACAAGGTTTTGGCGGATTTTTCCGTTTCACTGAGTTATGTGAGTTATGCGTTCTAAGGGCTTGTGATACTAAGTTTTTCCCCTTATGTTTCCATATTTCTAGAATTGTCAAAGACTGACCAGTTTCGTGATGGGGCGTGGATTGCGATTGTAACGACAGACCTTCCGATTTGTCCTGTGAAGGCCTTGGAACAATACATCGCAGCTGCGCATATTGATCTCTCTGAAGATTTACCGCTGTTCAGAGCCCTTGCCAACCCAAGGTCTTAAGGGAAAGTTCGATGCCAGGGGATTAACTACACAAGAACGAGGGAGTTTATCAAGGACGCTTTTAGAGAGTTTATAGACGTTTTCATTATCCGTGTTCACAGACTTAGAGCCGGAGAGGTCACTGCTACAGCGAACGCTGGCATTCAAGATAGATTTTTGAAGCGTCGCGGTCGATGGGCGAGTTAAAATGCCAAAGATGGCTTTGCCAAAGACAATATCTATCACGGCTGTCAGTTTCTCAGTCATTTAGGATTTAAAATTACTGTAAAGTTTTGTTTCGATTGAGCCCGGCAGGTTGGAGAGAATAGACCTTTCCACGGTTTTTTCAACTTTTGATATTGGCCATGTAGCGAGAATCTAACGACACTGCTGGAAAGAGCACCTCAAAATTAGTAAAATAGCCAAGTTTGTGAGTCGTATCTTGTAAAATCGCAAAGTTATAGCCTCGCGAAGTCAGGAAATTTTACAGACGTTTGTATGCTGGGGGGCAAGTTTGTGCCCCCCAGCATACAAACTGCTGTAAAATTTCCCGACTTCGCAAAGCTATAACTTTGCGATTTTACAAGATACGACTCACAAACTTGGCTATTTTACTAATTTTGAGGTGCTCTTTCGAGCAATGTCGTTAGATTCCCGCTACATAGCCAATATCAAAAGTTGGAAAAAACCGTGGAAGGGTCTATTGTTTATGAGGCCGGGATTTTTCCTCTGTCTTTTCGTAGCGAGCGCTATGGGGTTTTTTCATCCTATGGATGCTCGTTCTTTCTCTCCAAAGTTCTGTTTGTTGTCCCTGCCCGTGTAACGATTCAGTCTGTTTTTACCTTAATAAACCGTGTGGCCTTCAGTGAGCACGCGATGGCAAAAGGTGTTTATTGTTTTTTTGTCTCCTTGCGTTTCGCACGGGTGTTATGAAATTTGGGAATTGAGAACTGTTTATTTTAGTAGTCCGATGCTTGTACGATTACGTCACACCCATATTTTCGTGCTAAGAATATGCAAATTTAATAGGCTTCGTAGTCGATTAACTTTTCGGCTTGTAGAGACTCCGTCGTGTGGTTTTGCGGTTACCATTTGTTGTCATGTCATGTATATGTTTGATTTCGTGAAGTTGAGTTTGGTTAATTGTGAAGATTCGAGAGTCGAGAGTGCCTTGATTTCAATGAAGACACCAAAAGGTACGAGAAGCCGTTATTTTTATATAAAAGTATATTTTCACTGAAATATACATCTATTTCATTTGAGTTGTGGATCAGATATGTCATCTGAGCGGTTCCGGAGCGGTTTTAACGATAAAATTTGACAGCTTACATTGTTTTAAAAATGCACGTGGCGCTGCCATATGATGGTAGAGAATATTCTACATAGAAAGACGTCAATTTTATTTAAGGTAGAATTTAGTTCGTGGTGATTATTGCAGAAGACTTGGATGTTTGTAGAATGGTTTAGCGTAATATAGAACAGAATGTTGTAAGTTTTGGAAACGCAGCGTTGCAGTCATGTCTCGGGGGGAGGGGGGAGTTCGTTTTGTACACTATATAGGTATGTGCGGGCCGATAAGTTAGAGTTTTTGAGGTCATGCTCAGTCGTTAAATAGGGTATCGTTTTTGGTAATTTTGGTTTTGTGATGGTTAGAAATTCTAAAACTGTAGTGTGCGACTGAATTGGGGGGAAGGGGGGAGTTCGTTATGTTTGAGAACCATGGTGGCACAAGAAGAGATAAAAATTTAAAAGTTCTTTCATGACGTTAGTAGTGGGAATATGAGAGTTCTGGCTCACAGGGGAAAACGCCTCTTTTTAAAATAAAACCGGTTGAAACCGGTTCAAACCGGTTTTCTTCCCTTACTTTTTTAGCAGAAGCTTTTTCAAAAAGTCAACGAATTATTTTCTTATTCCCCACATTTTTACCACATTTAATAAAATGCCTCCTTTTTAGCATTCTATTAAATATGGTAAAAATGTGGGTTCTTCCCATACTTTTTTCATTTAACTTTAGAGGCGTTTTCCCCTGTGAGCCAGAACAATCATATCAAAACTACTTCCCCTCCTTCTCTTCATGTTCCTACAAGTTTCCAATGCCCCCATGCCCAAGTGCTAATTCCATCTCCTTTCACATATCTTTTATCGTCATTAGCACACAAAGCTGTCTTATTAATTCTTTGTGTGAAAATCTCATGCTTCTGACTTGAATGCAATTCATAAGTCTCATTTGTGGAATATTTGTTTCCAAAGTCAATACATAATCTTCATGCGTTATTCGTTTTTTCACAACTCGCTTTTTCACACCCTTACATTTCTTTGTTCCACCTCCGCCATGAATTTTAAAGGAATAACACTTTGCTCTCAACCCAACAAATTCTTCAATCACTCCACCGCAAGCTTCAACTTTCATCAAACCCAAAACTTTTTTATTCATTCTTTTTATCGTTCCATCAACAACTCGAGGATGTGTTTCTGGAAATTCAGAGGTGTCAAAGTGTTTCGACACATCTTCCGAAATGTCAACAAACAAATCATCCGTCTCAATTTCATACAACAACGAATCAGTATCGGTGAAACACAATTGAGCCTTTTTCCATTTTTTCTTCACATATCCATAATGGAAGTCATACATCAGGCTTTTCGATACATCCAATATCGCTTGGCCTACATAAACTGGCTTGTCGAATCTCATTCTTACCCGCTTCATATGAACCCCAATGAAATTTTCATTGAAGATTGTAAAGTGTTCAAAGTTTGATTTGGAAACCAATTTGCTGAATTTATTTCCGCAGGTTCGAAAACGAAATAGCCACATGAAAAATAATTTGAATTTCAACCAGAAAATCAACCCACATGAAAACTGAATTTATTTCCGCAGGTTCGAAAACGAAATAGTCAAATGAAAAAGAATTTCAAATTCAAATTTCTTTGTCAGGGGAGAAATATATTTGAATTTGAAATTCTTTTTCCTCCAGCTTTTTTAGGGAGAGGAAAATTACACCCCAATCTTCTCACAGATTTCCTCATGCTGAGTTTTTCTATCTTCCATCTTGATCAAAGCAAAGTTTCATCCTCGGGGAAATTTATTGGGAATTGAAAGAAAGCGGTGTTTTGAAATCATGAATATGAATGACAAACATTCATATTCTGACGCGCCCAGCTGCCAGGTTATTGACATATGGCGGCCAATCAAAAAATGTCATATCTCAATTGTGTCTAACGCATTAGACAGTTTTTTAGGGAAAGAAATTTATATTTTTAATTTTGAGTATTACGCGTTAGACAGTTTTTTTCGGGAAAGAAATTGGAATATTTCAATTTTGTGTCTAACGCGGTAGACAGTTTTTCGGGAAACAAATTTATATTTTAATTTTGAGTATTACGCGTTAGACAGTTTTTTGGGGAACAAATTTATAAATTTCAATTTTGTGTCTAACGCGTTAGACAGTTTTTTGTGGGGAAGAAATTGGCATTTCAATTTTAACGCGGTAGACAGTTTTTCGGGAAAGAAATTTTGAGTATTACGCGTTAGACAAGCTTTTCCGCATCACTCAACGGAATCCACGAATTGAATCTGTCGGAATATCCTTTCCATTTAACGAAAGCTTTCTTTTTCTTCTGATCGCGGCGTATAACCTTTTCAATGCGGAAAATATTTTGCGTTGTCTTTTGAAGTTCCGCCTCGTAAAATGATCCGGTGATTTTTTTTCTCCCAACAGATCAACTAATTTATACGTTACAGGATTTGTGTTCAAAACCTCGTCGATAATAAATATCTCCTCTGTCCAGTTCGGCGTGAAACCTTTGTCGAATATCTTTCGTTTATATTTTGAAATTCGCACTCTATCACCGACTTTGAATTTAGCTGGATCGCGTTTAGCATAAACTAAATCTCCATATAAATTGGCAAAAACCTGCCTCTCATTTTTCTTTTGACTCGCCTCTGCGGGGCTCATTCGAATACGGGAATGAAAACGGTGGTTATATTCATCCACTAATTTGCCCAGTTTGTCAAAATAAATCGTATTATTGTTAGCAGAAAACATCTGGAAGAGTCGGTTCTTCATCGTCTTATTCCAACGTTCAACCACGGATGATTTCTCTTCATTTTCCGTGACATACAATTTTATCCCATTCTTATCAAGCAGATCTTTCATTATTCCGTTGAAAAATTCACTTCCTTTATCAGTCCAAAGCATTTTCGGTTTTCGCGTCGGGGCTCGCTTCGCTCGCTCCCTGAATATAGATCGGAAAGCATCGGCAACTGTTTGTCCTCGCTTGTCTTTCAGGGGTCGAATCCAACCGAACTTTGAGAAGACATCGATCACCATCAGGAGATATTTGATCCCTTTGTTCCACCTCGAATATTTCCCCATCTCAACCAGATCAGCTGCCCATATTTGATCAATCCCATATGAAATGACTCGCCGTTTTGGGAAGCGTCGCCTGACTGGCCGGTGTAACTCATTTGCCAGATTTTGAGCCCAGCCTTCACTCAAAATCTTTTCCCGTTTTTTGAAACGCCAAGTCCAAGTTTTTGTTTCGCATCAATCACGTTTCGCGCCAAAGTATGACCCCATTGCCTTTCTTTCCAGGGAATGGAATCCAAAGCGGCAACCATTTTCCTGTCTGCTTTATTTTTACATTGACGTGGGTTGAATTGTTTTGCGCAGACTGAATAATCCACATCGTGCTGCATAGCAACTGCATCTGTTTTTCCTGTGGGTTGTTGATAAATTTCGAGAATCTTTCCCTTTTCATCGAATCTAACTTGCTTAGCCAATGGGTTCCAGGGGCCGGTATAATTATGGCCTGGGAGGGTGAATTCTTTCTTTGGCCTTGGTAGTTTTCCGATTAATTTATGAATGTCAACCCCAGCGCCATCTAAATCTGCTCGATCTGTCTTATATTTTCTGTTTGGCCTTATCGCCGTGCTCAGCTCATTCAGCATATCGGAAGAGGTTTTGGCAAGAAATGGTTTCATCTTATCCAACACAAAATCCAATGCTTTCTTTTGAGTGTTTTTGTTTCTCAACAATTCACTGGCTCCATAACGGCCCATTTCAACTGTTTTTTTCCCGAGCCAGGGAAGAGCATGCGCGACGCCAGTCAATGCTAATTCACCAACGCCCCCACCTTGTGGGGGCAGACTCAGTTTCCCGAACTTTTCACAAATCTTGTTTTTTTGATTCCACAGGAAGCGCAATGGCAAAACCACATCTTTCTTCCATTTTTTGCGGTCATATATCCAGATGGACTGGTGCATTCAGTTTGTTTTTTCTCTTTCACGCAATATGACTTCATTTTCAATCGAAATATTCTTTTATGAATCTTTCATTAAACCTGGTATCAGTTAGACTGAGAGGTTTGAGAATATCATAGAAATATTTCCCCTGCGACCATTGATGGAGGAAAAACAAGCAATAATACCCGCAAAGGACACTGTTGATGTTTTGATACTGACTGTTGTTCCAAATCACCGGTTTGGAACTTCTGAATTCTTGGGAAAATCCCATTCCAAAACTATCAAAATACCACAGGGCACGATCTCCAGGAGCACAACAAACCCAATGAGTTCCGGCATTTGCAAGGGAATCCAGATTGATAATGCAAGGGCTGTGTTCTCGGGGCATGACTTCATCCCTGGCGAAGATCCCTTTGAAATTGGGAATTTTCAGAAAATCAATCCACTGGAGAAGATCAAGGTTGCTCAGAGGTTTATTCACGAATTTGGGTTTCGCTTCGCTCAGCTTCGTTTCACTCAGCTTCAAAGAATCGCCCCGAGAATTGGGATGTTGTTGAATGGACTGTTGTCCCCCAGCAGAAGTCCTTTGCCCTGCTGGCGCGGTCGCTTTTTGATTTTTTTTTACCCATCCCTTTTCCCCAGCTTCCAACGAATGGGGGAGGTGGATTCAACGCGTGATATGGGTAAGGAGTCCCCAATCTTGGCGCTCCTTTTCCTTTTGGCCGTCCAACTCTTGGCGCTCCTTCTCCTTTCAGTCGAGGTCGCTGCGCTCCCTTCCCAAACAAATTCTTTACCATGTCCAACGCTAGCGGATTACCAATGGATGCCAGCATAGTTCCCAACAATCCACCAGACTGTTTTGCGGATGGTTTCATCACCAACTGTCCTCCTGATTTAAGGGCAACCAAAATGTCCTGTTTCTGCTTTGATGTCAACAAATGTTTATTGTCAATCAGTTTCTGAATTTTATCTTGGGGAATGAGAAATCCACCCACTTGACCCGCTCCCTTTCCACTGATTGCTTTTACAACTTGACTCGCTCCTTCACTCGCTAAACCAGCCAGTGCTGACAACCCAAGTGTTTTACCCAGGGTGGGTATCAGTGTTTTAGCCAAAGGAACAATAGTAGAAAATAGACTTCCACCTTGTTTCATTACTTTTCTAATTTGTGTTTTTGTTATCTTTATCTCAACTCCTTTTCCCAGAGATTTTGCTTTTGCGATTCTTTTAATTTGATTGGCTATTGGCATCAGCTCATCACTTCCGCTTGTTTGATTGTCACTCAATCTCGGGGTGACGGGATTGTTTGTTCTGAATGCTCTTCCAAGCTTGTTTTCTTTTGCCCTTCAGATAAATTTACTTTATATGGGTGATATGTTGTCATTTTAAATGATAACATATGTTTTCAGATCACACTTCACACGATAACCAGCTCATTTCCAATTTTATCAATTTTCACTTCTTCTTCATAAAGAACCACCGCATGTACATTGAAGTTTGCAGCTACATCTGCGTTCAATCGATATCTGAATATCAACTGCTTGGGATCTCTTGTCGGTTTTTCAGTTTGATAAGTCAGATTGAAATAGATCAACGGGAAAAGAGAATTGAAATTGGCCAGATTCAGCTGTGTTCCAGTGTTAAAATCATTTTTCCTCATTGCATAAGCCATGACATCCTGGAATATTCTTACTTTGCTTTCACTGTCATACTCTGTTTCCGGGTAGAAAACCCCATTGCCATACTCTAGCCTGCAGATCGACAAGGATGAGTTTGCATCTGCCGCATTCAGCTTGAAAGTGTCCATAAGATAAGGGTTATCTTCTGCAGGGTCATCATTGGGTGGGGCAGTTCTTTTCAGCCAGACAAAAATATGCCTCACATTATCAATACTTGCAGATATCTGGAAGAATCCTGATGATTGCGAGGGAGCTGATTGCTGATTCAGTTCCCTCAGATATTTCCATTGCGTTTCTTTCAGGAATGAGCTGACAAATTTGTCATAAAGAGAATCTTTGGGAGTCAACCTAGGAACCCAAAGCAAAAATCGATTCAGCACAACTCTTCCAGCATCAACGCCGTTTGCCATATGAATGAGTTCCCCATCATCTTGAAGTGTTATCTCGAATTGAAGCTGCATAGGCACAATCATCTTATCTTCCAACTCTTCGAAAAAGGAAAAACGATTCAGGGGAATGATCGTGTTAATGTTCTTTGCACCGCCGTTTCCATTGTTTTGAACTGCTTGAGATTGCACCCGGCGAGCTTCAAATCCTGCATTCGTATTAGCGGTTGTTGCATCAGTATCCAAATACCAGAAACTGTTCTTGGCGACTGATCTGCTGAAGTCGTCGGAGTATTCCAGCAAATTCTTCGCGAAACAGACCTTGTGCAGATTATCAGTGTCATAAATAATCTTTCCCGCAGATCGGATTGTCAGGTGTTTAATCAGGGAATGAGCGCCATTGATCACTGTGATCCTGTCAGCTGCCGCATATCCGGCACCATCCGCCAGTTTTTGGAGTTGAAATTGCACCTCGAAATAAGCATTATACCAATCGTAGAATGCGGATCGGTCATTAATCGTGAATTTATAACCATTTTTTTGTTGAGGTTGATTATTAGCTGGAGCTCGGATTGTGTCATCCAGCTGGAAGCGCACTAATTCATTTCTTTGAAGATATTCATTCGATCTAAAAGCCATTTTATATCATTTTTTTTCTTTTTCGGATGCCTTGTCCCGATATAAGTCTGTTCAATATAGCATCAGAACTTTCCGCAGGGGTTGATTGTGGTTGGCTCGCTTCGCTCGCTGGCGGTTTTTTGCTCCCAATTCTCATATTTCCCAGTTTTTTCATGATTAAATCGCCAGATTTTTCAACTGCTTTTTTGCCGAGTTTATCCCCAGCGTGAGAAATACCTGATTCCAATGCTTTTTTCGCAATGGGTTTTGCGAATTTATTGAAAACTGCGGATGCGACCTTCCTCACTGGTTTGAAAATATTGTCCACAATCAAACCTGTTCCTTTGTGCCGGAAGACAAATCGCCCCAGCTTGGGGTGGAAAAAACGAGAGAATTCATAAGGTTTCATTTTATTTGCTTTTTCAAGATAAGCGAGAACGCTGTATCAGCCCCATTCAAATCGACAATCCGCCTTTTGCCATCGGTGATATAAATCCGAATGGAGGAGATGGTGTTTTTATTCACAGGGCTGAATGTGATTCTCATGGGTTCCAAAGTAAAACTATAGGAGGCCTGCAGAACAGATGTGGAAAAGGAGAAGATGATATCACTCTCTTCCCCATCCACAAGCGAATCATTTGTAAGATCGCAATGAACGTTCAACATATCAGTATCTTGACTGAGGTTTGGAACTCTGGGGCCAACTTCGACTTTGTCTTTCAAAATCTTTTTCTCAAAACCAACGAGATCGTTGAAATTGGATTGAGTGAAATCCAGTTGCCAGTTTTCTTCCAGTGTGATTGTTACTCTGAAAGTTGTGAGAGAGAAAGCAAGATTGATTGGGAATTTTTCATTCTTTCCTGGGGTGGAGCCTGCGAGTGGGCCTGTTGCTTTTCGAATTGCCGCATTTATTGTGGAATAATCCCAAACTCCAGCAGGAAAGGTGATATCGGAAAATGTTTTCCCACCATCAGAGCTGAATCTGATCAGCTGATTTTTCAATGCCGCATTGATGTTATACCACGTAAAACTCATATTGATAATTCTGTTCAACCCAACAACATATTGAGAATTTGGATCCAAAACAATGGGTCGATTGAATTTTGTTGTGAAATTTTCTGGTTTGTTTCCCCCAGTCTTGACGGAAAAGGAGGATAAAACGATTTCTCTTTCCATTTTATGGTTTGAAATAGTTTTTGTAGATCTTCTCATGCTGGGATCTATTGATCACTGCTTCTTTCAGGAGAAGATCGAGAATTGCAACTCCAATATTTCTCAAGTCAACGTTTGTATTCCCAGCAAGGATGGACCCAACGATGACTTCAAGCTTCTGGAGCAGCTCTTTGGGATCGGAGAAAAATGTAATACCACGCCCGTATCTTTTTCGGACGCCAGAGCCTTTAAATGACTTGAGTTTGTTTCTATAATATTTCATGTAATCATTCACTACTTTTCTTTGCGCTATTATTTGCCCCATTTCTACATCCTTTTCATCTTTAGTTATTTCTCCTTTCTTGAATTTTTTTTTCAGATAGCTGTTGCGGTTGTTCAGTTGACCTCTTTTATCAAAAGCCGGCTTTATAATGCTTTTTTCAATAAAATTTTTTTTCTTTTCTACTGGAACATTTGGCTGAGCTAAGGCTTTCTCCGTTGTGTCATAATTTACTAAACCCAGGTGATCTAGTATGTTATTAGCTGCGTCTTCTTCAAAGTCTTCTTGAGCGTCTTCCCAGGCTTCAGATTCCTCGTCTTTCTCTTCTTCACTCTCTTCTTCCTCTTCTTCCATAGCATAATCAGGAACGCCCTCTTCATATATAGGTGATTCACCTTCTAACTCTTCCAGTACTTCTTCATATGTTGGCGGTCTTTCTGGAAGTTACTTAGCTGCTTGCGGTGCAACAGCTGCCTCATCAGCATCAAACAGGCCTTCAACATCCATTTCTTCAAATGGATCTACGTCTGGATAATAATCAATCCCTTGTTTTTCTCCCATGACTTTCTTTTTCCTAAGTCTTGGAGGCCTGAAATTCGATGCAACCACATCATCTAATTTTGATGTTATGGGTTTGAATACTTTTTCATATTCTGTTTGACTTGTTTGCTCACCTAACTTTTTCTTGGTGATGCAATCATGAACAAAGTTAATTTTATTTCCCAAAGCAGCTTTGCTTTGTGCAAGTTCTTTCCACTTTAGTAAACTCATTTTATTCACTAGATATAAATTAATGTGGAATAAATGTGGAATAAATGTGGAATAAATGTGGAATAAATGTGGAATAAATGTGGAATAAATGTGGAATAAATGTGGAATAAATGTGGAACATGATGTTGAACATAATAAAATGAAGATTCCAAATTATGATTTCAATGATCCAATCACCAAATACAAGCAGCTGCATCCTTTCATGCCCAATCAAAATTTCAGAATGTTGATCTGTGGCCCTTCAGGATCGGGGAAAACAAATGTTCTTCTGGATATGATTTTCAGCTTGCTCTTCTACGATAAAATTTATCTCTATGCGAAAAATCTGGAACAATCCAAATATCAGCATCTGCTGAAAACATTCCGTCCAATCAGCAAAGAAGCTGGGTATGACGTCGTGGAAGCATCCCCGGATGAAATCATCCCAGTTTCGGCATTGACAGATGATAATCAAAAACTGGTTGTCTTTGATGATTTTGTTTGCGAGAAGAATCAAAAGCCCTTGATTGATTATATTATCCGGGGTAGACACCGGAATTGCTCTGTCGTGTATCTTTCGCAAAGTTATTTCAGAACACCAAAAGATATTCGTTTAAATTGCTCGCATTTTTGCATCTTTGAATTCCCCAGCAACAATGAAATTTCTATGCTCTGCAGAGAGAATAACATCACCAAAGAAGATTATGTGAAGGCAACGCATGACCCTTATTCTTTCCTCTATATTGATAAGCCGAGGAAATTCATTTCCCGGAATTTTGATGAGGTCATTTAAAATGATGAGTTATTCTAATGGAATGTTACGGGATCAAACAAGTCAATCACAAAGACAGACGGGAAAAGATGGGTTGCCAGGCGTTGGTTTCAAGCTGACGCCTGCAGGGGATTATGATATCCAAAGGAAAAAATTGACCAATGTCGCTGAAGGAACAGCGAGGGGTGATGCAATCACAAAGCATCAAGTTGATGTTCTTGAAACAAACCTCGAAAACAAATTAACGCAATTGAGGGCAGATTCTCTCCAGGTGGATGGGTCTTCCCATATGACTGGGGATCTTGATCACAGGGGACAAAAACTTATCAACCCCGGGGAAATAGAAATGAATCGCAAATTGATCGTCAATCTGGACACGGATGAAAACCAGGATTTGTCAGCGGTGAATATGATCACTCTGAAAAAATTCCACCCTGCTGCTCCGGCTCACACTCATGAAGTCACGAAAGATTTGGATTTGAAGCACACTTTCAACGTGATCAACGCAAAACGGAATTCTCGCAGCTTTTATGCAACGCATTATGACACGTTGATGCCGCGTGAAGACATCAGGGAATCATTTGTGTCGAAATACGAAGATTCTCCCCTGGAAGTGGATTTCAACATGAACCACCACAACATTTTTAACCTGAATGACCCGACAATGGATGCTCAAGCTGCAACGAAGGGATATGTAGACACAAAATCACTCCCCCTGACTGGCGGTTCGATGAGTGGGGGAATTGTCATGAATTCAAACGCAATCTCAGGTCTGCCAACACCTACCTCAAGCACCTTTGCCGCGACAAAGGGATATGTAGACACAAAATCACTCCTCCTGACTGGCGGGACAATGACTGGGGAAATTGATATGGCGGGGGAGAAAATCACAGGTCTACCAAAATCAACTCAGGATTCTGACGCAGTGAGAAAGGAAGAACTCGATGCTGTCGCCAGTCAAATCCACAAATCAGCAATAACTTCATCTGGCGCAAAAAATGTTTTTCACTATCTCATGGATAATGTGAACGAATCAAGTTCTGAGTCAAATGTGGAAGTGGATGGCATTCAAGATTTCTCCGGATCTCCCCACGAATTCAACAAAAAAGCCTATGTGTTCAAAGTCACCAAATCTGCAGGGAATAAATTTATGGCCAGACTCGGGTTCAACTTTTATCAACTTCCTGAGGGAGAGTACACAGTTTGTTTTGAATTTTTCCCCAACAAGATGACTGGAGCCAGCGTGAATTGCGTTTCGTCATCGATAACAGTCAATCGGCAGGCATCGAATACGTTCACAGGCATCGCACCAGTGCAATCCATGATTCGATCGATAGTGCACGTTCACAAATACCGAATTTCGCCTCCAGAATATCTGATGGTTGACATGCATTGGACAGGGAGCGAGAGTGATCCAGCGAAACAAAATGCGCATTTGATTGCCTACGGCGTGTCGGGAAATGTTTCTGATGTGCAATCTGCAATTTTCGATTCGCCCTTCGCCTTTGAAAATCAGCAGATGGTTATGCAAGCAAATTTGAATATGAATGGACATTCTCTGTTAAATGCTCAAATCCGGCAGAGAAATTTCATTCTTGCCCGATATGCCTTGGACCAAAACCAAAATTGTCTTTTCTTCGCTGACGATAACGTTGGCATCAATGAATGCCAGCAAATATTTGGAGTGGAATTGAAAATCATCCAAGTTTGCCTTTATATTCAACAGCAGGGTGCAGGAGTTGTTGACAAGACCAAAACTCAACTAAGCCTCTATTTACATAAACATCATCAGCAGATATTTCATAGCTCAGTGAAGCCAACTCAATCGCCGCATGCTCTGGCATTGCTGTTCACTTTCAATGTGGTTGTTCCAAATGATCGAGGTTTCAGCTTTGCTGTTGTGCAGGGAAGAAACGCGAGGAACATTCTCAAGGCAAAAGCTGTGATTTCGGTGGAATTCTGATTTCTTCCTGAAAAATGAGTCAGCGAAACAAACTCAGTCATCCTCATTCTTGTCCTCAAACTCATCGAATTCCGAGGCAGCTTCCACCTTTTCCTCCACCAAAACTTCATCCACAATGCATGTGATGGCTTTCAGATTTCCGCAGAAAAGATGTTTGATTGAAAAGACAACTTGCCTCCCGGAGAGGAACGCTCAGAAGTTCTTTTTCCCCTCAAGATGACCTGGTGATCGGGTTAAATGACGCAGTTTATCTTTCGCTGATTTTTGAAATATGATTCCACTCCAAATGGAGTTGAATCATTCTTCTTCCACATTAGCAAGTGGACCATATTCTGGTTCCAAAATCATTTCAACAATTTCTGATGCTGAGAAGTCTTCTTTAAAATCATTTCCATCAAAATCTTTATCCAAGAGATTCCCAATAAAATCTTCTGGGTGAACAGATTTTTTTTCGAGTTCATGTATAATTTTTATTGCAAGATCATCACTAAAATCGAGATTAATCATTTCTTCAATAAATTCAATCCAGTCTTCTTCTTCAATCCAGTCTTCTTCTTCATTAAATTCAATCCAGTCTTCTTCTTCCATTTTATAAAAAAGAAAAAAAAAATAATTTTTTTTTAAAAAATGGAATTTAATGTAAGTGAAATTGAAATAAGGGAAACACAAGTTAAGAAAATCAAGGAAAATATCTTTGCATTGATGCCTCTACAAAAGCGAGGAAAAAATGTTATTCTATCCATTCCTTGCTCCTTTAAGATATTTAAAAATCATTTCGGATATTCTTTGGGAATAAACCTGGAACAATCTCCACCAGAAGTTCATTTAAAAATTCAGGAAATTGAAAATCATATCCAAAGTCTCATTGCAGAAAGACTTTATCATCTCATTAGAATAACCCGTTCCGAAATAGGTGATTTTGAAGCAACAGATTTCAAGTTGATTAAAACGGATAAAAGTAAAATGCCAAAACTTTGGTGTAAATTAGACATTGGAATTCCATCGAACTTTCATATATGGAAATACATTGGAGAAAAACTAAGTGGGAAAGTAACTTTATGGATAAAACATATATTTTGCGGTAATTATCAAACTGTGACTTGTTCAACTATTTCTCTTGAAAAAAAATCCCAAGTTTTTAAGCGTTTTCTGAGATCAGCTGGGATTTTCTTTCCTCTTTTCTCTTTTGAAAGAACTTCACCCAACATGAGATAATCTTTCATCATCTTGAAAGATTTCTCCAACTCATCAGACTTCTGAGTGATTTTATGCAACTCATCTTTGGAGTCTAAAAAGTATTTTCCACCATTTTTATAAAGCCGATTATAAAAAACTGTCCTACTCAAACCAAATTTATTAAAAACTTCATCATGAGTGAAAAAGTCCTCCCCATCTATCTGAATGAAAGGTAAATCGTTTTCTTTTCGGATAAAGAAAACTTTTTTTATCTGATCTTCTACGGAAAAAATCATTTTCAGACTTTAAAACTCTCCAAATTGTAAGATGCGGAATTCCTGTCTCAGCGGCAGCTTGTTTGAAAGAAAAAAAAAACATTTTTTTTCTCCATCTTCTTCTTGAATTGAAAACTTCATTTTTTTATATTTTATATATTTTTTTTATTTTTTTTATTTTTTATTTTTTATTTTTTTATTTTTTATTTTTTTTATTTTTATAAATAAAATGAAAACATTAAAAGAATTGCAAAGTATCGCTCGATCATCTGGATTAAAAGGTTGGTCAAAATTGAGAAAAGCTGAATTGGAAAAGTTTCTCAATCCACTCAATCAGAAAAATCCTTTAATTAATGTCCCTATTTTGGTTCCTAAAAGAAAGCTATTTCCTCCCAAAGAAGTTCCACAAGTAATTCAAAATCAACAAGAAACAATTACAGACTGGTTGGATTGGTTGGATAAAGCAAAACTCCCTGAGAAAAAAAAGGATGAAAAAATAGAAAAGTTGAAACGGCGAGTTAGGGAATTGAGACAACTTGAAAGGGCTTCCGCATTTAAACGATTCGCAAGAGAATTTGTTATTTTTGGAATTCCTGGAGAACTTCCTAGAGATTTCTTCCGAAGAGTGAGGCCACAGGTAGGAGCACTCATTCGTCAGAATAATATGACAATTGAAGAAAAAGCTGACTTTCACTCGCAAATCTTTATGAATCTTGAAGGAACAAATAAATGGAATGCCATTGATGATATGATTGAGAAAGTAATGGAACATATGGCAAATTTCCAAAAGAGAGGATCGAATTGGAGATTTGAAAGAGTATTAGAATTGGTTATTCCCTTTGCTTCCTTCAATCCTTTGAGTGGGAATTCCTTTATTAAACTTCCAGCAACTTTAACAAAAAGAAAAGCTGTGGTCAACATGAAAAATGAAGATGATCAATGTTTTAAATGGTGTGTAACAAGAGCAGTGTTTCCAGTTGTTAAAAATGCAGAGAGAATCACAGCAAAGTTGAGAGAACAAAGCCAAGAGCTGAATTGGGATGGGTTGTCTTTCCCAACTCCTTTAACTGAGATATCTAAGTTTGAAAGAAGAAATCCAGGTTTATCAATTAATGTATTTGGATATGAAAATAAAATTATATTTCCTCTGAGAATATCAGAAATAGATGGACGAAAGATTGACTTGTTATTTCTAAAATCTATTGAGAAAACTCATTATTGCTGGATAAAGAACCTTAGTCGGCTTCTTTCAAATCAAATCACTCATCATAATGGATCAGTTGTTCTTTGCCGAAGATGCCTCAATCACTTTCCAGATGAAGAGAAATTAAAACTGCATGAAGAATCTTGTTCGCAGTTTGAAGCTGTAAAGATTGAGATGCCAGAAGAGGGAAGTATACTGAAATTCAAAAACTTCAACCGGAAAATGGAATTTCCGTTTGTCATCTTTGCAGATTTTGAAGCAAAACAACTTCCTATTTCTTCCTGTCAACCTCCACCTGAAGAATCATGTGGCTTGTTCATTCGCATTTCATTTGGTATCAAAGTTTGTAAAAAGAAAACCAGTTCTTTTCCGAGCAGAAAGTGATGAGGAAGATGTTGGAAAGAAATTCGTTGAAAAGCTGAGTGAGTTTGTTTTGGAGATTCAAAAAGAAGTGGCATTCCCCAAAAGAATGATATTTGGATGGAAAGAGAAAAAAGAATTTGAAGAAGCAGTCTGCTGTTGGATATGTGAAAAACCATTTGAAAAGAATGAGGAACGCGTTCGAGACCACTGTCATTTCACAGGTGAATTCAGAGGAGCAGCGCATGAATCATGTAATCTGAATTTCAGAAAGCCAAAGTTCACTCCAGTGGTATTTCACAATCTAAAGGGATATGACGCGCACTTCATTGTGAAAGCTTTGGGAAACATTGAAGGAGATATAAGCTGCCTCCCGAATAATGAAGAGAAATACATCTCTTTCTCCAAGAAGATTGCGGTTGCTGAAATTGAAAAAGAGGAAAATATCTTTAGTATGATAACTGGAAAAAGAGAAATGAAAAAGATTTGGCATGAAATTCGATTTATTGATTCAGCAGCTTTCATGGCAGCACCTTTAGGAAACTTGGTTAAAAATTTAAGGGATGAAGATTTCATTGAAACGAAAAAAGTCTTCGGAGATAAGTGGGAGTTATTCAAAAGGAAAGGAATCTTCCCCTATGAATGGTTGGATAATGTTAAAAAATTTAAAATAGAAACGTTGCCTGAGAAAGATGATTTCTTTTCAGAATTAAATGATGAAGGAGTGAGTGATGAGGATTGGGCATATGCGAAACGAGTTTGGGATGAAATGAAAATAAAAAACATGGGACACTTTCATGATATCTATCTCTTAGCTGATGTTGCATTGTTAGCAGATGTCTTTCAAGAATTTCGAAAAGTTTGTCGGACTCATTATGATTTGGATCCTGCTTGGTTTTTTACTTCACCTGGTCTTGCATGGGATGCAGCTTTGAAGGAAAGCAAAGTGGAATTGGAGTTGTTGACTGATCCGGATGTGTTGTTATTCTTTGAGCTGGGAATTCGTGGAGGAGTTTCAACCATCTTTCATCGAAAAGCAAAAGCAAACAATAAATATATGGGAGAAGATTTTGATAAAAACCAACCTTCTAAATATCTAGCTTATTGGGATGCAAATGGACTTTATGCTTGGGCAATGTCTAATCCTCTTCCTATACGTGGATTTGAATGGATGAATGAAAAAGAATTGAAGAATTGGAAAGATAAAAGTTGCGTTCTGGAAGTGGATGTTGAGATTCCAAGAAAGTTACATGATCATTTCAATGACTTTCCACCGCTTCCAGAACGTGTGAAAAAGGGGCAAGTGGAAAAATTGATTCCCAACTTATGGAATAAGAAAAAGATGATTGTGCATCATAGACTTCTCAAACAAGCCTTAGAATTAGGATGTAAGTTAATTGAAATTCATCGAGGTGTGAAATTTCAAGAGGAATGTTGGTTGAAGTCTTTCATTGATAAGAATGTGATTCTGAGGCAGCAATCAAAAAATGCATTTGAAAAAGATTTCTTTAAACTGATGAATAATGCAGTATTTGGAAAGACAATGGAAAACATTCGGAGAAGAAAAGATGTGAGACTTGTTTGCGAGCAAAAAAAATTCAGCAAATTGGTTTCCAAATCAAACTTTGAACACTTTACAGTCTTCAATGAAAATTTCATTGGGGTTCATATGAAGCGGGGAAGAATGAGATTCGACAAGCCAGTTTATGTAGGCCAAGCGATATTGGATGTATCGAAAAGCCTGATGTATGACTTCCATTATGGATATGTGAAGAAAAAATGGAAAAAGGCTCAATTGTGTTTCACCGATACTGATTCGTTGTTGTATGAAATTGAGACGGATGATTTGTTTGTTGACATTTCGGAAGATGTGTCGACACACTTTGACACCTCTGAATTTCCAGAAACACATCCTCGAGTTGTTGATGGATCGATAAAAAGAATGAATAAAAAAGTTTTGGGTTTGATGAAAGATGAAGCTTGCGGTGGAGTGATTGAAGAATTTGTTGGGTTGAGAGCAAAGTGTTATTCCTTTAAAATTCATGGCGGAGGTGGAACAAAGAAATGTAAGGGTGTGGAAAAGCGAGTTGTGAAAAAACGAATAACGCATGAAGATTATGTATTGACTTTGGAAACAAATATTCCACAAATGAGACTTATGAATTGCATTCGAAGTCAGAAGCATGAGATTTTCACACAAAGAATTAATAAGACAGCTTTGTGTGCTAATGACGATAAAAGATATGTGAAAGGAGATGGAATTAGCACTTGGGCATGGGGGCATTGGAAACTTGTAGGAACATGAAGAGAAGGAGGGGAAGTAGTTTTGATATGATTGTTCTGGCTCACAGGGGAAAACGCCTCTAAAGTTAAATGAAAAAAGTATGGGAAGAACCCACATTTTTACCACATTTAATAGAATGCTAAAAAGGAGTCATTTTATTAAATGTGGTAAAAATGTGGGGAATAAGTTAGGAAATCCCTAAAAATGAGGGAAAATAATTCGTTGACTTTTTGAAAAAGCTTCTGCTAAAAAAGTAAGGGAAGAAAACTGGTTTGAACCGGTTTCAACCGGTTTTATTTTAAAAAGAGGCGTTTTCCCCTGTGAGCCAGAACTCTCATATTCCCACTACTGACGTTCTCTGACGTATATCATGAGACGTTCTTTTTGTCTCTGAAAAGAGAAATGCTGTTTGTTTAATTCTGCAAACTGTTTAGTTTAATCGTGTAAAAACTGAAACTCAGATCGTTTATTGCGTTTTGGCGATGGGGGAGAGGGGGGGGGGGGGTGTTTTCGAGGGGAGTGTGGTTTTTTCCGTTTCTTAGATCAGAATGGTTCCGGGCGATGTCTTGGAGGTTTCTTGTTTAACTGTTTCACTATACGGACTCCTTTTTCGCGCATTTCATTTGTCAGTCTCTCCTGGTTGTTTTCTTGCTGTGATGGGTAAAGGAGGTGATCATTAAGGATTTCGAGTTGAATTCGTTCTCAATTGATCTGTCGGCGGCGTAAGTGTTACAGTTAGAGATTTTTTTAAGGTGAAAGAAACGAGAAGATTTAGAAAACGCGTGTTATATTTTTGAAAGAAAAAAAAAGCTGTGAATTCATTGTTGAAGTAAGAGTAGAGGACTGTATTTAGTCATTTGAGAACTGTTTATTTTAGCAGTCCCATGCTTGCACCATTACGTCACACTCACATTTTCGTGCTAACAATATGCCAATTTAATTGGATTTCGTGGAGACGAAACAAGTGGTTTCGTGACTCCGTCTCGTGGGCTTCGCAGTTGATTTGTAGTGGCAAGTTAACTTTT
>JAJGOT010000632.1:147500-335000 GCA_022457155.1 Cladopsammia gracilis
TCCGGAGAATCAAGGGTTGGCACATCTTTGACAGTGTTGTGCCATTAAGTTTATGTGGAGTGGTAAATCAGCTCTGGACAGTGAGCTGTTTGCTAGTAAACTGGCAAAAGCCTGCATTAACATGTTAACAGTTTTAAAGATTTAAGTGTACCATTCACTGGAAAATGTTAAAATCCTGAGATACAAAAACTTATTGTCAAGGGTTAAAATATTGAAGTTGTAGTTATGTTAAATTTCTATGATTCTGGAGATTCAGTTCCTTTTGAACTAAGGTTTTAAAATTCAATTGTCAATTACCATAATCAAAGTACAACAAGTGTTTGCATTCTTTCTCACTGTGCATGTCAAATATGAAACATGCATATTATACAAAGCTGATTGTTAGTGATCACTTAAAAGTATACCTAGATAGGCCATCTTTGAGCTTGGGGTAAGCTAACTCATAGATGATATATGCATCATAAAATTCTTCAATGTTATTTTGTTTCTTCTTCCACCATTCTGGCTCAAAGGGAATTTCTGTGCAAAAAAATTCTCCATTACTTCCAAGGATTGCAAGGACACCCCAAAGTCTTTTGACAACATACAGTTGCTGTTGTACTTGATAAAAGTACATATGATTCTTGTTGACTTGTAGTACATCGGAATCAGACATTTTGCATATAGATTTCCGCATAAGAGCATCTTTCAGGCTCTCACCATCCTTGACAATGATATTCTTAGCTTCAAAAATTCCATGTGGATCACTCTTGCTTGGATTTGTTATCAGACCATCTGGAGAGGCACCCAAAATTCCCTTTTCTTTTTCAATAAAGAAACCACATTTTTTTTACTGTGGCCTGTGTGTGTCCCTGCTTGTGCATCATTTCAATGTACCTGTCTATCACCAGTTGCTCATTCCTTAAGCCATCTCTCATGGCCTGTGACTGATAGTTGTTGTCATAATTTAGGACTTCTTTGATTATTTTAGTAGGGGAAGTCCCTACCTTGTGAGTGCATCCAACCCTGTAACTCTTTGAAGCTGTCACTCTACCAAACCTGTGTTTATACCATTCTTGGCAAGCAGACTGTGTTCTTGTCTGAGACTCTATTTCAGCAATTTCATCTTCAGTCTTGAAAAGGCTTCTTTTTATTCTGGCACAACGATTATGTATTTCATGTAGAGACACCGGGTGTTCTTTCACTGGTGATATTATTTGAAAAACAGTGTCCTTGTGATGTCTCATTTCCTCCCTTCCCTCAACTATATCGCCAACTTCTGTTTCGCAACTTGAAATTGAAGGTGGACAGTTAGAGGAGATACAACTATCATTATCTTGAATGACTGTTCCACACTCTTTGAGCTGCACGTGAAGTGCAGAACCATATGCAACCTCTCCAACTATTGTGTCAATTAACTTGATGCTATCCGCATCAGGGATCATTTTCGAAAATGGAACAGCAGGATTTACTTCCTTTACATTTTGTTTCAATTTTTGAACAGATTCAAGGTCTAACTTACGCGATTTTGGTGGTCTTGGATCGAACAGGGTGGGATAGACACCTCGTCGCTTTCTTCCCCGGATATCTGATGAATGGCGGGGCTTAAGAAGTTTCTGTGACATGATTGGATTATGTTGTACAGTCCTTTTTCTTGGTATTCCCCATTTTCTAGGTTTGGAGGTACAGCTGCGGTTATCAGCAGGTTGAACTTCCTTTTTTCTGCATATTTCATCCAGTTTCCAGATCACCGCCATTACATGGCAGCAACAGCCACTTTTCCGGCTGGGCATATTTTGTCACACTCGGCAGCAAGAATTTTGGGTTTGCCGTTCCTTTGAACTACCATTTTGACTTTGTGTTTCACAGATTTCCTATAGGAGGCCCAGCAAAGCGCTCTAAGGTAAATAACATCATCCTCAGAATTCGGACTCGCACAGACTTGGAGGTCGTGAACAAATGAAAGCATTCTAAGCCCTTTCGAGCTTGCAAACTCGGCAACGGCGTCAGCTGATTTCCTGGTGTCCTTTCCACAGTTCTTTAGGTGTTCTAATGTATCAGTCGGAACAAACGCGGGAAGGACAGTGAAATCATCAGCAAATGCTGAATCACCAGTGGGAAAGTTCTTGAAGTGGTTTGCTGCATCACTCGCGGTTTCTCCATTATTTTCCCTCAGTTCTTCATTCAGTCTCGCTAACTTTGCTTTAGTGTAGCTCTTCTCTGGGTCAGGGTCGTAAATTTTTAAATTTTTCATTGCTTGCATGTTCTTGACACTAAGAAAGCAAATTTTATATGAAACCATGTGCCTAAACAGCAAGTTATAAATCAACAGCAAACAGCTGATCGAAGGATGACATACGAACACCTACCTTTCGAAAAGTTCCTTTTTATTACCATTTTGATTTATACGACCGCATTTTAGCCAAAACTTTAGTTGACTAACGGTCAATTTTCCTATTTTTTCTTCACTAAAGCTAGCACCAGGGATGTCTTCTGGAGCAAGATCGACTTGATGTTCCGCCATGTTTATATTTCAAATATCCCGCGAGGGCTATTAAGCCTCACTTCCATGCAACTGCCGGTTTTTTCTGGAATCGGAGTATTACTACAGTTGTCTAATTGACTATTTGTGCTGGTTTATACTACATGTAACTAATTAGTTGTCATTTGCAATTCAATCATAGATTGAGAGATGGTGGAAAGAGTTGCATGAGCGAATGGAAAAATACTATAAAGATCATTTGCGTTGGCTTAAAGACCGAGGTCATTATGATCCTCACGATGATAAAGACAGGTACAGTTGATGCAGTATGTATTGCCTGCATACCATTTATTTTAATTTATACACCTTTGAGAGTGGGCTCCATCTAACTGCCACTGATGTAATCTACTGCAAACTGTCAATTCATCTAAATTTTATAATTTAACGGAAAAAATAAAAAATAACAAAAAAAGGCGTAAAGTTACAGCTAATTAAAGAAATTCAATTATGACGTCACATTGACGTAATTCGTGATGAAATACGCGTCATAGTACAACATATGCTAAGTTGAAAAAACTACAATTTTGATTTTATGCAACTTCGTCTTTTCTCCGTTGCGACTACATTCATTGTTTTCGCGTTTAAATACCCCTAAAGTTTGACCATATATGGTCATTTGGCGGGAAATTTGAATTTCTTTAATAAGCTGTAACTTTACGCCTTTTTATCCGATTGAGATGGTGTTTTCACCAGAAATTATAGAATTCTATACTGAAAACTAATACAACAATTTTCACACTTTTTTCCTAAATTTTAATTCTGATGCCAAATTTGGACATCATTTATGACGTCACAATAGCAGTCAAATGGGTTGAAATAATCATCAATTGAAGGGGAATTTATCCACCTACTTTCCCTCCAAGTTTCGTTAGATTCGATGTATTCTACTTTTGTCTATAGCCTAAAACTCTCAGTTTCGAGAGTTGCGGGAGGAAAAGCCCTAGCAACCGACCACCGTGTTCGCTAAACTATTATTTCTTCCGCCACTGTGCTTTCCTCTCCTGTTTTCTTGCCTTTTCTCTTAGCCTTTTGCATTGCAGCATACCTCTTCCACTCCGCCATGTTGACAAGAGTCGTCACGTGCTGTACCCAAACAAACGCGCGCATGGGTTTATGGGAGTAATTGGTTGGGAGGCCTGGGCGCGGGTTTGGCAGTGGCAGCCCTCGGACACGCGAAAAAAATGAAATCAATTTGCTTTCAAATTCTAGTGAAACCAAAGTAGAAATTCGCATGGCCGAGCGCTGCCACTAGCTTTGTTTTGTATTCTCGTTTCAGAATGTATTCAATTTTAAACGACTTTAACTTTAATTTAGTTTCTGTTTTAATAATAATCTGAATCGAGTTTGACTTTGATTTGCACTTTGCTTTTTGTTTTACATTTCATTGTATTTGCATTTGCATTTGATTTTAATTTTATTTGCATTTTAGGTTTGCGTGCTATTTAATTTTAATCTGAATCGAGTTTGACTTTGATTAAAGTTTGCTTTTTGTTTTACATTTCATTTCATTTGCATTTCATTTTAGTTTTATTTTCATTTTATTTGCTTAAAAGAAGAAAAAAATGCCCAGAAAACTCAGTGGCAGTCCTCGGCCACCATACATGACATGACAGTTCAAAGGCATCCATTTAATAAATTCCCTCATTATTAATTACTGCTTTCCTCATATCTTGCAATGAGAACACAACGTGCTCGGAAGACTAGCACCGGTAGCATAGTATTTGCTGACCCGTGTACTTAAAAAAATAACTCGAGCCCTTGAGTGACTAATTTGCGTGGCACTGCCTTTTGTAAAGGTGTGAATTCTACGACACGAATGCCGTTCTCGATGTGCTTGTAGCCCGTGGCTTTGAAACAAAGCCGGCGGACTGCTCGCGCTTTCGCTTTTGTGCTATTTTAAAACAATTAATCATTGCTATTACGGTTTCATTATGCAACAGTACGCAGAAGACGTAGAAATTTCCGCCATTGAACGCTTGCCGCAATTCCATTCAACCGTCATCATTATAAGCCAAAAAATCAACAAAACTATGACGTCTTTCCCATACTATTGCACAATCAAACCGTAATAGCAATGAATAGAAAAAAACGCAAAGTTCATGCTATTTTGCTCTGCCATACCGCTCATATTAAAACACAAACTTTCCTGTCCCGTTTAACTTTCTTAAAACGTCTCCATTAGTAAAATACGCCGTGAAATTCTCAAACTACGTTTCCCAAGAAAACGCATTTGACCTATTTTTACCCTTTTAAAGCAGCTATGATAGGTAACGTGAGATATCGAAATTTAAGAAGGATTAATACCTTTGCGGTAACTTAATGTGAGATATGACAAGTTCATGACAAGTTCTGACATCCCAATACCCTAGGGAAATTAACAATAGGCCCGGGAGTGCTCCCCAAGAATTTTAGTGGCAGTATGTGACGCCCTTCTTGAAATCCTAACCGGTTTAACCAACCAAATCCTCAATGCCCTAATATAGCTTCTATAAAGAAGAAAGAAGAAACCCCCCCGGACAATAGTCCACAAAATTTTGTTAACAACTTTTGTCCCTTTTTCGTAGTCATTCCGAAATCTCGCTTAATGCGCATGCACATTAACGATCTAAAAATGTCTTGAGGGTTAACGAAATGATCTGGCGCTTCAAAATTTGGCCCAGATGTATAGTTTTAAACTCTCTACAATTCCATAAACATTTTGGAATTGAAATCCGTTATTTAATGCTTCTAAATTTTGATATGACATGATATGACGTAAGTGCAAGCCAAGAATAATAATGATATCAAGTTTTCAGGGATTTCGTTGAAAACAGCGCGCGTATGAAATAATTCCCAGAACGCACACTGAAAGGTTGACAGTATAAACCTTAAAATTGCAGAGTAAATTTTAAAGCTTTCCAGCGCATTTCTGCAATGGAACTGGCGAAGAAGTGTAAGATTTGGATGCGTATGTCATCCTTTTTCGCTCGCAAAGCACGGGGGTTTTTCTCTAACGTCGAGCGATACGCGGCAATGTCCGACGTCTTGCAAAAGAATTGCGAAATTTCCTGCAAAAACAGCGGTGAGCTGAGAATGATTTCCTACCAGCAATTAAGCCCAGGAAGTTGGATGAGTTTTGTCACCCCGATCAGCGTCCGACCGCTCTATCAGCTTATTGTACAATAATTATTTAATTCCTAATTTATTTTTTACAACAGGAGCAACAACTCTTGCAGCCTCGACGTCTGCCAAAGGTTTGTTTATTTTTCGAACTTTGGATTTAATGTTCTCACGGTCTAGTCATCTTTAACGTATCGTATTGTTTCCAGAGTTTTCTCGGGGCTATTGTAATACAGTGGAATCTCTACTTTGGGACACCTCTTTTAAGGCCACACAAACATTTGTCCCAGCAAAACGCTCATATAATCTTTGTATCTGTTACGATGAACAGTTATCATACCTCATGCAAAGGGCACGTGACAATTTGAGGAACGTGTCTGAACGAAGAGTAATAAACTGTCCGACATTTCATTTCCGTACACTAGCTTACACTCATGGTTCCATTTGTCAATCCCAAGTGTTAGTTAATTATCGTTCTAGGAGAGTGTAATATGTGATAATTAATTTCAACACTTGGCCAGGAACTTGTCTGGGCAAATTTAATATCCTATTTAATAATCAGATACAGTAGCATTCATAGTGTTTTGTAAAGCGAAATACTGGGCACTGTTGAATATAATTCGGGACAAGTGGCGGGACGGGACCGCCATCTTGACTTCAGGCTAGTGTAGTCGATCTAAAATGATCGTCGTTTTCTTTTTTTTATTCTTTGATAACATACGTTTATAGACGTTGTGAGCTTTTGTCAATCAAATCAGCGATTTTTATCCAGTTTTAACGAGTGTGGTGCTGTTTTGATTTCATCTGTGTTTCAATTTTGCTAGCTTGTTAAGAGCTCCGATAGTCTGTGTATACTTTGTTTGCTTGTTGATTTAAGATCTTCCGTAAATACCAAGATAACAAGTAAATCTCCAAGTAAATTCAAGATAACGAGTGATTTGTTCTGGCTGTCATACTGTGGCAAGCCTTTACATGATCACTGATCTATGACGTGATGTCATAATGGTAATGATGGCTCGACCAATGCCTTTTGCCTAGAGATGCCCCCTCCCTCCTGCAATAGATATGTAATATATGTAAATCAACATACTAACTACTCAATTTGCGAGCACATATAGATTTTAATACAAATCTGTTTCGTAGAGCGACATGATGTCGGTGCACTCATCAATTAATCTCTACATACACTGAAGCATCAGTAAGGGCTACGACAATATGTTTACGTTTAAATAAACCGTTAAAAAAGACCGTTGAAAAAGCGTTGAAAAACTAAAAATAGTATGCTCGCGCTTGACAGTTCTTGACATGTTACTGTTAGTATTGTTGTCATTTCCTAGGATTTTTGCGTTGTGGCATTTGATGTTTGCCATGTTACTCATGCAGCTATAGTTAACTTTCACATTGTTCCTGTTAAACAACTTGTGGAGAGTGTGTTTTAGGGAAATGTTTATCAATCGAGCAAAAGAATGATCTTGCAACATTCGTCTGGACATTTTCGCTGTAAGGTGGGTTAAACCAAATGATGTATCCTGGTCTGTTTCTGTTTTTGGCCCTCGTTTGGTTCCTGCTTCTCGTATATAGGATATTCTCACGGCAGCCGCTGGTCTTGAGGGCATCATTGTAGATCTTTGAGGCCTTGTTGAACTCGTCAGAGTCGTACGATAAGCGTGAGATTCTAATGCTTGTAGTCGCTGGTAGGTGCTTGATGATGGAAGGGGGGGGGGGGTAATTCGACTTAGCATTAATCCTAGGAAATGACAAAAATACTAATACTAACATGGAAACTAACAAATGTAACTGCAGAAACAAGGACTTTTGCCCTCTCGATGGCGCGTGTCTTACCAGTAGTATTGCCTATCAAGCCGATGTCACCACCACTTCCGGTGATACAAAGGTTTATATCAGGATGACGGAACATAGTTTCAAAACAAGGTACAATAACCACAAGCTTTCTTTCAACCACCGCAAACACTCGCACGACACAGTCCTCTCAAAATACATCTGGGATCTAAAGGACAATGGCACCGATTACCCCATCAAATGGTCTATTATTAAGGTGGCTCTTTTGTTATTTCGGGCGCACTCATAACTTTTCCGGCTGAAAAGCGATGCTTCTAAAACTTTGCAAAAACTTACAGCTATTATCTAGCAATAATATGATAGAATTCGATTTTAATGGGGAAAAAATATATTTAGTAATAATTGGGCTTAAATGAACCCCACTTGTTCAACAAAATCGCACCCTGTGAAAAATTTTGCTGTTATATTTGTGTTAAATTTCTGGAATCAGCTTATATCGCTTAATACATATAAGCCGATTGCAAATCGTGCGAACCATTAAAAAGTATTCACTAGTTCTGTAAACATTATAAAATGCTCCAAAACCTGCTCAATTAATCTCCAATGCTGCGTTTTTCATCATTTTTCGAAAATTATCCTGAAGTTTGGTGTCAAACTCCTTCCACATGAATTTCAAGGTACTGCAATACTTTTACATCGATTGTTTTTTGCTTAGAAGGGCTTCCAACAATTGGAGAAATAGTTGTTGGGATTATAAGCTATAAGTTATAAGTTTTTGAACGACAAAAAAAAAAAAAAACAAGGACAAGCACACTCACAAACGCCTACTTAGGGCGATATCGTTTTCAAAATTCCAGGTATATACAGATGTATAAACATATAAAAACAATACACTAAAACAAGAAATCTGTAGATAACAGTACTTATAAAATGTAAATTATATATAATTGCAGTGTTGTTTATATACTAACCTCTGGTAAAGCGACCACCCAAAATACAAAGCCAAGGTGGTCGCTTACGGAAGGTGGTGGTTCTTAATTTTGAATCATATTAACCCCATATTAATTTCAACGTACAACGAAAGCACCCATCAGCGCAACATATTACATCACATTGAAGTTTTGATGAAAGGGACAAAGTGTTCGTTTTATTGTGGACTTGTACTGTGACACATTAGTCAATTTGCGTCTGCAGTGACATCGAAATATGGGTGAGTGGTCACTTACCAGAGGTTCAAAACAATAGAAAAAATCAAATCACCAGCGTTGAAAGTGGTTGCGGTCGCTTCCCACAATGCAACGAGGATGAAATAAACCGGACACCCTCGGGACCATGTACCAGCTTGTTTGTAATATTCTTGTGAAAGGGTGGAACAAAACCAGAATCAATCGTCAGAAGAAGACCATCACGGTCCCAAGACATTTCGATGTGATAAACCGATACAAATACCAAACTGTGGTACGTTAATTTTCACAGCTGAACATCACAGTTTAAAAATAAGTTATTTTTTAAGTTATCCATTTTTTTGGAAAAAATAAGATGTCAATTTTGCACAATCAAACTGTAAAAAAAGAATTATGTATGTTTGATTTCAAATAAATTGCAATAACATTTCAAACCTTACTCTTTGTAAACTGGTAATAAATTGATCGAGAGATTAACGCCGGTATTGTGAAATTGCTTGATATCATGTTTGCACGCTCGATGTCCAATTTCTGGGTAATTTTCGATTTCAATCGCTTTTGCTAAAATCTGAGGAAAGGCTCGATGGATTTTTTAAAACGTTCACTACGCATGCTTACCAATGGGGAAAATATTATCTCAAAGTTTCATTGACATTGATTCATTGGAAAGCCTTTAAACCATTCAAATGAAACCTCTTTGGCAGTACTTTGGCATGGTACCATTTGATTTTCAATATTTTAGCAAACGAAATTTGGAATTTTTCTTGAATTTTGATTTTTGGCACTCTTGGGAGTTAAAGGATTTAACTTATGGTTGGGTCCCTCTGGAAACTATAGAGCTATTTTCTCTGTGACCAGTTGATCAAGTGTATTGTTTACTCAGGTCCAGATTCCAGCCTTAAAGACGTCAAGCCTCACTTTGATTACAATCAGTTTTTTATGGACGAGATTGAAAAGAAGAAGAAAGATGATACATATCGTGTTTTTAAGAAAGTGAACCGTCTTGTGGAGTCGTTTCCAGGCGCCAAAGATTACACTAAGTCCATTCGTGGCAAGGATGTGATAGTCTGGTGCAGTAATGACTACCTTGGAATGAGTCGACACCCAGAGGTTTTGAAAACTGTCAAGTAAGTTTTTAGTCAAAATTGTTTGATCTGTAAATTATAATTTTATAGTTATTGTAATTAGGTGGCCGAACACAGTTTTATGACCCCTTTTTTCTTACATTCATCGTTACTTTTCATTATTGTATATATTGATGCTGAAAAGCCCTTTTTAGGGACGCGCAATTACGCTTGGCCCCCAAAATTGGTAAGGTACATTAAGTTAAATTAAAAATTTGTGATTTGATATTTTTTCTTGAGCTAATGTGCCGTTACCATGGCAACACAAACCACGGATATTTCAGAGAATTAGTCTCTAAAACACTCAGTCACAGTTTTGGTTAATTTACGTCTGCATTGTATTTAATTAGGTTCTCAATCCACAGACACCACAAATTGCGACAACGTGTTATCACAATTTATAAGTTCATTATTACAAATTACGACAAGTGTTATTACAATAAACGACAGGCGTTACAAATTCCGACAACTGTTCACGACAGATTTTAATTTTTTTTTGTATTTTATTGCTTTTTACGTTTTTACCAAAAAATATATGTTGAAACACAAGATACAAAGATAGTTACAAAACACACATACATACTATAAAAAGAAAATGAAAAAAAAAAAAATATATATATATATATATATATATATATATATATAGGAAGCTGTTTAACAGAAACAATGTGAAAGTCAGCTATAGCTGCACAAGTAACATGGAAAACATCATCAAACGCCACAACGCAAAAATCCTAGCAAATAACAATACTAACACTAACATGGAAACTAACAAATGTAACTGCAGAAACAAGGACCTTTGCCCTCTCGATGGCGCGTGTCTTACCGGTAGTATTGTCTATCAAGCCGATACTTCCGGTGATACAAAGGTTTATATCGGGATGACAGAACATAGTTTCAAAACAAGGTACAACAACCACAAGCTTTCGTTCAACCACCGCAGACACTCACACGACACAGTTCTCTCAAAATACATCTGGGATCTAAAGGACAATGGCACCGATTACTCCATCAAATGGTCCATTATTAAACGAGCAAGCGCTTACAAGGGTCATCCTTCCCGATGCAATCTATGTTTGTCTGAGAAGCTATGCATCTTAACTGCCGACAGGTCATCACTCCTCAACAAGAGATCTGAGTTGATTACGAAATGCCGGCATGAAATTAAGTTCTATGCAGCCAATCAGAAGCGGGATCATTCCAACCGCTCTCCTTAATTAGTTTAAATTTTATTTCTACCGCCTCCAACGGCACAGTCTGATGATCGCTTAGTGCGTGAAACTCGAGTAACTGTCTCTAGAAATTTTCTATCTAAAATTGTATTTCGCTCTGCATGTATTTGCATCGAGCACTCCTACGACTGCGTGAAACACTATTTATGTTGTTTCTCTGTTTACATATATATATATATATATATATATATATATATATATATATATATATATATATATATATAGGCTGAATAAAAATGTTTACACAAACGGTGAACTCTTCAGCAGAAGGATCCAAGGATACGACGCTACCACGTGAATTTAAGAGCCTTAACAAGAGACGTGAATTTAGATCAAAAAACCGCATTAACTACAATAATTAACGCACGTATCTTGCAATAATAGGATTGCCTTTTTCTTTTTCTTGTTTTATTCTTTGTTTTTAGTTGTTTTGTGTTTGAACGTTCTGTCGGGGGCACTTGGTAAGACGTGCTGGTCCTGTCATTCCGACAGTGACCTATATGATTATTCGGGGGCCCTCGATAGGGAGTTTTCTTTGTTTCAATCATTAATTTAGGTTTTTATCACATCATGTATGTTATTTTTAGCGTTAAATTTTTCCTTGTTATTTAGTTCTTTTGTTATGTTACGTAACCTCGTTTTCCTTTGTTTTTGTAGCTTAATGTATATAAGTCACAACTTGTATAACTTAATCATTGTACATAGTTTTTAGTTTTTAGTTTTTAATTCTTTGTAATTTTTGAAGAAGGCCGAAGGCCGAAACGTTAAAACCAGTCAGGACCAGTAAGAAGTTCGCCCCATCGTATATATATATATATATATATATAATAACAATAACAAATCTATGCGGCGCGAAGTTTAACAGTTCAGCTGTTGCGTAGAAGGGCTTTGTTTCTATGGCGGCAAGAAGACACGAGTTCATTACGTTTGTTAAGTGTAGAAAGTTTCGGTCGGCAAATGATTAGAAATTTTTCCTTTAGGCAGAGGTTGCATCTTTTGCTTGAGCTGTTGTACGGTGAATGCGAAGACAGGATGCGCCATGAAATAAAGTGTTCGCAGAAATATAGTGTTCGCAGATTCTAAAGTCATCCACGCAAGCCAACGACGCCGCCACAGCTAACTCTAATACCACTCAAGACAAGAAGACATGCAACTGCCGACAAAAGAACACATGCCCACTCGACGGAAACTGCCTACAATCATCAGTCATCTACCAAGCTACAGTCACGCGCAACGACAACAACACAACAGAAACATACATCGGACTCACGGAAAACGACTTCAAAACAAGATACCGAAACCACACCGCATCATTCCGCCACTCTAAACACAGAAACTCAACTGAACTAAGCAAGTACATCTGGACTCTCAAAGACAACAACATCGAACACTATATTTCATGGCGCATCCTGTCTTCGCATTCACCGTATTATAGCGGAGCTCTGCGGGCCGAAGGCCCGCGCGGAGCGCCATACTCGTAGAACCAGAGAACCATAGAACCCATGTCCGTCATTTTTCATGGTCATGGCTAGCGGAATGTTTCGCGGGCGCGTTGTGTGCCCGCCGCCGGCGCCGGCGCCGCTGTCGCTTAGTCTTGTCGGGATCTTTGCAATTTCACGTCACCTGGGAAAACACTGCTGTGTTTAGCGGAGAAAACCGTTTAAATTAAAGTCGTTATTCTCCTGAATTTTTTCGCGGTTTGCTACTCAAGACAGGGATACTAATTAAGGGATACTCAGAAGCCGCTATAGTGGAAATAGAAGAGCTTTCAGAGATAAAATCTTCCTTCGAGGATGGGAGCAATGCGGGAAGATGTTTGTCACTTCGGGTTTCAGAACTGAAGAAGCGGAGATTTACGTGAGATTTAAACAATTTCCAAGCAGTGGAGGGACTTAAAGGTAAAACAAAATACATTTTTCGATGGGAATTTATGTTGATATCAATCTGTGATTGACTTTCTTGTGTTCTCGCTAGTTTTCGGGAGAATTGTTTATAAAGCGCTCAATTAAATTCAGTTGTTTTGATTTCTTTCATCGGAGACATCTCGGCCTCGATGAGCTCTTAATGGTTCGCGTTTTGCTTTTAAACATAAAGTTATGGAGATTTGAATAAAATTTTTCGAAAGGAGATTGTGTTGTCCATTTTTATGTGTTTGTTCATTCATTACATAGGTTGAAAAGCGATTTTATGTAGACAAAACAAAACAAGTTGTAAACTTCACTCGCGTGGTCTTATGCAAATATGTTTGTGTATTTTTTGCAATTTTGATTTCCAAATCAGTTTCTCGGACAATTTTTATAAGCAGCAGGTGTATTTTATTTGGAAATTAGTCGTACTAATTATTCTAGACGGAGAAAAAGTTGTTTTTGTGAACTTTTGTACGGTCTAAATGTACTGTGCAAACGGTCGCGTAAGTCTGTTTTTGAGAATTGCTAAAATTAAAAAATAGCCCGGTCGTCAATTTTATTCTTGTGCTTCCGACCTTTCACCTCAGTTAAGTTTATCATCGGCTTTCTGTTCAAAGAGCGACGCTGTTAGGCTTAGGCTATCTATATATTATATATATATATATATATATATATATATATATATATATATATATATATATATAAAAGTAGTTATATTTCAAAAGTAAGAATCGCTTCTACTTTTTGTAGTGGCTTAAAAGCTTATCGTTTGATCTCGCTATCTGTTCTTCAATTTTAAAAATATATTTGAGTTTGGCTATCAGCAATGAAATATTAGGGATAAAAGCGTTACACCTACATTGGTAAATAAGTTGTTTCCCTAATAAAATGACATCATTTATGAACATAATTTCTTTGTTATTGTTCTTATATCCAAACATAATATCTGTTTCACTAAAGTGTTCAATAGAAGGTTCAAGAATTGTATTAAGCCAATTAATTACTGATAGCCAAAAGTCTGTAACATGAGTACAGCGGTACAGTAAATGCTCGAGGGACTCGTCGTTCTCCTTACAAAAATTGCAAAGCGGGGCTTCTACCAGCTTCATTTTGAATAGTATTTTATTAGTATAAAGTACTCGATTAGGTATTTTATACTGAAACTCTCTACTTTTACAATTAATTGTTGCCTTGTAAGGGCGTGTGTAAATTTCGTTCTTTTTAAGTGCCTGGGTTTATGGGAGATCCATTTGATAGTGTATTTGAAACGTTTTCTATATTGTGACAACGCAACGTACGTTTCCTTTGTACTGGGCCGGTAAGGCGTTATACATTCCTCCTGAAAGAAAGTAGTCTGAGGCGCTCAGTGCAGGATGGTCTCATTTGTATAAATTTTGCCAACAAGTTTTATGATTCCAATTCTGCACTTACAAGAAGTTAATAGAAAAACAAGAAACGAAAATAGCCAACAAATACTGGAGAATATTGGATATGGCCTGGGAGTAACGCCATTACCCACTTTAATGATAGTCAAAAAAATGAACATAGCTACAGCAAAGGTATTAAACTAAAACTACATATAAGCGACTACCAGGGTGGCCAGAAAAAACCTGCCCCAAAAAACCCAATAGGGAAAAAAGGAAAGGAAATCTGGGACGGGCCAGGCACATCTTACTTCGCCCGCCAGGACTCTATATATTAAATAAATTACTCAAAATACAAAGAAGCAAAAGTGAAAATCTAATTCCGATTAAACAATCGCACAATGAATACTGGAAAATATATAATGATATAATGGTAAAAATATATACGAATATCATAGACAACTAAATTGAAAGTTCCTTAGATACGGCTAAACGCTCGCTAAGACCATGCTTAATATATCTGTGCTTAGTGGATTCACACCTCCAACCAGCATGAATATGTAACAAGTCACCAGCTATTTACCTACAAGCCGGATTTGAAGCCGCGCCAGACTTCATACTATGTGTGCCGTACTTAGAAATATCACCAACAAATGGCTTGATATGCTTCTTAAATTCCTCCCTTAAAGTGGAAACAGAAACACCCCCAATCTACAATGAAAATACTCCTTAGACTTAACTTTGACAATTCTGCGAACTGGTGGGAACGCAGAGGAAGACTGTGGCAAAAGCTTAATCAACCGCTCGGTCACGGCTACAGGACAAGTAACCTTGCCGGTTCTAGCGAGAAAAGCAGTGTGGCCTTCCCTATACTGGTCGTTTTTGCGCTGAGGCACATAAACTGACATATGATCACTATGCACTGAGACATCACGAAGTAATATATATTCCTAAACTCGTCAATGCGAAAAAAGCCTGCAAAACCAACTAAAAGAATAAATTAAAAACCAAGATAGGAAAGTGAAGCGCTTGAGGCAAAATGCGTAGCAATCGCCTGTACGGTACAGCGGCTCCTTAGGCTGAACAGGTCGGGCAAGCCTTCTCTTGGCGCCTTCTAACGCAAACTTTACTAAGGGATGGCTAACAGGACAAGCCTTAATACCGGCCATTGCGTGGCCCACTTAATAGCGTAAACTACAGATTCTATAGAAGATACACCGATGTTATTCTCGGAAGAACGCTTATAGCTAGCTCTGAGATGAACAATGCTATATGTAAGGGTTTTGCTGGAATAACGGAAACACCAATCTTCGACAGAACCCACTCGCGCCACCGCAAACAGCCAGACTTGTACTTCAGCACCGTGGACGGAGCCTTAGCTTCTAACTGCAGATCAATAAGGCCTGGAACCATGCCACTCAAAGAAGAATCGGACAGTGAGGCTGCTTCAAGCCAAATCCCGGAACTCAGCACATCTGAAAGAAAAGAAAATATCGTGAAAATCAAACAATCACTGCGCTAATAACCAATTGTAGCAAAAATACCGATGTAGGCACAAAAACACGCGCGACGAGACCACATTGACTCAAAGAACGCCAAATAAGGCTCAAACTATGCCAATTCAGGCTCAAAATATGCCAAATCAGGCTCAAAATATGCCAAATCAAATCAGGCTCAAAATATGCCAAATCAGGCTCAAAAAAACTATCCGTGACGGTACGAAAAACTCACCCAAAATCCACACGCAAAGCCAACATTCTGAATTTTGGGCAACCGTGAAAAACGGACGGGTGAGACTTATAGATCTGCCTCTGATCTGGGTCCTCCAAAATAAGATCCCTTATGGCGGGAAGCACAAAAACCTCCCTGACGAATGACTTGAACCGTGAAGGCCCATCACGCAAAAGAGGCCAAAAATTTTAGGCCGACGGCCATTCAGGAATAATCAAGGTCCCGCGACCGGAACAAGCCGTGAGAACTCGAACGGTGTCCACGACGAGACCCACCGGAGGGCAAACCCAGTTATTCTCTCTACTCCAATCATGCACTAGGGCGTCGACACCGCTGCAACCAGGTGAAGCAAACTTGGAGTTAAAACGCGGAAGCTGAGCGTTATAATAGGAAGGGAAGCGGTCAACCGTGTGGGGACGCCAGGCGGCATCTACAAGTCGAAACACGTACGAATTAAGACGCCGATCATCCTTGTCAACGAACCGGCTTAAAAGATCGGCTCTCTCGTTGAGTGACCTTGGAGTCCACTGCGCTTCCAACTCAATACCGTGTGAAAATCAAAAACGAAAAATGCTTAGAGCCGCCGACTGAAGATGGACCTTAGAGCTCCCAACGGAAACTATCCTGGCGGCACTCTGATTGTCGGTAAAAATCTTAACCCTCTTGTGCTTGAGGTGCTCAACAAAAGAAAGCAAGACGTAATTAATAGCTTTCAGTTCACGAAAAGTAGAACTTTGACCCAAATCGTCAAACGTAAACATACCGCTGGCCACAGTGTCGTCCAGGGAGGCGGAAAAGCCTCCGAAAGCTGCGTCGTTCGCGTCGGAAAATACCACAGTGGATGAATCAAGGGGGGAGGGGGGGGGGGCGAATGGAGTAACCATTAAAACATTCAATGCTCCAAAACCAAAACTTCAATTCCTCTAGCAGAGCGGGTGGGTAGAGAAAAATGTGATTCCAAGCCGACCTAGACTCTATAGCTAAGTACATCTGCCTAGTCAGAAAACGGGAAATAGGTCCAACCGCTAACGCAACCGAAATAATGGAACCGGCGATCCTCGCTAATTCACGATAGGACTATGACTTGTTTTGAATGGCGGAATTCAAAAGCCGCTTTAGCTTGCTGACCTTCTTTTCGGGAATCTGAAACGTCATAGAAATAGTGTTGATCACAAAACCGAGCCACTCGCCAACTTGCCTCGAGACCCAGTGAGACTTCTCCTCGTTAACAAGGAGACCGGAAGAGTCAAGCTCCTTTCGCTGAATAAAAGCTGCTGCGACGACGGACGTCCTCTTTGGCTGACTACCAAAACCGTCGTCCAGATAAACAAAAGAGTTATGACCTATAGAACGCCAGCGCTTAACCAACGGGCGCAACAATTTGGTAAAACAAGAACAGGTGCTACTGAGACCGAAGGGTAAAACCGCGAAAGTGAAATACCTAAGTACGCCGTTAAAGAGCCATGCAAAACCTGGGTACTTTTGGTAGTCTGTAAAAACATCAACATGGTGGTATCCAGATTTGAGGTCCCAGGTAAAGAACCAGTGTCCTTCTTGAAGAACCTGTGACAGCGAGCGAAGGTCCTCGTACTTAAACTTAAAAAGAACGAGGTAACGATTAACATGTCGAAGATCGATCACTAAGCGAGGCTTTTAATTTTCCCTCCGCAACTGTCAAAGGGTTAACGCAAAAGGGAGGCTCACTATGTTCCGTAATACAGCCATTGTCTAAAAGATCTGAAATTGCATGAACAACAAAGTCAGGATGCCTAAGAGCTGTCAAATTATTGCGTAAAAACCACGGAGTTGGATAACTGGCAAAAGGAATCCGATAGCCGTGCGAAATGGTATCGAGAGTAAACTGAGGAGCATCTATGGTGAATGCCCAAAAACTAATGGAGGACTTCAAACGGCCCTTAACTCCTGCACACACATAGCCGGCACAAAATTCCTCTGAAAAACCAATGAAAGCAAATCGCACTCAACTTAAGAATGAGAGTCCTCCTCTCCATCTAGTCAGTCGCGGTGAGGGTTGGCCTTTGACGAATCGGACGACTTCGAACAAAAAGCACTCAAGTGGCCGAACTCCCCGCACTATTCATAACACTCGTAATGATATGCGAAAATGAGACACGTGAAAATAACACATTCCTAGCAACTCAGTGCATGCAGGCATGGGCACAAGGGTGTTGTAAGACTATAAATACTGTGTTCAAGCAGAATAACACTCCTTTCGTGCTTAGTTTTCAGCCAGCGGAGCAGTGAAGGAAGGATCTCCTTACGTTTTTTGACCCACGCGAATTTTCTTTCTATCTCATGGCTGAAGCGCCCGAAGTACAATTTCCACAACATTTGGCAAACCCTGGGAACCGGGTACGAGCTCCACCAGTTGGAAACCCTCCAGCGCAAGCAGCAAGGGAAGTGGCTCCTGCTCCACAGCCCGCTCAGAACAACACGAACGAAGCACAGAATGAACACGTGGTAAACTTCGGTAATTTTCTCAGTTCTTCTTGGGTTTCTGTGTTTCACTACTTTGGGCGCATGCTTTAGGGTCAGGTTATTTTCTTCGGTGTGGTGGTAAGTTTAATTTTGTGTAGCCGGAATTTTCAGAATCTTTAATCGTGGGCGTGTTATGTTGCCTTTTCCCATGGGTTTCTCCTTCGCTGTTACGGCGGCATTCTAGTTTATCAGGTGCGCGGGGATATTATTTTTGCCCCTTTGTAGCGGATTTGCATTTTCTTTCACTCCGAACATTTATTTACCGGGGTGGAATTTAGTCTTCTTTCGTTTTAACCTTTAGTGGGGTTTTGGCCGCTATCCTTTTGCCAACACCTGGTAGGGTTTTGTCCGCTGTTTATTCGTTTACACGTGGCTTACATGGTATCGGTATTTGGGTCTCATATGGGTGTGTAGTTTCCTTTTGTTTTCAATTTTACGCCTTTGTGGTTTTGCCGCTGTATCGGCTATTTAGCCGCTGTGTTTGCCAGTCCGGGGGTGGGTTTTTCACCAGGTATATTCTTTTATGGAAGATGTATACGCATTGTGTGGCGGTAAATACATTGGCATAATATGCAACTAAATTCTTCTGTATAACGAAATTTTTTTATGCGAGAAGTTTCGTCTGTATATTAAGGACTTTATACATAACGAAATTTAAGCGGCAAAACACTCGCATATCGTTTCGTTATGTATATAAACACTTTATACATAACGAAATTTAAGCGACAAAACACTCGCATATCGTTTCGTTATGTATATAAACACTTTATACATAACGGAATGCAAGCGATAAAACACTCGCATATCGTTTCGTTATGTATTTAAGCACTTTATACATAATGAAATTTAAGCGACAAAACACTCGCATATCGTTTCGTTATGTATATAAACACTTTATACATAACGAAATTTAAGCGACAAAACACTCGCATATCGTTTCGTTATGTATATAAACACTTTATACATAACGGAATGCAAGCGATAAAACACTCGCATATCGTTTCGTTATGTATTTAAGCACTTTATACATAACGAAATTTAAGCGACAAAACACTTGCATATCGTTTCGTTATGTATTTAAACACTTTATACATAACGAAATTTAAGCGACAAAACACTCGCATATCGTTTCGTTATTTATATAAACACTTTATAAATAACGAAATTTAAGCGACAAAACACTCGCATTTCGTTTCCTTATGTATATAAACACTATGCGTAACGAAATGTAAGCGACAAAACACTCGCATATCGTTTCGTTATGCATATGACAACTACATACGTAACAAAATTTAAGCGATTATATTGTGGCTATTTTTTTTTTTTTTTGCTTCTGTGCTAGTATACACTGACCTACGGAGTCCCATAAGGGACACGCACACTTTTCATTTTAGTGCCACTTTTAGTGCTTGTTTGGCTACTGTTAATCGCGGGCTCACTGAGATGCGTTCCCTCGTGGACTGAAAAACATGGCGTCGATGAAGGGGTATGCGGCGCCCATTTCAGTTTGTTCGCGCAGAATAAAGCTCTATAGTCCATTTCGCAGTTATTTGCACCACTTCAAAGGCTGTGTTTCCGAATTATTTGCCTGCAATCAGACTGAATGTTCTTACACGTGGTGAAGTGATAAAAAGCTACTTTTAACCTTAGACTCAGCGCTGAAGAAATTGTATTGTTTCTCGTAAGTGTCCATGGTTAGCGTAAGGCAGTTGAAAAGAGTTCTGAGGAGATTGGGGTGTAGAAGACGTAGATGAAATAGTAGAGGCAGTGGAAGAGGAATTTAAAAGGGGTAGTGGAAGTTTACTTGGGTACCGGGCCATGCACCAAAATGATAAATCATTATGGACTTACCACTACGAGAGAAGTTGTTCGTTAAGTATTACTGAAAGACCTTAGATCCAGACATAGACTTTGAAGAAGGATTAACCGATCTAAAGGGAATAACTATTTGTGGCATATAGACGGCTATGACAAGCTTAAACCGTAAAATAGTAGCTCAGTATTATCTTACGAGAAACAATTCAATTTCTTCAGCACCGAGTCCAAGGTTAAAGTAGCTTTCTATAACTTCATCACGTGTAAGAGCATTGCCTCTGATTGCAGGCAAATAAAGCCTGGAGCGGTGCAAATAACTGCCAAAAGGACTATAGAGATCATCCTCATGCGTTATTCTGCGCGAACAAACTGAAATGGGTGACGCATACCTCTTCACATCGATGCCATGTTTTGCAGTCCACGAGGGAACGCATCTCAGTGAGCCCGCGATTAACGGTAACCAAACAATCGCTAAAAGTGGCACCAACAGTGCCACCAACCGTGGCACCAACAGTGGCACTAAAAGTGGCATTAAAAGTGGCATTAAAAGTGGCACTAAAAGTGGCACTAAAAGTGGCACTAAAATGAAAAGTGTGCGTGTCCTTTATGGGGCTCCGTATAGATTAAACATTCCTTAGCTGACCTCATATTTACCCACGCTCGCCCACGCCAATCACCGAGCGAATTTGAACTTGACAGCTCTCCTTTAGAGTACATGAAGGGGTTTTGAAACAAATGAAACGTTTCTTATATTTTTGCCTTGCAAGGTTTGAGCCGGGAATGCTGCACTGCAATTTACATTGTCCCTTGGGTAAACGACCAAGGGGACAATATCTGTTCAGAAAATGGCCTATAAAAAAAAATACAAGAAAGCCTTTGATCCCAAAATTGTAAAGAAAACAATTTATGCTGTTTGTACCGTTGATTTCGCTGTAAAAGGCTCTCTCTCAAATTAAAAAAAAAATTCGAAAACTAAAAGCCATGCGATTTGAAATCGCCCTATAATGCATTGCAAACTGAATTATGTTTGTCATTTATGATAACAGATATATTGTGTCTCAGGGAAAATTCAAAATGGTGGTTGTCATTGGCTTTACAGTTTTTGACACTCTAAAATGAAAATTGCATCCCAAAACCTTTGCTGAAGGGACAAATTGGCCCCCACTCAACAAATCATGGCTCAAACCCTGGCCTTGTTAAAAATAAGACAACAACAATGGAGGAATGTGTAATAATCAAGGACCATAAATACGAAATCAATCTTACGAAGAATCGAGGTATGTGAGTTGAGCACACGGTCGATTGTGAAAATTAATTTAGGCAGCTTAGATGCGAGACTTCCATAAAACCTTGCTTATCGCTTGGAAGAAATGCGTCGATTGATTTTTTGAAAGAATTCAGAAGTATGAAAGCAGAATCAATTTCGAAGGCGAGTCCCTTTCCCTGTAAATTTCATGCACGAAAATTCCTCTCGTGTAAATCGATTCCTCTAAAAGAATCCGGTGTTCTAACAAGGAAACTTTTTCATTTCAACTCTTTTAAATACTGAACATATTTGTAATTTAATAACTTATTGTAAATTTTGGCTAAACTGCAGAATACCCCGCAAGTTATTTGAATTTCGAATAACAAATGTGCCTCTTTTGGACCTTTTGATTTTTGATAATTATCTTAAAAAAAAAACATCTGCATGTGAAAAGATTGTCTCGCATGAACTACTAACTGTTCCCATGCAACAATTTCTCTCATTTTTGTCGCTTAGATTCCGTTATGTATAAAGTGTTTAAATGCATAACGAAACGATATGCGAGTGTTTTGTCGCTTAAATTTCGTTATGTATAAAGTGCTTAAATACATAAAGAAAAGATATGCGAGTGTTTTGTCGCTTAAATTTTGTTATGTATGAAGTGTTATATACATAACGAAACGATATGCGAGTGTTCTGTCGCTTAAATTTCGTTCTGTATAAAGTGTTTATATACATAACGAAACGATATGCGAGTGTTCTGTCGCTTAAATTCCGTTATGTATAAAGATTTTATATACATAACGAAACGATATGCGAGTGTTTTGTCGCTTAAATTCCGTTATGTATAAAGTGCTTAAATACATAACGAAACGATATGCGAGTGTCTTGTCCCTTAGATTCCGTTATGTATGAAGTGTTTATATGCAGAACGAAACGATATGCAAGTGTTTTGTCGCTTAAAGTCCGTTATGAGTATAAAGTGTTTATATACATAACGAAACGATATGCAAGTGTTCTGTCCCTTAGATTCCGTTATGTATGAAGTGTTATATACATAACGAAACGATATGCGAGTGTTTTGTCGCTTAAATTCCGTTATCTATGATGTGTTTATATACATAACGAAACGATATGCGAGTGTTTTGTCGCTTAAATTCCGTTAAGTTTGAAGTGTTATATACATAACGAAACGATATGCGAGTGCATGTTTTGTCGCTTAAATTTCGTTATGCATGTGAATTAACTTTATTTTTTATTTCATTTTCATACAGAAGAAATTACTCGCATAAAAAAAATCGTTATATAGAAGTACTTTTAAGTATAAAAAAAAATGCATAATTTGCGAATATATGTATTCCCCCTTGTGTAGTCACCCTTGTGTAGTCACTTAACGGAATATGTATACGCCGTGTGTAGTCACGAGGTTGAGTTTTTCACCAGATATATTCCTTTACGGAATATGTATACGCCGTGTGTAGTTACGGGGGTGAGTTGTCACCAGTTATATTACTTTACGGAATATGTATACGCCGTGTGTAGTCGCAGGGGTGAGTTCCTCACCAGATATATTCTATGTTACGGAATATCTATACAACGTGTGTAGTCACGGAGTGAGTTTTCGCCTGGCATATTCTATGTAACGGAATATGTACACGCCGTGCAGAGTCACGTGGGTGAGTTTTTCATCAGGTATCGATTCCATGTTACGGAATATATATATGCCGTGTGTGGTCATAGGAGTGAATTTTCACCAGGTATATTCTGTAGTAGTCACAGGGAATGAGTTTCACCGAGTCTCTTCTGAACTGGGATTGGTAACAGAATATTTCTATACGCTGTGTATACAGTAGTCATGCTATGAGTTTTACTGAGTCTTCTCTGCAATTAATAGCACAACATGAACTTATAGGACGTGTATTGTTATGGGGAATGAACTTTCACCAAGTTATGAATTTGTGATATATTATGAATTGTGAGTCAAGGCGTGTACGTTGACTTTAACCGCCTCTTTCTCCCCTGCTCCAGAGATTAAAAGGCGAAATTACGAAACTTAACCAGGCAATGAAAACTGACTTTGACTAAGTCATCTGTAGAAAGTTCCATGAAAGGCATTATGAGCTGTCATTGCCCCGCTTTAATAAATATGAGGCGTTGGAGATGCTCGCGTATTTGCAGCACACTGCCCAGCATACGAAGCATGAGAGGCAGAATTTCTACCGCCTGGTTTATCGGACGGTGCGTGGCAAGATCGATATGCCCCACGAGCAGCTTAAAGGCTTCGTCCTTCGCCTCTTGGGCGATAAGTATCACGGGAAAATTTTTGATTGTGTAGCGAAAGTGAAAAACATTATCGCCAAAAGAGCCGTGACGATTGTGGTAAACAAGGCCACTTTAAAATGGATTGTAATGACAGGAAAAGGAGGCAAAAAAAAGGGACATCTGAACCAACCAAAAGTAACAAGTGGACTTTGCCATGGTCGCAGTATTACTAAATAATTTCTATATGCTGTCTGATTTGGCTAATAAACGCATCTTGAATTGAATGTGTTTTGTGCGAGTGATGTTCTTTTCCTTTAATAATTAGCTCAATGGTCTCAGAGTTTTGATGGCTTTAAAAACAGGGTCTCTAGTTACCCTCCCAGGATTACTAGGTCGAAGCTGTCATCTCTCTGCTGACTATTTTGGGGCTTCTCCCTTGTGAGTAATACCTTTTGTGTTTTCACGATTTCTCTTGGGAATTATATCATGGGCTTGGGAGCTTGATAAAGAGCTCGATACAGCTATTTCTCGTGGACAATTTGTACCAATGCTATGCAATGGGTGGATTCCAGGGGGAACCCCATAACAGTCGGCAACGAGATGACAGCACGCGGGTTGGAACATAAGGTTACATGGGTGCAGCATGGCGAGATAAGTGGAAACGTCCAAGAGTTAGTTTTCGAGATCCTAATCATGTTAGAGCTGGCGGACTAAACGCTCACTTCCCATTTTGGGGAAAATTGCGAAACAGTGCCCTGTGGCGACTGATGCTGATGTTTGGGTTGGTGCAGGTATAAAGTTTCCATTTTCCAATATTTCCAACATCTTACCGGTTCATTCAAGGGCGAGCACTACGACTCTGACCGCCCACCCAAACGAACGTTCAAAAATAACATGTCATGCAAGCCTTTTGTCAGTTTTGTGCAAAAAAAAAAACACTTATTGATCGTCTGGTGACTGCGGCAATTTCCTTGTTAGGGAGAGTTGGGGAGGTGGAACCTCGCTAAATTGTTTTACCATTGACCTAAGAGCCATCAAAGTCTCACCTCTGTCAAGATGCACGTTATTTGAATCTCTGGATGAAAGATAAACCTTTCTCCTTGGATACTCTAAATGATTTTACCTGTTAGATGATAAGTCCGGGTACGATCACATTCCTGCTAACGGAGAGTAGCCAAACTTTCTGTGGGATCCAATGGGGTGGCTGGTTTTTGCGTATAATACTTTGCCCTTTGGTTGGAGGATCTCCCCATTTATTTATCACACGACAGGCTGTCTAACGACTGTTTTGTTCCGTCCAATTGGTATCCCTTGTCTCCTATATATTGACGATCGACACAATGGCCAGCTTCAGGTCTCGTTGGATGAAAGGGAATATGGTATACCTTGGGCATGGCAGATGAACGCAATTTTGTAGCCGCCAAATCAACAATTTTTCTTGGTAACCTACTACTTGGTGAGACTAGGCTATTCTCTTGGTTTGTCAAAATCTATTTTGATCCCAGTGAAAGTTGTTCCATACTTTGGTTTCTTGGCAGACTCATCAAGAGAAGTTTTTCATTTAATTCCAATTATACACACCCATGTGTGCAAATTCATCGCACTTGTCCGAGAGACACTTGAGTCCTCCCATGTCTACGTTAAAACCTTACAACGCCTTGCAGGGAAATGTGGCTCCCTCTCTAGAGCTGTGCCAGCGGCAAGGTTATTTACAAGAGAAATAAATGCAGCCTTCTCGAAAGGCTTACGTTCTCCGAAGTCGATTCTGTTTGTAAAACAATAAAAATGCAAGCAATGAAACGTCACATATGTTTAAATATAGTTATGATTTAGAATTAAGGGAGACTTTTTTTTGGTGTTTAAAATATATGCAATAAGAATTACATAATCTTGGGGCACTTAAAATGTTGTTGACTCGCTCTTGACTTGGACTCTTGAGAGTGATTCTTCGTAGTGATCAAATGATAGTCTCTCTGGTGTGATTTTGGTACGGGGCAAGAGCTTTGCAATAATTGTCACTCGGTACTTCGGGACATATTAATTCGCTGAATAAGCAATCTTAATCGGGTCTTTTGGTTTGCAATAATGCTATTCACCTTAAGATCAATTGAGTTATGATTTGACCCCTACTTCAGGTTGGCATTTCGCAATGTCCTTACTGGAAAATGTCTTTCTTACTCATTTTGATTGGCGTGAAGCCGTCATGCCTTTTTCGAGGACATGCCAGTTTACGTTTCATAGAAACTTTGGCTTATCCGTATTTTGGGGCTAACACCTGTCTGTTTGTAGAAGCAATTACCATTACGTAATTACCTACGTATTAATGGGCTTTGTGCACTGATAGCGATGAGGGGTCTGATCGAGTTTATTAAATAAAGCTCAGGTCAAATTTTTCCAAGCGCGCTATCTGGAAATAGTAATTCTAGTTGGAGTAACTTATTCTTATTTCTCTGTTTCATTTTTCTGTAAAACTACGGCGATTTGGGTGATTTCTTCGGTCATTAATCGAGACTGTTTAGTTGCTTTTTGGACCCTGATCGCACTACACGCAATGTACGATAAAATGTAGTATTAAGTAATAAAGGATATATTGTCTACCAGGGATCCTTCAAGGACGCTCCGTGTAATATGGACGTGCTTGTTTACTTCTAGCCGTTAATGATATGGAAAGGGCGGTACTCAAAGTTCGACCCACGGAGCCGTGATTAAGTTACTCTGCGCTAGTAATCAATGATTGTATAGGAATTGTAAACAACAACTTTTATTTGGGGGCTTGCTATAACTCCTAAGTGTTAATCAGTGAGAATGTACCTGGCAGTTTTTATCTCGTTAATGCGCATGCGCATTAAGCGAGATTTCGGAATTGAGTACGAAAAAGCGACAAAAGTTGTTAACAAAATTTTGTGGACTTTCGTCCGGGGGGGTTTCTTCTTCCTTCTTTATAGAAGCTATATTAGGGCATTGAGGATATGGTTGGTTAAACCGGTTAGGATTTCAAGAAGGGCGTCACATACTGCCACTAAAATTTTTGGGGAGCACCCCCGGACCTACTGTTAATTTCCCTAGGGTATTGGGATGTCAGAACTTGTCATGAACTTGTCATATCTCACATTACGTTACCGAATAGGTATTAGTCCTTCATAAATTTCGATATCTCACGTTACCTATCAGGGTAAAAATAGGTCAAATGCGTTTTCTTGGGAAACGTAGTTTGAGAATTTCACGGTGTATTTTACTAATGGAGACGTTTTAAGAAAGTTAAATGGGACAGGAAAGTTTGTGTTTTAATATGAGCGGTATGGCAGAGCAAAATAGCATGAACTTTGCGTTTTTTTCTATTCATTGCTATTACGGTTTGATTGTGCAATAGTATGGGAAAGACGTCATAGTTTTGTTGATTTAGCTACCGTGCACAAGGAAATTTTGCGGATTGTCCGACTGAATTTGTTTTGCGGGAGGAAATTTTTGCGGGTTGCGGAGACAGCTAAAATTTCTGCTGGAAGGAAATGTTTGCGGATTTCTGGTCAAGTATAAATAAAATCCAAGGCATCGGTATTAAACTGCAATTTTACTTCCTGACCGGAGGTTTGTATAATTCCCATAGTTATGGTTGCTGTTGTGGCGCCAATATGAACATAAACAACGAGAAAACTAGTGAGTGAATTATTGCGTCGACGAAGGAGACGCTTCCTAATCTTGTCGACTAGGCGGAACGAATCGAGAAAAGTGTCGGTACCAAATCTGCGCCATCTTGATTTGTCTTGATTTAGTTTCGGATATTTTCCCGATTTTGGAATCGTACGGCTCAATATTTCAATGCCTACTAAAAGTACGCAGTGGAAAAATTAGACGAAGGTTCTTCTCCGGACCAAGTAAGTTGTTGGGTCTCTTTGGAATCAAGCAAGAAGTTATCGGATTTTCTATCTTGATTTTCTATCTTGATTTTCACGGTGGTCGGTTGCTAGGGCTTTTCCTCTCGCAACTCTCGAAACTGAGAGTTTTAGGCTATAGACAAAAGTAGAATACATCGAATCTAACGAAACTTGGAGGGAAAGTAGGTGGATAAATTACCTATCAACTGATGATTATTTTATCCCATTTGACTGCTATTGTGACGTCATAAATGATGTCCAAATTTGGCACCAGAATTAAAATTCAGGAAAAAAGTGTGAAAAATGTTGTATTAGTTTTCAGTATAGAATTCTATGATTTCTGGTGAAAACCCCATTTCAATCGGATAAAAAGACGTAAAGTTACAGCTAATTAAAGAAATTCAAATTTCCCGCCAAATGAGCATATATGGTCAAACTTTAGGGGTATTTAAAAGCGAAAACAATGAATGTAGTCGCAACGGAGAAAGGACAAAGTTGCATAAAATCGAAATTGTAGGTTTTTCAACTTAGCATATGTTGTACTATGACGCGTATTTCATCACGAATTACGTCATTATGATGTCACAATGACAGGCATATATATTGCTAGCCAAGCGGGGCGAGCGAAGCATTTCGCGCGAAGCGCGAGACGAGGGAAGGAAAAAAGTAAGCGCCTGTAGACAGTCCATTGTTCTGGCTCTTCCGCCCACCAATATTAACTGACCGCAGTGATTTGGAAATAACCAATCAAAACACGATCTATATCGCAAGTTATGGAGATTTGAGAGTAGATAACGTAATATGTGGTGTGGGAGAAGTAAATTCGGATGTGCGTAGGCTAATAAATTGATTAAAAGGTTGTTTGTGTAAAGGGTATTCGTTTATAGCGGTGTGGGAGGAAAGCGTGAAGGGTGAATTGTCTTGTGAGCGTTTAAAGAGGTTTTAAAAGACACTGACCTATTTCTATAGTAAGTGAAGGAAAAAAACGGCAAACTGATCCTTACGGCAGAAAAACAGAAGCAGAAGCAAATAAAATAAAATAAAAGTGGAATATAATAGTGCCCAATATTTCGCTTCGCAAAACAAAGCTTCTTCAGGGGCTAGCACTATAAATGATTACAACTGTAAAACCATTATTCAAGTGGTTTTGAAAAAACTAAAGAATAACAAAAACAATGAATATGATTGGTGAAGGGTTTGACGGGTGATAAACTAAACTGACTAGTGATGCGAAAGTTAACCCTATTCGGCCTGGGGGGGGGGGGCACAAAGTGCCCGCGCTAACTTTCAACGTTCATAACTTCCTTAATATGTATGCAAACGCCATCAAACTTTGTGACTTTTCCTAAAATTTATCTGGCAATAATTTGATATGACAAGTTTTTGATCACGTGACTTGATGTTTCCATGGCAACAAGATTTTGACAGCCATGTTTTTTGAAAATTGCATATTTATACCTTTGAATGAAGAAAAACAATGTTTATTAGTGTAACTTTTATATTTTTACGTCATTTAGCGTTTATTTATTGGTTTTGATTAATTTTGGGTAAATTTGGACGGTTTTTAAGAGGTTTTGAAAAAATTCAGAAATCCAAGATGGCGGATCCAAGATGGCGGCCGCATAACTAATTACCTAATAACTACGTCATATGACGTCATCGTTCCATTATGCGGACCGCAAAGGAGACAGTTTTGGACGTACTATGTACCCTCTAAGTTTCATTGTCATAGCCTTAATGTTCTTGAAGTTACGAAGGGGGGCACAATGTGACCCCCCCCCAGGCTCAGAAACTCAAAAAAAGCCCAGGCCGAATAGGGTTAATGAAGTTCGTCGCATCTGTTGATTCCAAGTGGTTCTAACGTCTTTGTTTTGTCTATGAGAAATGCTTCACGCGCTTTTCGTAGCTGGTATTAATAGATTAAAAAAGGTGAAACCCGTACGAAAAATTATAGCCGGAATGACATAGCGAAAATCCGGCCTGAAGTGATTTTTACGGTCTGTATTGAATGAGACAAATACGCCTAAAACAAGCCATTCTTCTCGGTCTTGTCTCGGCGATAATCTAGCCTGCATAACAGGCGTTATTGGGGGCGCTCAAGCGGGTTTTGGGGCGTGAGCGCGTAGCGCGAGACACGAGCGCGAAGCGCGAGAAAAAAGATGTCTCGATTCTGCAGAGAAGAGAGTTTCTACACTAGATAGAGCAGCCTAAATTAGTGGAAAACTTTCTGCTTTGTAATACATGCAGAATTTGGGAAAGTATTCCCTCAATTTTGTTGGATCATATTGATCATTTGCAATCTGATATTTCAACGAATTATGCTGATGGGACCGTTTCCAATAACCAAGGGTAGACATCTGCCGTTGGGATATCTAGTCTGTTGGTAAAAAAGGATGGTTTATGTGATAACATAACGCCCCGAAGAGTGAGAAGAGAGAATTTGAGGTGAGCAATTACATTGTACATGAAACATTAATGAAACGTGATTTTCTTCTATCGTTCATTGTTCTTTCAGTGATAAGATTTGCTGCTAAAAGCATAGTCAATTTTGAATGACACAGGCTGAAAAACTTCAATTTTAATTAAATGAGAAATAGAACATGATATTTATGTCAACAATCACTTTGACCGAGGTCATGTCAAGGATGCTTATAATTGAGATAACTTGTAATGCATATGAGCTTATTTAGTATTTTGTGAAACAAAGGGTGCGTGACTCAGACAAAGTTTGCTGTCAGCTCAAAGGCTTTGTACGAGCGTGACCCGGCGCGCGGGGGGGGGGGGGCGGGGGGGAGGTACTCCCTTATATGACCTATACGGGGACGTGCCGCTGGACAGGGTATGGTTTTTGGCATTTTTGTCCTGAACAGGGTATATAATTTAACGCGAGTCTGTCCTAAACAGGGTATGGTTCCAGTTAACGTAGCGCTTGTGGTGACTTCCCTTGTCGTGATTAGCATATTCATGCGAAGGTGAAGTCGTTTTCGTTTCAGATCCGTCTACTATTTTTTTAAAGCTCAGATTAATAACCACGCACGAGTCGTGTCCTAGACAGGGTCCTAAAATAAAGGGTGTTGTTCTACACAGGGTAGGTATTTTCGTTTCTTTTTTGTCCTAAACAGGGTCAGGGTCTCAGACCCTCAGCCAATACCCCTATACCCAAATCTTGGTGATGATGTTTTGGATATGAAAAATCGGTGAACGTGATTTGAACGTTTTGTGCGCTTCAAATACAATAAATACAAAGCAATGTTACATTAGGAAGTGAAAAAATGATTCAAGAAATGTAAATTTTGACTTAAAATTCAACAAATTATGTGACGAGGCTGCACGGTGAAATCCGATCATCAGACTTCCAATCTATTACTGGCCCTAGAGCGATAAGAAAACATTTCATGACTTGTACCCAGAGGCAAAGAGAAAAGTTTTTTTTTTCTTCTTATATGGCATCGCTAGCTTGAAAAGAGATGCGTAAATAGGTTCCAAATGATCTGTATTATCCCAAATTAACTGCCGTGTACCCAAATTTTAACTTTATACTAATTAGCAGTAGCTAAAAAACCCGGGGGGGTCTCCCATATATAAGCTATACGGGTATGTGCCGCTGGATGGGGTCGGGTTTTTGACCTTCTGGGTCTGAGATGGGGTCTTAGTTTTGCTCACTAAGTCTGAGATGGGGTATACTTTTCCGTTCAATTTTCGAATTAAGTGTTTTGTCATTTTTTTTCCGGTACATCTTTCACCTGGAACCGTGCCTGTAGAAGTCGATTCAATGAGCGTGTATGGGTTTGACGCCTAATTCTGTCAATTTGTGTAAACAAACCCCCTTTTTATCTCGTTAAAGCGCATGCGCGCGAAACGAGATATAGGAGTCAGTAGAATATGGGGACAAAAGTTGTTAACAAATTTTTGTGGACTTTTGTCCGGGGGGGTTAGTTGTTTCTTCTTTATAGAAGCTATATTAGGGCATTGAGGATATGGTTGGTTAAACCGGTTAGGATTTCAAGAAGGGCGTCACATACTGCTCCTAAAATTTTTGGGGAGCACCCCCGGACCTATTGTTAATTTCCCTTGGGTATCGGGATGTCAAAACTTGTGATGAACTTGTCATATCTCACATTACGTTACCGCAAAGGTATTAAGTTCTTCTTAAGTTTCGATATCTCACGTTACCTATCAGTTTCAATCATTTGTCGTAAAGCCATTTAAGCTGCCTTGCGTTTTTTTTTTGGCAAACGCAGTTTGAGAATTTCACGGTGTATTTTTACGAATGGAGACGTTTTAAGAAAGTTAAATGGGACGGGAAAGTTTGTGTTTTAATATGAGCGATATGGCAAAGCAAAATTGCGTTTGTTCAATTTTGATTCATTGCTATTACGGTTTGATTATGCAATAGTATGGGAAAGACGTCATAGTTTTGTTAATTTAGCTACCGTGCACAAGGATATTTTGCGGGTCGCGGAGACAGCTAAAATTTCTGCTGGAAGGAAATGTTTGCGGATTTCTGGTGAAGTATAAATAAAATCCAAGGCATCGGTATTAAACTGCAATTTTACTTCCTGACCGGAGGTTGTATAGTTCCCATAGTTATGGTTGCTGTTCTGGCGCCAATATGAACATAAACAACGAGAAAACTAGTGAGTGAATTATTGTACCTTGTTGTAAAAACGTATCAGTATTATGATAACAGTCTCTGGTTCTTTTGAGGACGTGTCTGGAGTTGAATCGGGAATACAAATGACTGTTGTGCCGGTCGTCTAGGAGTTCACTGTTATGAGAGTTATGAGAGTTCACCGTTCTGTAAAATGAGGACCGGATGGCGGCGGATGGCGGATGGCGGACGGCGGATATTAAAATGCGGATAACAAAATGCCGATGATAAAATGCGGATGAAAAAAAAAAACAGAAAAATAATTCCTTACGATTTTTACCAAAAAAACAAAAAACAAAGAAAGAAAAGAAGCAGAAATAACTTTAAAATGGCACGAAACAAAAACACGAAACATAAACTTTATTGTCCAAACTGTCTTCAAGTTCCACTTCATGCCTCACTCAACCCTAGTTGGAAAATATATGAATGTTGCGTTTCGAGTTTGACCGATTGTGCAGTCTGCACGTGTTTGAGGATGGAGTCCGACGAGTGTGACGATTACGGGCTTTTAAAATCTGTGTTTAGGAAACGGTAAGTTAGTAGAGTTCTTAAATTCGATTTAACTTCACCTGTTACTTTGCTTCACAAACAATCTTTTCTGACTTTTTATTCGTGTTTGTATCTGGTTCGTTGAAGAGTCAGGAAGGTGATGCAATTGAGTGTTTTTATCATAGATATGTTAAAAGGGTTAATTACTACACTAGTTTCCGTTATGGATATCTTTGGAATGCATGTATTCAGATAAGACCTTTTTGAGTGTTCCACTGTCACGATCATTCATTCCTGTGTTATCCTTTGTGAAAGCAAGAGCAACAATTCCGACCGCCATTACTGTGTCGATCCAGAACTGTTGGCATGTGATGCTTGTCTTGATGCTTGTGGTGCAGTGTGTTTTGGGGAATTCTTCCATGCCAAGTTTCCTCCTTTTATTGCTAGTCAATATTTGAACATTAACCAGCTCGAACTGCTTACAATCAGGTCAGCGTATACGCACTGAACAATCAACGTTCAACGAACGCCTTCATGCAGCGTTGTCTACGTGAAATTTGGTTGTTGCTGTCTCTTAACAATATCCGTTTATCTGCGCGTTACATTAGCGGGAAGTCATAGTCTAACGTTTTAGCGGATGCGTTGAGTCGTTCTCACTTAGACTCCTCGTACTCAGACTATTTGCAGCATGCCGTAGCTACCTTGAACCTTACCCAAGTATTTCCTAGCGACTCTATGTTCGTTTTTAATGTATATTAAGTAGCTACTTCCATTTATTTTCATAGATCCTTATTAAGTTTATTGATTTTTCTTTCTTTCAATCTGTTTTTCAATTTTATCTCGCAGATCACATCGACGCTTTGCAGCAGTATTTAGGAACTATCCAGGTCCATGCTTTTTGCGACTCCACAAAGCGCTCTATGAGATGCTATATGCGAACATATTTATTGTTTTGCCAATATTTCGATTTCTTGCCTTTCCCAGTTTCCAAATCCGTTTATTTGCTTTATTTAGTTTTTTTTTTTGACACGTTCTTTAGCGTCATACCGTTCGATCGTTAATTATTTGAGCATTATTTCACATATTAACCGCTCGTGTGGTGCCAGTTTTGCCTTTCTTGACGATTTAATATGACGTTTATCTTGCCAAACGAGCGGTGCGTCGGATCTTGGGTGATTGTGTCGCACGAAAAGAACCGATCACTGTTGAGATCCTTTTACAATTGTCCCGTCTTTTCGATTTAGATAATCATTTGCACGTCTGCATGCGTGCTTTATTTTTAGTAGCCTTCTTTTCTTTTTTACGTATCTCTAATTTAGTAGTCTGAAATTGGCGATTTCCAGGCGTGTTTTTTGACACTATCTAGCATGACTTTCACACCGCAAGGGGTTTTGTTGCGCATCACGCGCACTAAGACACTCCAGTTTCGGGAGCGGGTTTTAGAAATTTCCTTGCCGTTTATTCCCGGTTCGCCCCTTTGTCCTGTCACCGCGCTTAGGCAGTATTTAGCTAGTGTACAATTGTCGCCCTCTTCACCATTATTCGTTTGTCAATCTCGGGGATCGTACAGGCCTATCTTGGCTCACCAGTATAATGCTCTTTCAGCCATTAGGTTTAATCCCGCACAGTATTCCTCACACAGTATTCCTCGCACAGTTTTCGTCGCGGAGGCGCTACATTTGCTTTTTGTAATCGAGCGCCTACAGCTTTTATTAAATCGCATGGCGATTAGAAGAGTGACGCATATTTAATCTATCTCACTCTTTCCAACGAAATTAAAATTCTCCATTCTATCACAACCAGACTCTCTCCCACATCGTAACTTCTTCTTCTCAAACCCTTTTTTTATTCTTTTTCCCCTTTGGGTTTGGCGGTTTATTGAATAAACATACGTTTAACCCCATCTACTGAGTCTGTTTGTGGTAGTAATTGAGTGTTTTTATCATAGATATGTTAAAAGGGTTAATTACTACACTAGTTTCCGTTATGGATATCTTTGGAATGCATGTATTCAGATAAGACCTTTTTGAGCGTTCCACTGTCATGATCATTCATTCCTGTGTTATCCTTTGTGAAAGCAAGAGCAACCCCCCCCCCCCACCCCTCACCCGGTTTAGGGTGTTGTTTCTTGTGCAGTATCAATTTGAATAAACATAGTTCAACATCCGTTTAACCCCATCTACTGAGTCTGTTTGTGGTAGTAATTGATAAGAAAAAGTGCGTGTGCTATAGCTTTGAAGTTGTTAACTATTTTCCTCTCGTATGTTATTGTGTTTGGCCATTTATAATCGCCAAAACGGGAATCTGAATAACTGGTTATATATATTTAAAGTTAACTTGGTCAGGGGTGAAAGAGTTTTGTTTCCTAAGTACTAGAAAATCATACTTTTCATACTTTTCACGTTTTTTAAATTTGGCTTTCTTTACATGTAGTATTTTATCTATTAAACATATGATACATATATTAATTTGAGAATATCAGTATTATAAAAGTGACAGGCCAAACACGACTCCCGCTAGTTGCATAATGTATAAAGAAACCTCTAGAATAGCTTTCCCAAGAAGGTCTACGAGATATTTGTTCCCCTTTGATCACCAAAATAGAGATGTGACAAATGCTCGATGTATTGTATGACTCTTTTATCTTTGGGATATAAATCTCTTTAATGACAGGAGGTCAGTTTACATGCTGTGCACACTCACTGCCATTTATAGAATTATTGTTTCCAGTCTATGCCTTCGTTATGCTAGTTCTCTTGGCATATGTTGGAGCGTCTTTGGCTAACTTTTGTTGCAAGATAAGTAGTGATCGGCTGCAGTTTTTGTTAATTGTTATGAATATGCTTGGATCAGTCAATCTCTGAGGCTCGATTTCCGCCGCTTTCTCTCGTCCGGTCTCTGAGCCTCCAATCTCTCAGCCGGTGATTTAGTGTCTAAGTCTGCGGTGTGCAAGACTTGTGAGAAAGTGGATCTTTATCACGGATGTGCGTGTCCAAGATCAAAGTCTGAAGCTGCCGTATCTCTACTGGAATAATGACTTCTTGCAGTTTATGTTTTAGCTCCTTGTTTTATTCTGTTTTTGAGTAGTGTTTCTTGGAGCTTGAAGAACCTCCTGATCCGTTGTTTCATAATGGCGTTCGGGATTGCATCCCGACATGGCTTGTACAGATATGGTGATCTGTTTTGAAAATCTCACGGATGCTAGTGAATTCTTACGTTTTTCCACAGTTTATTTTTTAGTATTTATCAAATTATTATCCTCAAGCTGTAAACTGCGCATTGTAAATTGGCGTAGAAATAATGGCAAAGTCCCGGGTCGGCGTCATCTAATTACCATTTTGTAAATTCAAATCTCTAAAAATAAACTCACAAACGCAACTTTGAAATCAATAAATATTTTACCATAAAACTGTTCAAAAGTGTTGAATAAATTGGATATTATATTTCGTTATTACAAAACATTGACATTCGAAGAGTGTGAGGTCACCTTCGCATTTCTCCTGGTCTTCAGATGCCAGAGTTTTATCCAGTTGGTCTAAAAGCCAGTCTTGGCTAGATAAATAAACTTGTTCAGCCGAATGGAGGTTACGATAAAAATCGCGACATTCGCGAAGAATATTTTTATCGGAAGTCACGATTGAATTGTTGGCACGCAACTCTGAAATTGAGTCGCGTGTTTGTCGCTGATTTTCAAGCTGGTAGAAATACTCCCGGGAAATACTTGGTCGGTTTTTCCCCCAGCTTTATCCACTGTTTTTTTACTGCGAATGATGGCGTTTTTAGGAGATCTTTGATCTCCGCCAAACGCGTGTGATCATCTGTTGTATTTAAATTACCACGAGACAGGACTTCTCACGCTTACGCTCACGGCATCGGTAATAGGGGGTGGCCGGCAGTTTCTGGAGAAGGGTCGCACGGAGGTTCATTTTTTTGTTTTGTAGTGCAAATTAGGACCTTTGTTATTTAAACCTCACTGGGATTACAAAATTTAAATAAGAAAGGAAAAACGAAATGAGTTCTGGTAGTTGTAGTCAAATGACGCTATCGTGCAAATGGCCTATTGTGGTTACAGGGGGAATGTCGTTGCTGGTTGCTGTAGTGGGGGTCGGGAGGCCTCTGGTGTCCCCCCTCCGGGCACTGGAGCCTCGCGGTTCGCCTCGCGGCGTTTCGCCTTCGGGGAGTCTTTAACAACGCGCTCGGAAGACTGGCACCGGTAGCATAGTATTGGCTGGCCAGTGTACTTAAAAAAATAACTCGGGCCCTTGAGTGACTTATTTGCGTGGCACTGCCTTTTGTTAACGTGTGAATTCTACGACACGGATGCCGTTCTCGATGTGCGCGTAGCTTTGAAGCAAAGCCGGCGGACTGCTCGCGCTTTGAGGTCGCCGTATTGTTCCACGAGTTGTAGCAGGTTTTCATCGGGGAATTCAACGGGAATGAAGCATGACACGTGTAGTGCTTTTTGCCGTAAAAGGCGTAAAGGGATAACGCGGCTTTCGCAGTCAAAGCCCGATGCCGCCAACCGCGTGGCCGATTCTGTCCCAACGATTTCTTCCTTAAAGTTCGGTAACGACTGCGCTATACTGAGCGAGTCAAGATCCAGGTTTTCCTCCACTATCAAGCGGACAGTAAGTTCTAGTGTGGGCGAACGGCTGGTGTGCGGTACGCGCGGCCACCTCCACGTAACGCGAGGGCGAGAAAACTCGCGAGACCAAAACCCAAATTGAAAAGCACGCACTCACCAAAGCGAAGACAGATGGTTACAAGACGCTTTCTTGCTTGTGGTGAAAAAACGGCACCAAATCTTGTGAAAAAAAGCTCTCCTTAGTCGTCGAAGTTGAGGATTATTCTGGCTTTTGGTCTTGAAAAAGTGGAGCACTGATGAGAAAAGATCCCCCAATGCTGTACAGAGAAGTTGTTAGCAGAGGGGCACGGGTTCCCCTCCTTTTGCAAAAAAAAATAATAATGATGATGATAAGGCCCAGCCTATAACATTTTCTAAACACGTCTATTGTATAACCAAATAATAGGACCCCATTTTAGTTACTAGCGTGAAAATGTAAATAACTTCTGTAAAAATGCAAGGACCACTAGAACAAACAGTAGCAATATATAGCTGGACCGTTACTTGTTTATTAGCCTATCGTGTGCCAGCAATTTATCTTAGCCCATTTTAAATATTGTAACCGTTTGTTTCCATCTTCACTAAGCTTTCCTAGCCCCTGATGAAGGTTAGTTTTGTCTAACCGAAATATCGGGCATATCTTATTAAAAGAAATCGAACAAATTTGCTGTCTGATCAGCCTTTTATGTTAAAGTTGTTTTTTTTTTTTGAAAATGTAAAGCCCATTTCGTGAACATAAATTTCTATTGGCTAATATGCATCATGTGATGTTTTCATGTACGTATTTTAAGTAGACTTAATCTAAAGGTGCGCTACAACGGCATCTTTACCATATTCACTATCAATTCTTCTATTTTGTTTTTATTAACCACACGTTCTAACGCTTTAACGAGATGGCTTTAAGAGCCCTTTGATTGTATAAAGAGCCTTTTACCAAATTTAACTGTATGGTCTGAGATGGGGTAGCAAAAATAGAAATTTTAGGTCTGAGATGGGGTGGAGGTTCTTAGGTCCCAGCGAAACCCCCCCACCACCGACGCCCGGGGGGAGACTCCCATATGAAAGGGGCGGGGATGCCCCTAAAGGAGACCAATCTGGGTGTGGCTCAAGCTTTTGTTGACTCCTAAAAGAGACCATTCTAAAACACAGACAAATGTATTATATTAATGTTTCTTCGCGTGCAACCCTAAACGAGACTTTGACGGCAAAATATAATGGCGTTTTGCCCAAAACACCCTAAGCGAGACCAAAATCCGAAATTTACACCCCTAAGCGAGACGACGAGCATCCCTGCCCCTTTCATATGGGAGTCCAAGCCGCCCCCCCCCCACCCCTCCCCCCCCCGGGTTTCGACGGTGATCGGGAGACTAAAATGGATAGTTTTTGAGAGGCGCGCTACGTAGAAACATCCGTTATGTTGCGTCAGTTTTTTCACATGGTTTGGCCATGTTCTCTCTGGCAGATAGTTTTGCAACATTGGCATGATTTTCTCAGCTGTTTTGTTCATTGTGTATGGCATAAGCTGTACACGTGGACAGGGTCATATCCGAAGTTTAAAACCAAGTGGACATTTTTGAAAGTGCTAACTCAGTCAGGTTAGTTACTCGAACTTGTTGCTACACTGTGCTGACGATCCGCAATAACGGCGAAATACCTATCCACAGTTGCATTTAAACTTTCGGTTTGGTCTCAATCATGCCATTGTTGCGTTACGTTTTCTACGCAGTTGTCAGCCCTTGCTTCTTATAATACCGAATTTAAAAAAAAAAAGAATTGTGTATTTCAAACATGTGTTCCAAAGCCTTTTGACCAGCAAAAAATAAAGGAAAACTATTTTTGGTCGCGAAATCGAGCGGACCGCTTTTAGCGGGACTGCCACTTAACGCAAACAGACGTACCACTAATCGAAAAACGGAAAACGGAGATATTTCAGCCGATCCACATCTGAATAAATTACAAGAAAAATATTAAACATCAAACAACATTTAACAGACCGGGCCCTATGGAATATATGAATGATCGATGTTTTAAAATATATTAAAGTGAAGTCGCTTAGCGAGTGACAACCGGACATCTCGTGAAAAGTTGCTTAAAGTTAAGGCAGGAAAGCGAGTCGGCAATTAATTTTAGCGAATGAGAAGCTAGTTGTGGTCATTTATCCGACAAGGCTGTCAAATCGGAGATAAAGCACGCGTTCTATTTTCATGCCTTTCTCGTGGCATATTTGCGTCTTGTTGTACTAGATGTGGTCGATTAGCGAGTGACAACCGGAAATTTCGTGAAAAGAGTTGCTTTTCAACTCGCTTAAAGTTATTAAAGCGAGTCAGCTCAATTGAATTGAACTCTCGTTAAATTTAAGGCACGAAAGCAGGTAGCTTAAGCGATTTGGCAATTAATTTTAGCCAATGAGAAGCCAGTTGTGGTCATTTATCAGACAAGGCTGTCAAATTGGAAATAAAAAAGCGTTCTATTTTCATGCCTCTCTCGTCGCATATTTGTGTCTTGTTGTACTAAATGTGGTCCAACCAAATTGCAAAGAAACTGGAACGGTTGCTTCTAAATACGAAGTATTCTCGCCAAATATTGTAAGGTAGTAGGTGCCGGCGCTCTCATTGCGTCAATGGTGGCGCAATTTCTGCGAAAAATAGCTCAAGACGTCTTTTAATATGGCTTTGCATGCGTGGGGCCAACGCTCACGGTTTCTTTCGGTGACTATGGTTCCTGGCAAAATATGTTGTTGTTGCTCATTTATATTAGATTCGGCATATGTGGAGGGGCCTAATTTGATTGCATTATACAATGGATTTACTTTTGCGCACAATTAACGTTAATGTCCCTTTTTTAGTAGTCATTGGAATACTGAATCATTGCTATTACGGTTTGATTTATGAAAGAGTTATTTCAATTTTAAATGGGTATTAAATGTTGAGGTGTCATGATTATGTAATAGTATGTTAGAAAGGTAAGATTTTGCCGATTAAGCTAACTAAAAAACTTTCGGCTTGATTATGCAAGAGTATGGATTTGGCTTTTGTTCTGTCGGTTTTGGAATATTGAATCATTGCCATATGAAACACTCATCAGTCAAATATTTCAATAGTATTGCAGGAGAAAATCCAGATGATATTAAAGTTTTGAAAACAGCTCCAACTGGGAAAGTTGCTTTCCATATTAGAGGCAATACATTTTACACACGACATTCAAGTTTTCCAGTTTCAACCATGTTTGAATTTAGAAATAATGAGACAAAAAGATGCCAAAAAATTTGCAGAGCTACTTAATCGCATGAGAAAGGGAAAACATACTAAACATGATATTGCCATTTTAAATCGAAGAGTTCTTAATGTAAAATCAAAAGAAAAAATTATCCTATGAATATTTCCTATTTATGTCCTACAAATGCACCAGTAGATGATCACAACAATGCTATTTATAACATTCACTTACAATCACTCATTTCACAGTCAAAAACCGTTGATGAGCCTCCACTAGTTCTAACCACTTCTGCAGTCACCGGCAAATTAATTTTAAAGCCTTCATACCGTAGCCTTTACGTTCTTTATTTAGCAAGACTCCACTTTCTGTTCTACTGTAAAGTGTACTTCATCCCTGTTCATCCGTTGCTTCAATAACTAAATGTCTCGCGGAATAAAATGACATTATTGCCTTGTACATAAAATGTTTGTCACGTATGTACTCTTCAGAAAGATTGAACATTCGATTTTACCCCCCCCCCCCCAAATCAAGATTCTTCTTTTTTGTTAACCTCACGTTCTAACGCATTAACGAGATGGCCTTAAGAGCCCTTTGATTATATTTCTCTCGTAGTTTTGTTTTGGCCGAGTAGTTCCAAAATGTTATTGAAAATTGAAAGAGAAGTCAGCTTCGACACTGACAGGCATGTCGAAGGAATATATGTTGGTGATTTGTCCTAGCCGGTCATGGTGAGGCTTACGTTAGCCCACATTACCTTTTGATGTGCGTTTGACGTTCATTGATAGCTGATTCTCAGCCCAGATGAAAGCTATGTGGGGGTCCTATGTGAGAAACATTCTAAGCAGAACATTGCGTAGTAACTAAACTGTAAAGAACTGTGGCAGTCTGATCAAGAGTAAAAGCCAGAGCAAGCTGCAGAAGTCTGCTTACTGAATCCTAAACAGTTGAGTGGAGAATAAGTTGCTAGTCCCCCAACAAATCTTATTCTACATGTTGCGTGTCGCCCTGCGAGAAGAGATCTGCTACTGGATGTTTCTTGAACATTGGGATAGCCCAATACTGTAGCGTGATGAACGTCATATTCAAGTTTCAGTAGCCACGGATGCAACCTATTCGCTTTTTTTAGTTTGGGGTAGGTTTGGGAAATTGTAAGGGTTGGGGTATTTGATTTATGGAATTGAGGTTTGTTGTAAGTAAGAATTGAAGTATATGGGAGTCATCGGAGAGTTTATGAAATAAACATGGACAGTATGGCTTGGGCGGCGCTGAGCAATATTATCCCCATATCTTATCTCAACTGAGCATGAATAAGAGTGTTATGAAATAGATTACTATTCATAACACTCGTAATGATATGCGAAAATGAGACACATGAAAATAACACATTCCTAGCAACTCAGTGCATGCAGGCATGTGCACAAGGGTGTTGTAAGACTATAAATACTGTGTTCAAGCAGAATAACACTCCTTTCGTGCTTAGTTTTCAGCCAGCAGAGCAGTGAAGGAAGGATCGGCCCACCCACCCACCCTGACCGAAAATTCGCGTGGGTCATAAAACACTGCTACCCTAAGCCAAGCTGTTCCAGCTTGGCTTAGACCGCTGAGCAATATTATCCCCATATCTTATCATCTGAGCATGAATAAGAGTGTTATGAAATAGATTACTATAAAAATAATAATAATAAAATATTATCAATTAGCCTGATTAGCTGGAAAGGGCGAAAACATACAATAAAACAAAACGAAACTGTGGTTGTAAGCGTTCACAGACCCGAAGGATGAATACGAATGAACAAGACACCGAGGCACAAGCAGACACAATAATACACCTAATTAACCGTATGAGAACGTGCAGAAAACAAATATCTGCTAAACTGCGTACCGCAGGATATTTTTGCATTCTGCACTTACCAGAAGTTAATAGAAAAACAAGAAACGAAAATAGCCAACAAATACTGGATAATATTGGATATGGCCGTAAGGTTATCGGTTAAAGCATAGTCTATCGGTTAAAGCACCGATAGACTCGGCAACGGAATACTTAATTAACCCGGTAATGGAAGTGCTGACTGCAGTTCCCGAGTCGCCGTTAACAGTAACAGTCGAAACCGAAGATCCTTGCTCCTGCTCCTTGGGCATAGCGACAGCTAAAACGAAACTGTGGGTTGTAGGCGTTCACAGACCCGAAGGATGGATACGAATGGACAAGACACTTATATAACCGTATGCAAACTACTTAACACCACTTAAATACCGAGGCACAAACAGACACAATAATACACCTAATTAACCGTATAAGAACGTGCAGAAAACAAATATCTGCTAAACTGCTTACCGCAGATATTTTTGCATTTCAACCACAATCTTCGATAATATTTTTGGGACGCTCTAACCTTTTCTTGACCGTCAAGATAAATTCTTGCTAAATCCCCTCCCCCCCCCCCCCCCCCCCACTCATCACAAAGTTGATTTTGGCGCTTAAAACTAGTTTTCATCAAACAACTTTGTCCGAGGGGGGGGGGGGGGGGGGGGTGGTTTCTACTAACCGATAATTCTTGAAGAAATATTTAGTAGGGCACTTTTATTGAAGTGTTCCAAAGACTTTTGTCGACGATTGTAGCTTGTCATTGTAAACCGATTTGCCAGCAATACAAATGTGCTGATTGTTTCAAAGTAATTCTGAGAGAAGTCCAGATCTAGAGGTAGGCGAGGATTGCATGCTATGACTTCTCCAGGCTCTGATACATTCATCAAAGAAAACGGAACGTTTGATGGAAGTTTAGGATCGTCTTCTAAACATTCACATTTTCTTCGTCTAAAAATCTATCAATGTATCGTATTGACCGTATTCTTTGTGTTTTAATTAAGGATTCTAAGTGGGGAGCCTTGAGACCCCCATTCTCATAACTTCTGATAAATGCTAATCTTTTAATTTTATCATTACCATTCCAAAAAAAAAATTAATGAGGCTATTGATTTCTTTGATGGTTTCTTTATTGATGTGACAAAGAGAAGCTCTGTACATTATTTTTGGAATTGCAAACGTTTTCATAATTTGGATTCGACCGTGTAGAGTAAGTTTTCTCCATTTCCAGGCAGCAAGGATTTTTTTGGTATCTTTAATTATCTTATCGAAGTTATATTCCTCTTTTTAATGTTTTATGTGAAATAAATTCCTAGAATTTTAACTGGTTTCTTACTTAAGTTTAGATCGGGAAGAGAGACTATGGAGTTCTTTTTACTGCCGAGCCACAGAAATTCTGTTTTTGTTTTATTCAGCTTTAGTCCTGAACATGAAGAAAAACTATTCAAGATACGCTGTTAATTAATATATGATAATTTGTCTTTCAGAAAGCAAGTTAAGTCGTCAGCAAAGGCACAAAGTTTAAATTCTCCAGTATTGATTTTTATGTCAGAAATGCTCGAATCATCACAAATGCGGACTAACAGAATTTCAAGTGCAATAATAAATAAATAAATAAGCGGATAGTGAGTCTCCCTGTCTGACACCTCTTTTGATGAAAAAATAATTTGACGCATTCTCTACTTGCAAAAATCCCATAATACACCTCTTTTACCCCCCAAAATTTTGCATAATCATTGTTTGCAATTTCTCCTGAGACATGAATATGTCCCAAGGGAAATCTAAAACAATGCCTATGCAAATTTTTTTGGGGGTAGAAGCGGTGTATTATAGTATTGTGCAAGCAGAGAATAGCCGTTATTCATTATGCAGCTACATGCATTATTGTAAAGTGTAGAATACTTGACTCTTCTGACAATACAAACACAGGTGTTTTCAGTATGAAATTTTGTGTTGTGTCTTGGTCTGTGGTGTTATTACAGTTACTGAACAAGTCGGAATAGAAAGACTCCAGCTCGGCTAAGATTATTTTGGGATCGGTTATTTCGCTGTTTGTCTCAACTTTCAGTTTCCTTACGCAAGATTTATTCTTTCTTCGATTCTCTAAATTTAGGAACCATTTATTGTTTTTCTCCCCTTTTTCGTACCAATTTGCTCGAATGTATTACAGGTATTACGAACCACGACGTTATTACAATTCGCGGCAGTACACACCTCTTTAACCCTATTCAGACTGGGCTTTTTTAGGCAACTGTGACTGGGGGGGGGGGGGACTCCTCGCACCCCCCCCTCCCTTTATATCTCTGGAACCAGTAACGCTAGCACCATGACACTTTCACACAGTGTTCACCTCCATACAAGGAAACCTCACACCCAGTTTTGACCTGCCACACCTAGTTATAACGTCACAATGACGTTATTTTTGTTTTTCCGACGTTTCTTTGATATTTTTCCATCCAGATGCTTAAAATATCAAATATAACTGTAAAATCATCTCTTTAATATTAAAACATAATAAATACAAACAAGGACACACTTGTAAAGCTAGAAAAAGCAAAAAAAGCAAAAAAAGGCGATAAAACTATCTTGGATTTCCTTTTTTTGTTGTTTAAATTAAAATTTAAAAAAATATCTAAAAGAGAAAAGGATCAGAATGTATAAAACACGTATCAAACTAATGTCTATTATCCAAACAATGAACTTAGAAGCGTCATTAAATAAATAGTACAACATGTTTGTTTATAAGTAAAGAGAGCAAAAATGTACCTACCCCTCCCCCCAAATATTTCATGTTAAAATTTTTTTATTTCTTTCAAGAACTAGTCCCAAGAAAAAAACTATTCTAACAAGAAAATGCACTATAAGTAAAAGAACAAGATCTTAAAATAAAAAAAAAAATTCACCATATTTTAATATTTTGAAAACCTACGTGTCAACAACCGGTTGCCATGGCAACATGGTTAATTACACTGACATGTTATGGATACCAAAATGTCCCTAGATAAATTCTAGGAAAAGTCAGAAAATGTCAGCCTCATAGCTATTTTGGTGTAAGAGTTATCACAATTTTACTAGAAATAGGGTTAAGTATAGCCTGCGAATACAGCCGCCTCTCATCGCTTCCGGCCGCTAGGACGCTGTATTCGCTAGCTACTTTCAGTAGTATACATGTAATATATATAGATAGCCCAAGGCTAACAGCGTCGCACTTTGAACAAGCTTAACTAAGGTGAAACTTAACTAAGGTGAAACTTAACTAAGGTGAAAGGTTGGAAGCACAAGAATTAAGATTGACGAACGGGCTATTTTCAATTTTAGCAATTCTCAAAAACAGTATTACGCGACCGTCTGCACAGTACATTTTTATAGACCGTACAAAAGTTCACAAAAACAACTTTTCTCTGTCTAGAATAACTAGTACCACTAGTTTCCGAATAAAATACAGTGTTTGTTTGTCAAAAATTGCCCGAGAAACTGATTTGAAAATCAAAAATTGCAAAAATTCACAAACATATGGGAGTGAAGATAGAACTGTACTATAAAATCAAAGTCTTGTTTTGTTTACATAAAATCGCTTTTCAAACTATCTAATGAATGAACAAACACATAAAAATGGACAACACAATCTTCTTTCGAAAAAATTTATTCAAATCTCCATTAGTTTACGTTTAAAAGCAAAACGCGTACCATTTAATTATAGCTCATCGAGTTCAAGCTTTCTTCGATGAAATTCAAGAGATCGATACAACTGAATTTAAGCACGTTTTAAAATCAATTCTCCAAAACTAACAATAAAACCAATAAAAAGTCACTCACAGATTGATATCAACATAAATTCTCATCGAAAACTGTAATCTGTTTTACCTTTAAGTTCCTCGCTTGCTTGGAAATTCAAATCTCCGCTTCTGGTTCTGAAATCCGTAGAAAACAAATATCTCCCGCATTGATAAAAACGTAATACATGAAGTTCCTCGAAGCAAGATTTTATCCCTGAAAGCTCGTCTTTTTCCACTAAAGCGGCTTCTGAGTATCCCTTAATTAGTATCCTTGTCTTGAGTAGCAAACCGCGAAATATTCAGGGAAATAACGCCATTAATTTAAACGGTTTTCTCCGCTTAGTAAATTCACAGCAAAACATCAAAGTGTTTTTCTAGCTGACGTGACATTCGGCCGTGTAACCGCGCGAAAAACAAAGCCTCGCTTTGGTTTCAACATGACGTCGTACGCGCATGTTTTGCGACGTCATACGCGCCCGCGAGCTAGTCCTGCGCGACGGCGGAGCTACAGTAGTCCGGTCCTGCGCGACGGCGGACGGAGGGCACACGCGGACGGAGGGCGGAGGGCGGGCACACGCGCGCCCGCGAAACATTCCGCTAGCCATGACCATGAAAAATGACGGGCACAGGTTCTGGTTCTATGAGTATGGGGCTTCGCAGCCAGACCTTCGGCCTGGCAAGTGCTCCGCTAAAAAAAAAAAATAAATAACTGCACTGATGAGAACAAAATTTGATTTAGATCATTTTTTATATATCGAGTAGCGGGATTGTCGCAGGTTCGAATCCTGGAATTTGGCCTGCTTCACATGTAAGTCAAGTTTATCGTGGGTTCTCGCTTAGCCGTCCCAGGGTTTTTCTTGGTTGTCTTCTTCCACAAAAGCTAACATTTTCAAATTCCATTTCAATGTGGATAGAAAGAACCTGCCTGAAAACTACTTGCTTGTGACGTTAATTTTCTCTATAAATAATCACGAATGTCATTGAATTTATCTGCAGGGAAACTGTTGAGAAGCATGGGCTAGGATCTGGAGGCTCCAGGAATATCTCCGGGACAAGCAGCTATCACGAGACCTTGGAGACCAAGCTGGCCAAGCTACACCAGAAAGAGGCTGCTCTGCTGTTTACATCTGGTTATGTAGCAAATGACACCACTCTGTGTACCTTGGCGCGGCAGTTACCTGGTAAAGAAACGGTTAACGAATAAAAAATACTGCTCAATAGCTATAACAGATTTGGATACGATTCCATCCACGCACTCAGAACTACATTGTACAGTACAACAAACATCTGAGGAACAGCACTGGAAAGTACTGCTTATTATCTTTCATTTGAAGAGTCCACTTACGAATTCATCCACAAATTCTCAAACGCGAGAATCGAGTCTGAATCAGACATATATTTAGAACTGATTACATTACAGTTGAATTTCCGTTTTAAATTCTTAGACAATACTACGATTACCAATCTGTACTTATTGGCCATTATCGTAAGCGACAGCCACCAGCTTTAATCTGAGGGCTGAGAACTAGAATTTCCTCTTGTTCTCATCCCCGGTAAGACTGGTAAGCGACCACACCATTGAAAAAAATATATTATTCATCAAGACCAACAGTTTTCAGCGCTCCCTCGCAAATAAAAAATAGAAATCAGAAAAAATAGGCCTCTCTGAGGCGGTAGAGAAGTATAAAGGGAGGTTCCTAACACCAATTTTTAGCGCAGAAGCATGCTGGTTTTGGTCAATAAACCAGCATAGACAGCATGATTACAGGTTATAACGCTCACAGAGTCTACCAAATACCGGCGCATAAATATAGAATGAGAAGTTAAAAAACAAATTTAAAAGATGCAAGGCCACGATAGTATTCTTTTCTTCCACTTTTTCATCCGTAATAGTGACTGTAAGTACCATTACCGCAATCATTATCATTCTTCCAGGCTGCTTGATATTCTCTGATGCCAGCAACCACGCCTCCATTATCCAGGGCATTAGGAACAGCGGCGCTAAGAAGTTTATCTTCCGACACAATGACGTAGAACACCTTGAACAGCTGCTACAGCAGGCAGATTCTGATGTGCCCAAGATTGTTGTTTTTGAAACTATTCATTCCATGATGGGTGATGTGTGCCCTTTAGAGGAGATGTGTGACGTGGCCCACAAGTATGGAGCACTGACCTTTGCTGATGAGGTAAAAATTACCGAACGTGGACAGGAGAAGGGGGAGGGGGGTGGTGGGGGTGGTGGGATGGGGGCGTTGGTGGTGCGGATGCTTGATTACAATGGAGTACTTGGTGCAAAACCAGATAACGGAAAATAAGCTTTGTGAATCCTATAGTTGTGCTTCTTGACCGTAAGCTACGGAAGGACGTCTTTTGATCCTTTCGATCCCGATTCCGTCGAGCTGTGATGTCGCTTACTAGCACGTAAGGCTCCGTACGCTCTGGTACGCTTCCGACTCTGACAGCGCTCAGTCCCGGTTCTGTTGCTAGTGTGAACAAACCTTAACAAGGACTCTACGAGTGGTAAAATCGGGCTTTAAACATGCATAACAAACGTTGAATTCGAAGTATAGCTAATAGAGTAACTACTCTACAATCGAAGATTCACAATGTAGAGTCGATTGTTTTTGTTTTTTTTTTTCGTTTTTTTTTTCTTTTTTTTTTTCAAACTGAAACTGAGGACAAAGTCAATTTTAGGAAAGAAGAAAAATAATATTTGAATTATTTTTACAGTATGTCAACTCTCTACGGTATGTTGCGCATACTAGCTTTATTAAAGTAAAAAGTCTCTCTGCCAAACTGCGATTTCCATATTGACCATAATTTACCCTTGCCTCTAATCACGGCCCGTCATAGAAAGTTATTTTAGCCGATTTTAATCAGTTGACAGTGTGACTTTGTCGCATGCGTTCAGTTCTTTACGATCAACTTAGCACATGGATAGCTTCGTGTAAATCAAATCTACGACTGGCTTCGCGGAGTGTCGCAAACGACATGAAAAATGTCGTGCGATTTTGAAACGCGCAATTCAAGTCACGTAATGACATAATGCGTCAAATTTGTTGACCTTTACAACACTGTCTCGTGCATTGCATGTCAGAAGAATGTTCTTTTTTAAAACTCGTATTTTCAAACGCGCATGGTTCACCATTCAAATCCTTTCAATATAGGAAACGTTACTTTTCATTATACAATGCAAAACAAGCACTCAATAGTGCTATTAATACAACAGGTATTCAGAAGAATCGGAATACAATACAAAAGACAATTTTATCTGCTCAATCTTGAAAGCACTTAAAAAAAGAATGTTCTGGAACATTTGTGTCACCCAAACTTTCCCCTTTCAAATATAAAGCACACTTAGCCTGTCTTACCTCGACTTACAAGTCTACTTAACACTGACTTACTGTCTAGTGTGAACTGACGATGCTTATCGTTAAAATCGGTGCTTCAGGAATTCGACTTGCATTTTACAAAATCGCGTTGGCAAATAGCCAGCCCGATTTAATAAACAGGACCAAACGGAAGTACTACTACTAAATACCTTTCATTTGGATGGTCGAGTTCAGTTTTCTCTCGCTCTCGCTCCCTTTTCCTTTTCTCTCTCTCTTGTCTGTGATTTTTAACCCGTGAATACGCGCAAGCGTAATGAACGGGTTATCGGTAAAGGTTGCTAATTCACTCGCTCACCCGTTCCATAACTCAGCTGTAAACTTAGTGACGTAATGCTTTGTTACGAATGCGTTTCGTAACAAGAATAACGTAAATCCAGCGATAACAATAACTAATTTGTTGTAAACGAATATAAACAACAATAACCTTAAAGATGTTTCGCATTTGGAGTCTTTAATGCAACATTAAAATCAATGTAATAGGATTTTTCAACCGAGACACGCGTTTTGATGCGTATCTACCTTGAAATAATAAAATTTAGTCTTAAGAGATTATGTGTTCCACGATGGTCGAGTGGTTAGACGTTTCGGCTTATTGCTTGGCAGTCGGGAGGGGCGAATTCAAGTCACGTTCAGACCCTTTTTTTTTCCTTCGGACTGGACATTACGAAAGTTATGTACTTTTTTTTTTTGTTTCTTTTGGCGGGGGGGGGGGGGGGGGGGGGTCCTTATCGAACCGTGTCAGTATGAAAACATAAGCTTACCGCAATATTGCATTACGCGTTAGCATTTCTTATTCACGGGTTGGCACTTATGAGCCTTTCATCGAGCTATTCGAGGGTCAAAGAAAGCCTTGTTCGAATATATATATATATATATATATATATATATATATATATATATATATAGGTTATGTTAGGTTATTGTAGCTCATTAGTATATTTGTGGCAATTGTGGTTTTCCTTTGGTTTAGTCTCGTTATCACTTCTATTATTGTATTATTGTTGTAATTTTTGCTTTTATTTTTGTTACGTAATTTATCAGTAGTTTAACGTTAAGTCATGGTTGTAACCGTATTTAAGTCTCATGTGTAACTTGTCTGTATAACTGATGAAGGTCGAGAAACCGAAACGTTTTTAAACTAAATTTTTATATTTTTTATACCAAAAGTTGTCCATTTTCGGTTTTTTTAACTATTTTTTTTATCGTATCCACCGAATCCGGACTGTGAAACTATTATTGTGATCTTTTTGGTATGACATCTTTCGTTGGCTCAGGCAGCACCTTCAAAACTGTATATATATATATATATATATATATATATATATATATATATATATATATATATATAATTAGTAGAGAAAAAATTGAACTCTTCATCTGCTATAAAAGTGCTCAATGGATATAAACCAGAGCTTTGTATAGAAATAAAGAAAATGGACTAGTTCAAACACATATATGTGCAAATATATGAGTTTGAACTAGTCCGTATGCTAGGATGGAGGTATAGCATTAAAAGCCACCCCAAATGTCCCACACATGTGGTAACATCTTAGCAATGCCAGAGTGCTCAAACTACAGAACTAGTGAGCTATGCGCAATGCTACAGCAATGACTCATCCTAATACAGTGCTCAATTTGGACATGAAAGCAAAGCTTTGTAAGCCAAAGAGCTATATCTAACTGCAGACAGTACTGTTTCGGCCTTCTGGGCCTCATCAGTATATATATATATATATATATATATATATATATATATATATATATATATATATATATATACAGCAGTTTGCAAAAATTTTGAACCCCCCAAAATATATCATTATATCCAGATATATAGCATTGTTAGAGAGCAGGGATATAATGATATATTTTTTGGGGGGGCTCAATTTGTGTTAATGTCTCCCAAATGTCTCCAGAATTTGTGTTAATGTCTCCCAAGACCATTCCACTATGAAGCCATAAATGTGTTGTTTGTGTTTGTGTAAGTGTGGTTGTCTCAGTGGCCTAGTGGTTAAGGCATCTGTCCGGTCATCAGGAGACCCGGGTTCAACTCCCGGCTGAGGCACTTTTTCACTCATAATCTTTGTTGTGAAAATTTCTGTTCTCAATTTAACTGTCTATGTATATATTTCAGAAATCGCTGTGAATCGCCTTCCTAACGAGAATAGGTTGGTGATCCAAAGATTATGAGGCAATTAGTTGTCCATATCTCCCTTCCCACACTTATTTGAAATTTAATTTCCTTGGGGAGTGGACTGTGAATCGCTGAATGACTGGGTAAAGTGACGTGATCCTAATTGCAGAATTTGTGTAAATGTGCCATCAAAAATGAAGCCAATTTTGTGTAATTTTGTAACACACCTATATTTCGGCTACCTTTAGCCCTTCTTAAGGGTAAATTTGCCGTTACACAAGCACGGGTCACACTTTTTAAATATGTCGAATTATACGTACATTCACATGCGCGCACAATAAAAGGATCTTCTCACTGTGCGCGCTAATAACGACAGCTTCCACAATCTGAAGCACGTCTTCTCTAGCGGCTGTTTTGAACAAAACAGAAATTATTTTCATTGAGTCCGTACGGACTCAAAGTGTTCAGCTTATAATAAGCCAATTGGCCTTCCTTGTCCCTCAACTCCTCCTCTTCATTAATCCGATGTATCAATCGAATCTTTACGTCCAATAACCCATTGTGTCCTTCACTCCACAAGTGTTTGTACAAGGGATCATCCCTCTGCCGCTGTAATTAATCGGGTTTTTCATGCGCCCTCATCCTTGGCTTATGGTTATAAACCTCAGTCTAAATCTCATTGTAGTCACAGGGAACCCAAACGCTTTATTAGCTACAACATAATCATTTAATAAAAGTATTGTTATTTACCTACGTTCCTGTGTCTTTTTGAGTCGTTTTGGAAGCGATTTGAATCCAGAGCGAAGACGGTTGACCTCGCAAGTTTCAAATATTATGTTGTCCGCAGCTTTGTAAATTCGACGCGCCTGCAGTATATACATGCATGTAGGGTATTAACGTGCACGTCGAAGCGAGAAAATGAATGTAATGTTAATGCGCACGTGAGATTCGTGATTTGCATGTGTATAAATACGGTATGTTGTAATTAATACGAGTTAGTTCGTGTTGTGAGTGTGAGCTGAAAATGGACATGTAACGGTCGTGAATAAACGGAGTTTTCATTAACCTCGTGGTACTATATTGGCGACGAGGATTTCAAAGATTTCGTCGAGGATTTCGCTAAGGATTTCGTCAAGGATTTCGACAAGGAATTTCAGCGATGCCGGGAGGCGGTGAAACGAGCGAAACTAACACGACAAGCGGTGCTGTAGGCGGTTCTGGAAGCGTTTCGGTTACTTTGGTTGTCGGTGGCTTGGAACCATTTAATCCGAAGGGAGAGGCACACAGCCTAAGTCAGCGGTGGAAGAGGTGGAAACGAGCATTTAATCTGTACGCAACGGGAAAAGGAGTTTCGAACGACGCGCAAAAACGAGCTCTACTATATTACATGTCTCTGGTATGGACGTTCAAGAAATTTATTTCACATTGGCCGGTGAAGGTGAAGAAGCAGGCTTCGAAGCGACGCTTAAGGTGCTTGATGATTATTTTGTTCCCAAAGCGATCGTCCCTTTTGAGAGACATTTATTTAGACAGATCTCGCAGGAAAGCGGAGAAACAGTGGATCAGTTCGTTTACCGGCTACGTCAACGTTCGGCTACCTGTGAGTTTGGTGTTAACGAAGACTACTACATTCGTGATCAACCGGCATAGACAAATGTTACTCAAGCTATTTGAGCCGGTAATGTCTGGAAAAGGAGGGAACTGTTACGTTAGATGACTTGTTTAGGGTTGTGAGATCGCAAGAAGCGGTTGATCGGCAATTGAAGCAATACAGTACTAACCAAGTGAATGACCAGGTGAATGCAGTGAGTGGCAAGGGAGATGGAAAGAAAAATCCCAGGAAAGGAAAGACGTGCTTCAGTTGCGGGCAAGAAGGACACTTCAGTCGAGACAAGATGTGCCCGGCGCGTGGTCGAATCTGCAGAACGTGCGGTGGACTTGGCAATTTCAAAGCTAAATGTCCTCAGGTTTATCAGCGTGGCGGTGGCTATTCTGGATTGAGAGGAACGAAGAGCAGCAGGGGTGCCAGTGGTGGCAAGAATGCCGGTGGACTCGGTCGAGGTAGACGTTGACACAGAGGATGGCGAGAGACAAACCTTCTGACTGAGGACCCGGTCCCGGAGGAGATGATTCGTTATTATGTGGGCTGCCTGCCTATCAATTACATAAGCTGCAACTGTTGCAAAACACTGCAGCTCGAATAGTTACTCTTACTAGAAAATATTATCACATTACCCCTACACTTCATAGACTTCACTGGCTGCCTGTGTATTATAGAGTTATCTTTAAGATGTTATTAATTATTTTCAAAGGTCTTAATGGCTTGGCTCCATCTTATATCAGTGAACTACTTAGTTATAGGAACTATTCCCCACCTTTAAGATCAGCCTCTATGAATTACCTACAAGTTGGTAGAACTAACACCAAAACGTATGGTGTTCGGGCTTTTCTGTGGCGGGCTCGAAGCTATGGAACGAGCTTCCTCTAGAGTTGAGGTGTTCCGATACTGTTCATAGTTTTAAAAGAACATTAAAAACTCATCTTTTTAGGCTTGCGTATAATTTATAGTACCTTTTATTTATTTTATTTTTATTTGCTTTTCAAACATAATTCGTAGTGTCTTTTATCTTTGTTTTTCAATTATAATACCCATGACTTTTCTAAAATTAAAATGTAACTTAGTAAGTCCAGGATTGTTTATATATGTAAAGTAATCGTATTTTTTAGTATTTTATACATTGTAAAGCGCTTAGGACAAGTAGTGATTTTACGCTATAGAAATAAATTATTATTATTATTATTATTATTATTATTATTATTATTGGCAAGTAAAAACAAACGATATAATATCCCGAAACGTCGGGATATTATATCGCTTGTTTTTACTTGTCTATGTATTTCTAAATCATTGTTAATACGAATTATTATTATTATTATAAATTTAAAGATAATAATATAATTTTAAAGATTAAAATTATTATTATTATTATTATTATTATTATTTTTATTATATTATATTTTTATTATTATTTTTAGCATTCTAGTAGATTAATAATTATTATATATTATTATATTATTATATAAATGAACTTTTATAGCTTTTTCCTGCAAGTGTACATAAAATTGATGTTAAGGCTTAATCGATTTTTAAGAAATTTGTTAATAAAGTATTGCTTTGGTTTTTTATTAATTTAAAAAATTATTATTATTATTATTATTATTATTATTATTATTATTATTATTATTATTATTTTATGACAACGATCAGTTTTTATTTTAAAAATGTAATGTTGAGGAGTTTTTAAATATTATATATTTTGTAATTATTATATTTTGTAATTATTAAGTATATGTGTTGTAATTTTATATTGTAAATTTAAGATTGTTTTAAGACATTTTTAATAAAGTAAATTATTATATTTTTTAAATTATTATTATTATTATTATTATTATTATTATTAATGCAAGTGAAACCGGAAATAATATATTATAATTAATTTAACATATTCCATAGACTATAGTCCAGAAAAAACTTCAACAACGTTGAAGCAAAATCTGCGCCATTCAAGTAAATCCTACAAATACACATGTGTACACCACATGGCCTGCTTTTCAAAGGTGCTAGTTGTGGTGTTGGGAGGGTTCATAATAAATATATAGAGTTTGAGGGGGCAGCAAAAAAAATGCGCTTACCCTTAATAGTAAATAGTGGTTATTCAGCATAAAGTTGTGTAATACGGCTGAGTATTTACTGACTAGTAAAAATGCCCAGCTGTATTACACAACTTTTTACAGAATGAATGTTTATTATACGACAGAAATATTCTCGTTAAGTTTAAGTTTCTTATAAGTTTTTGTAGCTGTTTTTCCTAGTGCACAGTCAGAAGAGTGTAATAACGTGTCATATTTGCACTCGTTTTAATGCATATTTGCACTCTACAATGCTATGTCGAATAATAATGTACAATGTATCATACATTGTATTTGAATTTGGCTTTATCGACTGAGTCGATAAGGTAAATTAGCCACCGTAAAAAGATTCGATTTCTCGAATCTTTTTACGGTGGCTAATTTACCTTATCGACTCAGTCGATAAAGCCAAATTCTTGTGCTTCACCCCCACCGACGCAGCACCACAGTTTCTCTAGAAACTAACCCCATTCATACATTGTATTTACACTTGTTTTGGTGCATATTTATAATGTCAAATGCTGTTCACGAGATTGAACATTTTATTTCGTCAGTACTTGAACTTTTTTTTTAAACACACAATAATCTCGAAATTACAACATCATTTAGTCCTCTAAGTTGTCCCGAACGAACTCGACTCCAATTGAATTTAAACTAAACTTATGTCGCTTAAATATGTGAACAAAAACAAAAGACGGAAAGTATATTCGGAATATACAAACGAAAGAATGTGCGAAAAACTATTACGTAACCTAAACGAGGAAACCCTATATGTTTCAATTAAATAAATTTTCCGTATTCTCTCGTGTCCATTTCTCCCCCTCGTTGATATGCTATGGCATATCAACGTAACGTTTTTAAGAGAGAATGTCCCTATAAGTACTGTAATCATCTGATTGGAAATGTCTCTGTTCATCGTCGTCATAATCATTGTCCGCAACTTTAGACGAGTTCTCTTGATACAACGTTGATACTCCTTCGCGTCCTCTAGGATAGTTCCAATTGGCATAGCTTTGAAATAGGCCTTGTTAGTTGGCTCCTTCCGACTTGAACTTTAGCAACTCTGGCGTGTCCATCTTGTCCTGGGTAAACTTCGACGACCCTTCCAAGAAGCCACTGTCCTCGTGGCGTGTTGGGTGAAATCACTAGAACTACTTCCCCGACTTGAAGGTCTTGCTTGCCATCCATCCACTTTATCCTGACATTGAGACTTGGAAGCCATTCGCGCAGCCATTGATGCCAAAAGTGTCTGACTAATTCCTGTACTCTCCTCCATCGTTTCTTGGGACTGTATGTAGTCTCGTCCACCGATTCTGGGGCAAACTGTCCACCAATCTGACCAATCAAGAAGTGGTTGGGCGTTAATGGTACGTCATCATCCGGATTTGCGGACTGATAAGTGAGAGGCCTGTAGTTTAAAAGCGCCTCTGCTCCTGTAAATGCTGTTGATAACTCTTCGTCAGTGATGTCTGCGTTACTCAAGATTGCATACACAGTTCGTTTTGCCGCCTTGATCATTGTCTCGTGTACGCCACAAAAAGGGGGTGCTAATGGAGGATTGAAGTGCCAGATAACACCTTGATTCGCTGTTGATGCACTGATTCTGCCTTGGTCAAGCACTTCAATTATTTCGCGCAATTCTTTGTTTGCTCTAACAAAGTTACCACCATTATCAGATAACATTTCTCTGGGAAGACCTCTCCGATTGAACATCCTGTAGAAGACGTTTAGGAATGAATCTGTATCAAGACCATAGGCCATTTCAAGGTGAACTGCTCTCGTTGCTAAGCAGGTGAACAAGCACAGGTAACGTTTCTGTCTCCTTGTTCTTCTTTCTTGGATGGTGATAAAAGGACCACTAAAATCTACAGATGTCTGGGCGAACGCTCGACGTGCCACTTGGAGGCTAATCAGTGGAAGAGGGGCCATGATTTGCTTTGCAGCTTTGGCTTTTCGTCTTCTGTACGTATTGCACTCCTTCTCCCATTCTCTAATTTCTTCACGCCCAGATATTATCCAAAATCAGATTTGTGCCACTTGCATGCTTTCCTTTCTCATGTTAATGCTAAACAACCAACTTTGTGACTTGGTTCTTGCGAGGTAGGATTATAGGAAATCGAGCATCTTGTGACAGGAACTCTGCATATTTAAGGCGACCATCACATCTTATCAGACCTTCTTCATCCAATCTTGGGTTTAACCCGAGTAATTCGCTGTTCTTGGGAAGCTCTTTTTGGCGGTGAAGTGCTGAATACTCCTCAGGAAAGGCCTCTTGTTGAGCACTTTTAATCGCTTGAATCTCTGCGTCTTCAATTTCGCCTGGCGTCAGTTCTCCACTTTCTTTCTTGTGAAGTCTGCAGTTGTCTATGAAACGACGAACCCATGCATGAAGTCTTGTGAATCTCTTCCAGCTTGAAAATCGCTTGGGATTCAAGCGCCACGAGTGTTCGTCTTCTTCGACTGAAATCATTGTTCGTTCTTCACCAAGGTGATTTGCTCGTGTCGACGATACTCTTTTTGTCTTATTGATTTCCGTTTGTTCAGATTTTAGATCTATGTCGACTCGATTGACAGGCCATTCAGATTCGTCTTCTCCCAGGAATTCTGGACCGTTCCACCACTTTTCGCTCTTAGCCAGTTCTGACAGTTGTAAGCCCCTGGTGACAAAATCAGCTGGATTTTCCTTAGTTGGAACGAATTGCCACTGATTAGGATTGGTAAGATTCTGGATCGCCCCCACGCGGTTTGCTACAAAAGGCTTGAATGAACGACTTCGTCCTCTAACCCACCACAATACGTTCATACTATCAGACCAGAATGTTGCTTGATTCAGAGCACTGTTCAACGTTTTGGAAATTGATTCTGTCATCCTCAACCCGAGGACCGCTGCCATTAATTCTAATCTCGGGATACTTGTCGTAGAAAGCGGCGCCACCCTTGTCTTGGTAGCGATTAGCCTTTTTGATGTCAGTCCACTCTTGTATTGTACTCTTGAGAAGACAGCAGCTCCATACGCGTCTTGTGAGGCGTCCACAAACGTATTCAGAGTCTCTGAAGGCAATTCCTCTTCTTGTCCCAAGCGTAGACATCTAGGAACTTTGATCTCGGGTAGATCCTCTAAATCACTGAACCATTTCCGCGCTTTGTTAGCCCAGTCTCCTCCGAAGAGCTCGTCCCAGTCAAGACTTGCGGCCCACATCTCTTGCAGGAGAACTTTCGCGCGAATGATAAATGGTGCTAAGAAACCAGCTGGATCGAACAACTTGGCGATCTTCTTCAGAAAGTTTTGTTTGGTAAGTTCAAAGCCTTTCTCTGGAGGATTTGCCTTGAATGTAAACACGTCTTCGTCTGGTAACCACTTATAACTCCAAGCGTCTTCACCATTGGTACTCCATCACTGTCAAGGTGAACTTCTGATGCTCCATCTTCAATCGGAATCCTTTCAAGAAGCTTGGATGAGTTTGACAACCATTTCCGAGCGCGCATGCCCGCCAAGGCCCACAGCTTGTCTAACTCTTCGTATAGTTTTATGGCCTGATTCTCGTCGGACACCGAGTCCATACTATCGTCCATGTAAGTAGATTTGACTTTTAGGACTTGCGCATCGTTCAATGTCCTAGAACTCTCTACGTCCCAGAATTTTCGAAGCAGGCCACTAATCTCATCTGAGTCTTCTCAATGTTCTTGGATAAAGTAAGTTTGCACGAAACTCGATCGTCTGCAAGTCTCCACCCTTCAGGCCATTAGGGGGCCCAACACACGTCCGACCCAAGAGAGTTAGTCTGGCCAAGGGCTCGCCTGGTCTGCCTCGAACGTCCTTAATCGAGTAGTGTAGGTCGGCGTAATCGACCCCTATTAACATGTCCACAATAGGGTTAGGTCCAGGATCCGGGAACTGCTTCATCAAGTAAGGCATTTGCTTTAATTTTGCGGTGCCCATTCTTCAGAACTACAGGTACTGTCCGCAATGCTAGAACGCCTGTTTGTGCGGATTCGGCTATTGTTGTGGTGTGCGATCTCTCTGGTTGACGATCATCAGACTCCTCAGGGGGTAAGTGGCAGACTCCTCAGGGGGGTAAGTGGACTAGTAGATTTCTCTTGAAATCAGCATTCATTTCCCTGCTTGCACCAGTTATGCCACGAGTTGTTCCGTTTTCCTCTTTTGTCTGATGGATATCAGCCTGCTCACTTCGATCTACTTGTGCTTGATCCCGGTTTTCTGCGTCCCGGCTTTCCGAGTGTAATAATCGGTTGTGGGTGTCCTTGCAATTGTTAATTCCGCATGTTCTACTTCTAATACACGTTTCTCCACGATGGTCCCCACCTAAGCAACGAAAACACAAGTGAAGGCGTTTTGCGGTTTCCCATCTCTCTTGAGTTCCCATGGCTTTAAACTTCTCGCACCGCCAAGCTCCATGAGGTCCGTTGCAGACTTTACACGGACGAAATCCAGTCTTCTTTTGAGCTTCAGTTTCCTGAGAACTCCCGAAGAAGGACCTTTCATTTTCTTTCCGGTTCCGGTTCCACTTTTGCTCGCCGATCTTGTTAGCAGTGTTTATTCCACGGATGGTCTCCGAAGCCACTGTTTGGTGGACAGTTTGCCCCAGAATCGGTGGACGAGACTATATACAGTCCCAAGAAACGATGGAGGAGAGTACAGGAATTAGTGAGACACTTTACCCGCCGTCACAATTTCTGCCGAATCACCGTTCACCGACATAACAGCTTGACCCGCGTTGTTTAAATTTCGTTGTCCAGAGAACCTCGCTCTCCTACCAAAAAATGTTCACGAGATTGAACATTTTATTTCGTCAGTACTTGAACTTTTTTAAAACACACGATAATCTCGAAATTACAACATCATTTAGTCCTCTAAGTTGTCCCGAACGTACTCGACTCCAATTGAATTTAAACTAAACTTATGTCGCTTAAATATGTGAACAAAAACAAAAGACTAATACAAAAGACGGAAAGTATATTCGGAATAAACAACGAAAGAATGTGCGAAAAACTACTGCGTAACCTAACAAAGAAACCCGATATATTTCAATTAAATCAATTCTCCGAATTCTCTCGTGTCCAAATGCTACATGCATGTTGCAAAATAACACCATATACATTGATTTATAATACAGCAGTATTTCAAAAAATACATATTTATTTAAATTTCAATGATAATACATTAAAAAGACTTTCTGACACACATAAAAGGTAATTGATTTGACAGAATGTACTGGTCATTATTATTAAACTATTGTCACTTTCCATATCTTCCCTATATCAACCAGTGTACATTCACTTGGAAGATGACAAAGCTTCAAAAAAGTAAGAACATTTTCCTTATGCTTAAACTCTCTATTCTGTATGGTCTGGGAATGATCAAACCGTACATGTACATATACATGTATATAACCAGTTCACTAAGAAGAATGTCCTATCCATCAAGAGTTTATTACTTTAATTTACTATTTGTTTTCATGTTTTTTAAGAAAGAAAGAAATCCAGTTTGCCAATGTTTCAATGTACATGTACCTCAATAGAACCTTAAAGGCCCATCCGCACTTACCGTGACTCATTGCGGGCGTTCTAGAATTTCTGGGGCAACGAAAATCCATTTTGTGGCGAGAAAGTTTGATTCCTAAAATAATCCGTTTTCATCGTGGAATCTGTATCGTCTATTAACTTCAAGATCGTTTTTTTCAAATATTTAGTTCATATTCAAGGCATTGCATCTTGTTTTTGTATGTTTTCTTTTATTTTCCATCGTTACTGATACGTTTTCTAAGCATCGCCGCGAAGGCTAGAGGCCGGCAGTCAAGAAACGAGAACCTTCAGAAGGTTTGGCTCACAAATTCGGTCGTCCGTGGAAAGGAAATAGGTATATTAGATTGTCTACTAGTTAAGATTTATCTTCGAATCTTTTCATTGTAATGTTTTAGTACATTCGTTTTCCAGATACTGTGAATTGACATTTGAATCTTTCCATCGATAACCGTGACCGTTCGACCGGAACCTGGAGATGTACAAAACTTCTCGGCTCACCGGCGGAGTCGTTTTTGCCAGCAACTATGTGAAATATTCCATGGAAGTTGAAGGAGGTTTTCCCCGTCCATAGCCGTCGAATATTTTTCGATGCAAACTTCTTGAAGCCGCTAAAACGTCCTCCGCCGACGGAGCTCATTAATTATGCAAGATGCAAATCAGATACGCCAACAGAACACCCACACCCCACAAAATACAAACACTTATCGGCTCGCTGGGGGTTTCGTTTTAAGCGACATCGACCTTAAAATTTCGGTAAAAATAGCAGGAGGTTTACCGCGTCCCACAACGTGAAAATGTTTTCGATGCGAACTTTCGAAGCAGAGGAAACTGCTTCGGCGACTTGAGTTGCCTTGAGCTACACTAAGGCGGGTTGAGCGGCCCCAGACAAAATGCGAGCAATGTTATTCGGGCTTTTGATATCTAACAGGACCGTTTCTCGGGACTAATAAATTTTGAATTAATGTCGAACGAAATTTCAAACTCAGTGTTCATTTCTTCCTGGTGATGAGAGGCAAAAATTTCACTTCGCGAGAGATTGCAATTTATCTGGGCCCAAATCAAAATAAACAATGCGCGGTGCATCACGGTAAGTGCAGATGGGCCTTTAAATTTTTGCAATAATCACTGGGTGGCCTTTTTCGCAGCACCTAAAAATGGCCACAAAAAGAACCTCGGAAAGCAATGTACCCTGGTTGAGACTGACCCTCTAATGATTTAAAGGAAAGGTCAGATAATTACACTACAACGCTTTTTACAAACAGACAGTATCATTATTAATTGAAAATACTTTAGTCATTGTAAAAAATTCCATTTACTGTTTCAGTCGTAGAAAATCCACCTTAAGCTTATACTGAATATACTGTACCAAATGCCTCTTCAACAGTCCGTTGAAATAGAAAACTTTTAATTACATGTTCGCACTTATTGTTTATGTGCATCCTTACTGCACATACAGTTTATGTCACAATGCCATGCTACATCATGCAACTCAGCCGTGCACAGCGGAAGAAAACTAACCACATCAACGGTTGGTAGCCATTGCATTAACCTTGCTAAATAAACGTTGGTGTCACCTCCATTTTTTGCATTCATTATTTTTTTTAATTCATTTATTTATTTGGGACATATGATAAGCATAAATACACACTGTGGCTAGTTTAAACACTACCCTGGCCCTGACATGAGTTACTTATGGCCAAGCTGCAAGTATTCATTAAGAACCATCTTCCCAAGAACTCATGGATCAAAACGTTTTGGCTAAATCAAATTGGCAATACAATTACTGTCACTATGCAATGAAAGAGACAATTTCTTGCAAGTTATGTTCTGAGCATGTGTAGTCCATATAATAGGCATAGTACCGTATAACTAAACAATAGTAATATTCTTAACACTGTGCTGACAGTATGACAGTCTACATGAAGAGGCTCAAAATATACATGTAAATGTTCAGTATTAACGATGAAAACATAATATAAACATGCATGTAATATAAACCCACAATCAATTATCCTTATTTACATGGAAACTAGTATATTAACAATCTTAAATTAATACCTTAGAAATATCATACATTTGCAGTGGGTTTACAATGTGGTGTAGACTTTTATGTCCATAATCCATGACAGTACATGTAGGGTATGTGATGTTTCCTGTTAGAAACAATTTGAATAATATAGGAAGTGAGCATCTTGAATTGATTAATCTAATCTAACCCCTGATCGGTATGAAAGAAAAATGCTACAGAAAAACTGCCAACGCCATTGGTAAGAGGTAAGATAAAAACCACTTATGCAGATTTGTTTATAGTTTAAAACTGAAAAGTCGCTGAACAGGATCAGGAAAGGATGGATTTCCAACGTGTAAAACTATTTTTCGTCACCTTCATTTTTACTGGAGGAGTAATAATCGCCTTTGTTATACACAAAAACATCATAAATTTCAACTGGATGGAAAAACGGGGATTTATTTAAGTTAATAAAAATGAGAATCGGTTCCAAAAAGTTCCAAAAATCAGTCAACTTCCGTGCGTTCTGATCACGTGATTCATGACGTCATACTAATGACGTTGATAAAGAACTTATGTTTGTATTTATATCTACCAACAAACGAAATATTTTAACTTTGCATTTTATCCTTACAAAGATACATGTATACAAAGATACTAGTCCCCAGACCCCTATTTGCTCATGTGTATAGCCCCCTTAATTTTAAAAATCCAGAGTAACAATGGGCATGTGGAAATGTTGCAAGCGAATGCCTTCCTTGCCATATTGACTGTATTTGCATTCATCAAAGCATGTTCCTAAAAAACGTTAAAAGGCATTTGGGGCATAGTCACGTGACTGATGACGTCAGCACACTTAGTCAGTTAAAACAGGTATTTTATGGTAGGTGTAAATAGCATGTGGTGTAGTATCCTCATACACTCAAAATTTGTATAGGTAATAGGATGAGTTGTAGTGATATTTGGTAATAATACCGCAAGTAATATTTCAAAATTGTCCAAAATATCACGAGCCGCTTCGGCTCGTGATATTTTGGACAATTTTGAAATATTACGAGCGGTATTATTACCAAAATATCACGTACAACTCATCCAATTATTTGTTTATAAAATAGGCTCAGAATTTTTTTTTAAGTCTTTTATATCGTTACGGTCAAATGAACACCGCGCCATATATTGGGAACATTTCACATTTAATGAATGACAGCGCTTCAATGTTGCGCACTGTTCTTGTCAAAAACAGAGCTAAATTTAGTTTGCCAAGAAGTTGAAAGTCGTCTCTAAAAGTTTTTACAGCCTTCTTACCGCCAAAAATGAACCGTAAAGCACGTGAATCGGCGTGTCAAAACGGAGAATCAAAGAAAGGGCTGAAACTAGAGCTTATTTCACTTCGTATTTAACAGTTTTTTCTGTACAATTCCAACGGTGGCATCGGCTCCGGCGCTGTACTTTATTGTCACCTGGCAGTTGTGAAAGTGGTTCAAAGAAGAGCTTTTGGGCTGTGGTCACCCAGGACACGCTTCTGCCACAGTTGTTCTTCGTCTTCAAAGGTGAGCGCTTTTGTTGCATTTGGCCTTTTCCCGAAGCCCTGTTCGCGAAGTCCAATCGCTTTTCCTTCAAGAACTTGTCTGCATTTCACAAAATCTCGATCCTTCGCTATGCAATGTTTGATCTCGTTTTCCCTGAGATGTCTATCTAGGGCCGACAGCATAACTCGTAGGCTGTCAGGCTCATATTCAGAGCCATCGTATTTTCGCACTTCAGCAAAGAAAACAGCGAGAGTCGCGTCCAATTCTTGGGCTTCGTGCTTCAAAATGTCGTCTTCTCGGCCCTTGTTTTTAGCCCACGTTTTCCACGCATTGGCCCACGTATTTGTGGTTTTTGTCGTGTTTTTGTTTTTCGCTTTTTTAGCCAGTTGTTCAATTTCGTCACACAAAACTTCAGGAAATCTGTCCACCATTTTTTTGAAAAGACAACAAAATGTAAACACGTCGCTTGGTAGTCATAGCAACCGTGTTATACCACTGCTTCATTGCTGAAATACTTTGAAATACCACTATTACGTCAGAATAGTTCTGTCATCAGCCAATCAAATTTCCAACATTTCTGAGCCTATATTATAAACAGAGTTATTTGGCATCGGAAATTTTTCTGGTGCAAAGGGTGCTGGGAAGGTTTTTATTATAATTATAATATATCATTTAATTATTATCTATGGACCAGTATGCCTTTTCAGTGGAGCAGTTGACTGGTCACAAGGAACAAAGTAGTGCTTTGGTGACGTTGGTCATTGGTGGTGTAGACGTACCTGATGTCCTCATCGATTCGGGAGCTACCTGCAATGTTGTTGGACAGCAGACCTGGGAGTTGCTAAAGCAGAAAGGGATTAAATGTGAGTCTCGCAAGTCTGAAAGGGAACTTTTTGCTTACGGGGGAACAGAACCTTTCCCGACCCTGGGAACGTTTACAGCAGATATCACGCTAGCTTTGATGTGATGGATAAAGGTAGCAAGGCTGACTTTGCCGTGGTTAAAAGCAATGGCCGAACGCTATTGAGCCGGAAAACCGGTGAGGTGCTAAGTCTACTGCATAATGGTCCTTGGGAAACAGTGTTGCGGGGGACGATTGGAGGGTGATATCAGAGTAAAATACAAGCACTAGTTTAGCGATGTTGGTCTGTTGAAGGGTTACGAGCTCAAAGCTACACGTTGATGAGTCTGTGTTGCCTGTGGCGCAACATGTACGCAGAATACCGTTTGAGTTGCGCGAGAAGGTGGATGCAAAGCTGGATGAACTTTTGTAGCTCGACATTATAGAGGAAGTGCCAGAGGGGCTGTTAGGATGGATTTCACCGATGGTGATTGTTTCTAAAAGTGACGGTGACGTAAGGGTCTGTGTAGACATGCGCCGTGCGAACGAAGCAATCATCCGTGAACGACACCCAATTCCAACCATCGAGGAGCTGTTACACAACTTGAACGGTAGTACCGTGTTCAGCAAGATAGATCTCAAGTGGGCTTTCCACCAGATTCTACTTATTAAAGAAAGTCGCCACGTCACTACCTTTGTCACGCACCGAGGGCTTTATCGTTATAAGCGGTTGATGTTCGGTTTGACATCGGCACCGGAGAAATACCAACAAACCATCAGAGATGTGCTAAGGGGTTGTGGTGGAGTTGCAAACATCGCAAATGATCTCATTGTTCATGGGTGTGGCGTGAAGAAGCACGATAAACGTATTTTCGCGGTGCTAGATATGCTGAGTGAAGTGGGGTTGACAGTAAATGGAGACAGGTGCGAATTTAGACTTTCAAAGCTCACGTTCTTTGGTCATGAGCTGACCAGCGATGGCATATATCCAAGCGAAGAGGGCTCCCAAGAACGCGAGTACAGTACGATCGTTTATGGGTCTTTTCCAGTATTCCGCAAAGTTCATGCCAGACGTAGAGTCTGTGACTCTGTGGCCAAGCCCATTCAAGAGTTGACCAGAAAGGGCGTCATCTTTCAGTGGGGTAAAGAACAACAAACGGCTTTTCAGGAGCTAAAGCGTCTAATCACTCAGGCGGAGACACTGTTCTACTTTAAGGTTGTCTGCAGGACACGAATTGTTGCTGGTGCATTCCCAGTAGGCTTAGGGGCAGTTCTCGCCCAGCAGCAGGGAGGGATATGGAGAGTTATCTTGTATGCCTCGAGGAGCTTAACTGACGTAGAACGACGCTACAGTCAGACGGAGAAAGAGGCGTTAGCTTTGTTTTGGGCATGCGAGCGGTTCAGCATGTATGTGTCTGGGCAAAGTTTTGAGTTCAAAATGGATCACAAATCTCTAGAGCGCATCTATTCGCGCACTTCAAAACCGTGCGCTCGAATTGAGAGATGGTTTTAAGGTTACAAGGGTACGATTTTAAGGTGGTGTACCGCCCCGGGAAGACGAAGGTAGCTGATGCGTTATCCCGTTTGAACTCCTTGGAGCAAGTGGACCATGGAGAAGAGTACGATTTTGTCAGAGCCATTGTAGAGAACTCTGTACATGTTGCTTTATCGCCGAAGGAAATCGATGAAGCGTCCTGTGACGACGAGGAATTGACCAAAGTGAAGGGGTATGTGAGATCAGGGAACTGGGACCAGTGTACACTTCCCTCGTATGCCCATATCAAGGTTGAACTATGCATCCATGGCGACCTTCTGTTCCTTGGAACAAGGATTGTGGTACCTAGACTCCTACGAGACAGGGTGGTTCAGCTGGCACACGAGGGGCATCAGGGCATAGTCAAAAAGAAGTATCGGCTCCGTAGTAAAGTTTGGTGGCCAGCAATGGACAAGGATATAGAGACGCTCTGTAAAGTTTTCCATGACTGCCAGGTCACTTCTGAATTTAACCCTCCTGAGCCGATGTCCCGTGTCCTACCTCCAAGTGCTTCTTGTCAGGATTGTGGAGCAGACCTACTAGGACCCCTACCTACGGGAGAGAATATTATGGTAGTGGTCGATTACTACGGTAGATAACTAGAAGTGGCTATTTTGAAGTCTACAACAAGTGCCAAGATCATCGAAGCACTTGCACCCATGTTTGCTAGGTTCAGTTTACCATTTTCATTGAGGACAGATAATGGTCCCCAGTTTGTTTCCGAAGAGATAGAGACCTTTTTACGTACGAATGGTATTGGGCAGCGCAGAACGACTCCGCTGTGGCCTCAAGGCGAGGTGGAGCGCCAAAATAATTCTTTACTCAAGTGTCTGCAGATTGCATATTTAGAGGGGTTGAACTGAAGAACCGAGTTGGTTACCTGGTTGACGGGTTACAGATCCACTCCGCAAACGACAACGGGCACTTCACCCTTTTGTCTGATGTTTGGCCGCGAGATGAGGTCCAAGTTGCCAGAGCTAGAACAAGATTGGTCGAACAAATTAAAAGGCAAAGCTTACGCAGACTCTAAACGAGGTGCCACGCCCAAGACCATACGAGTTGGTGAAGCAGTACTTTTAATGGCCGGAAAGACGAACAAGTGGTCTACCAACTTCAATCCAGTCCCTTTAAAGGTGGTTCAGAAGACAGGAAAAGAAGTAACTATTAGAAACGAGGCTGGTGTGGAACTAAAAAGGAACACTGCGTTTGTAAAGAAGTATAACGAGCAAGATGGTGTGTCCAGAGATAGTGGCAATGGAAATCGTGCGGTACAGGCAGATTGTACGGTACAGGCAGATGAGCCAGAGCCAAACAGAATTGCAGCAGCGACGACGGATGTATCTGAAAACCCCCGAGTGCTACTCGAGAGTTCCGAAAAGCGAGAAGAAGGAGCGGAGCGATTTGTTCGGAGGTCGTCCCAGACTGTTAGGCAGCCTTCGCGCTTCAAAGCTTTGTTTTGGACGTTTAAGGCTTTACAGCCTTAAAGGATTTTGCCTTCCTGTTAGGCAGCCTACGCGCTTCAATGACTTTGTTTTGGACGTTTAGGGCTTTGCAGCCTTAAAAGACTTTGCTTTCTTGTTAAGTTAAAATCAATACCGGCATGCTGTTTACTCGAAGGAGGGAATGTAGTGTATAGAGTGTTAACGCGCACGTTGAAGCGAGAGAATGAATATAATGTTAATGTGCACGCGCGTGAGATTCGTGATTTGCATAATTTATACGAGTTAGTTCGTGTTGTGAGTGTGAACTGAAAATGGACATGTAACGGTCGTGAATAAACGGAGTTTTTTATTAACCACGTGGTACTGCAGCGCCTATTACGTCTCAAGTTTCCATCATTATTAACTCAAGTTCCATTACCATTAACTATTAACTATCCTCGGGGGAGAATCTCGGTTTCAATTTAACGGCCACGAGAAGCTTACTGGCTAGGTATCTATTTTACCTATGATCAGCGTAAAGGCCAAGAATTAAACTTCGATGCAACTTTAAAATCCCTGAGGAAACTTTAAATTATTGGAAATGGAGGAATCTGACATTAATTGGTAAAGTCCAAATCGTTAAGACTTTTGTAATCCCCAAATTTATGTATCGTGCCTCACTTATATGCTTTAACAAAGACGTTATGAAATAAACTAGTATACCTAAATGGTAAAAATGCTGCCAAAGGAGAGGGTGAGATAAGTATGCTTGCAGTAAGGTTATGAACTGAACTATTTTGTCTGTTTGAAATGGTGAAGAAACAGTTACAGGAAGGGATATTTGAAGCGTTATGAAGGGAAATCAATGTCAATTTTTATGGGACAGGGCGCTAGTGTGATTTGAAATACATGGGTGTTTAATAAAATTTTCCTACTACAGTAAAAACCCGCGTATAAGAACAAGTGGATTAAGAACATTCAGGCCTGATTTTAGGAAATAAAGGACCATTTATATAAGAACACATTCAGCCTGAAAAATGAAAGTTGTTCTTATATGGAAAAAAATCAAAGATCAACACTACTTTTCATTGCTGACATTTTGCTCTCCTAGTTTACTTAGGATAGGGGGCCAGCCAAAAGTTCCATTTTGAATTTGTATGGTTTTGTTTGGGTCTTAGTCTGTTCTGGAGTGCAGGCTGTCCAGGTCCACAATATACAGTTGCATCAATACAGTACAGTATTGCTTTGATTTATCAATTTTTTTTAAAATTAAAATACAATTGTGTGCATATATATATTGATTCCATCTATTGGTAGCCTAGTATGTTCCTTATTTTAAGAAACTTTTTTAAGAACACTTAAGAACACTTACAGGCTGATTTGGCAGATTATAACCCTTTATATAAGAACCAAATCAGCCAGAACCGCCAAAATAGGTGTTCTTATATGCGGGTTTTTACTGTATTTCGTTTTTTTTGTATTTTTCACAGGCTTCCTTATAACCCCCCCCCCCCCACCACCCCCCCTTCGTTGACCTCACCAAAAATATATAAATAAAAAAATGGAAATATAAAAAAATCAGCAAGCTTAACTTGACGTTGTTCTTTGTCCAAAGGAGGGGGATATTTTAGTAGCTCTTCCCCACCTCCCTAATACAGTGGACATGACTTGCATTTGGTACCGTTTAAAGCTAATTATTTGGCATGGGCTGCTGTGAAATACCACTCCCCCCCCCCCCCCCCAGCCTTTCCTTTTCTGGAAATTAACTTTTAAACCGAGATTTTGTAAGTTCTTAATGAAGAACCCTTACTGGAATTTTTTTTTTTCTAATTGCCTCCCTCCCCATCACAGGCATATTTACTGTCTTTTCCCCTCCCCCACTTATGCCATAATTTCCCAGAGTAATTGAAAGATTTCTACATATCAATGTGCTGCAAAGCTCTTTAATGAAACTATAAAACGACCATTTTGTCAACAATTAAAATAAAAACATTGTAAGATCAATATTTTGCTTTTGAAATATTTTATGCCTGTTAACAGAAACTATAAACTATAAACAATAAGTATGAATTTGAAAATTGCAGTCACAAACTGTTTAGGTTCTAACGGTAACAATTTTGGAATACTATATACGAACATTTGTTGAAAATCATTTATTAATTTTTTAACTGTTATTTGAACACATTGTAGTGACATATTGTACTCTGTCACACAGGTAATTTTTTTTCACAAACCGTCAACTTTCTAACAACATTTTACACTTGAAAGAATATATGTACTGTATTACACAGGTAAATTTTCACAAACTGTAAAGTTTCTAACAGCAACATAACCTTGAAAAATAATTATTTAAGATATTGCTATGACATCATGTACCCTGCCACATAGGTATTTTTTATAAAAGTCTTTATTTTCTAACAAAAATAATTTGCTAGTTAGATGTCTTTGCAACAGCTACTACAAAATATGTTGTAAAATGTTAAAATAAAACTACAAAACATTGCAGTGACGTCATGTACTCTGCACAACAGTTAACTGTAAAGTTTGTAACAGCAACATAACCTTGAAAAATAATTATTTAAGATATTGCTGTGACATCATGAACCCTATCATCTACCAAAGTAGGTTTAAGTTATAAGTAGCAAAAGTTTTCAAGATCAATGTTAGGTGAAAATCTTACTCAGAATAAAGGTGCCCTTTATTTGCAAAATACGGCTTGTGTGCATTATGATGTTGTACTTCAAGTTTGTACCGATGTAGCAGACATTTCTTACACGTGCATCAATTTCAATGAAGATAAACAGAAACATATTTCCACCTGCAATGAACAAAATCCTAAATTGCTAAATGACCCAAAAACACATAGTCAGACAGACAATTTTAATTATAATGTGCATAAAATGACAAATTACTGAGACAGTAGTTCAACCGCTAATATCAAAGTTCATATCGCTCTTGATAGCAACGGGGAATATAAACGAGTCTAAATTAGAATTAGACAAACTTGTTTATCACGAAGCTGTATTTTTATAACAGAAACGTAGAAAACAGCAAGAAGCGAAAAAAGAGCAATTTACACACCGGAAAACTCACCTCCTTCTTGCCAAGAAAGCACATGGAAGTCGACTGCACATGCTAAATCGTCCAGGCGCGCAAATACCACTGCGCATCCTAAATCTTCCATTCGCGCAGAACCACAATTCCTTGCGCCTTTGATCTTACCGCCGACCACAATTCCTTGCGCTTGGTTAAAAAAAGTGATTTCAAGCCCCTGTAAAGTAATCTTTTGCCGATTAGAGAGCTGCCTCGCTCGTTCGCTTCATGCTCACTCGCTGCGGCAGCAATGAATTCATTGATTTTTAATTTTGTCTGGAGGGGTAAAGATACAATCAAAAGGACAGCCTTAATTAGTGAATACAAAGACGGTGGTCTCTAAATGACTCACACTGAATCGCTAATCAAGACACGAATAATTATGTGTTTAAAACGCTACTTAGAGGAAGAAAAGAAATGGGATCCTCTTTTCCTTTGCAATGCATTTTTATTCCAACATACTTACCAAAGAATCTGCCTTTATTCTTCATAGAATGTCTTGAAGCATGGTCCAGCTTTAATATTCAACACACACCGAAAAAAAAAACAAAATTAAAAAGATGAGGTCCTCGACAAGGTTATTTGGAACAACCAATGCATTTTAATTAATAAAAAAAACAGTTTTCAAAAGTAAAGTTTTATTGAAAACAAACTAAAGAACTGGGAATTTTTTTAGAGCAAGAAACATTACGGCGAGTGATTATTTTCTACTGATGGGAATCTATACTGCTCTCAGTTTACCTTCAGACTGGAAAACAGAATTGAAACTAGTTATGCGGTCTGATAATTAGACGGATGGGTCAAGGGTAAAGATTCCTGATCTGACGTCGATGAACACGAAATCTGTCTGCTGGGAAATTATAACTAAAATACAAACTCCTCCAACAGCCCAAATCAAATTAAACGCTGCTTTTGACAATACGATCAGTCATTCGGACTGACAAAACATCTGCTTGCTTCCAGGATACGCTACCATTGACACCAGCACCAGAGTTTCGCAATACAAAATCTTGAACCGCATTCTCTACACAAATAAAATCCTTTTAAAAATGAAACTCGTCGCTTCTCCCGTGTGTACATTCTGTCATGATCACGAAGAATCGCTCCAACATATATATTTTTTTTATTGTAGCTATGCACAAGAATTTTGGTGATCGGTATCGGCTTAGCTAAACCAAAGTAATATAGAAGTAGAAAACATTGACCTAAAGGTAATCATCTTCGGTTATTACAGTAATGCTCCAGACAACAGGCTACTAAACCATCTTATTATTATGGGAAAACAAATCATTTACTATTGTCGTTTACCAAACTCATTAATAATTCATAAAGTAACCATCCAATAAATGACACCCATTCAGGTCAGGTGGATAAGTCTTGATACCCAATGAAACACCAGATCAAGATCTTTAGGGTTTTGATTTCAGTTCAAAACCGTGTTTGATCTCAAATCAAACACCTGCATATTAATGGTTTTGCAACAATACATGTTATTCCACTCAATTTTATAATTACATTCGGAACCTTACATTCCTTTATTGGTCTTCAAATGTAACCCCTCTTGTGTGCCATCTTTCGATTTCGCGTCCAATGCTCGGTGAAACAGAGTAACTAAACCTTCAAAACAATAATCTGAGTATTTTAACTGGAACTTCAACATGACATCGACATTTTAATTTATCAAGAGGATTTAATGCTTCGGCACCTTTGTTCTTTTAGAAAGCGTCGAATACCGCATATTATGCCATAAACAGTCTTCGGTGGATATCTCTCTCCCGACTTTTTGGCCACGTCCATGACAAATTTGCTAAGCCAATAATTCAAACTCAATGCGTCCATTTCTTCAATACGAGCAGAAAGTGACATAATCTTGTGTAAATCAAAGTCCTTAAACATTCCTCCCGAATCTCAGTGAACGGGAACTTGAACCGTCCGAGTAGTTTGCCATTCGTAGAAAATGAATGTTGCCCATTTGTTTTTTTTTTTTATTTCGTTGACGGGGGAATAGCTTTCTCGACTAGATATTCTTCTTTGACAACCGTTTTGGCCTCCCTAAATCGAGATGCTTCATTGTTTCTCGGTGTTTGGATGCCCCGATGAAACCCTCGCACTCGTTGTTGATCTATTACTTCAAAAATATTAAGCCAAGCCTGGCGTTACTCAAAGCCAAAATACGAAAAACGCAACAAATAGAATTATTTACAGTTAAGAAAAATAACAAAGAATTAGTTCATTACCAGAAATGGCAAAGCATTATGCTTTCACAATAAATTAAAAATAATTTCTTTAGTCTCTATTCATCTACATGGTAGGCTGTTTTTATAATATTGTATTGTAATGTAGATTATTTATTTTTTGGTTTGCTCAGTTACTCTTTTTATTTGAATATTGATCTGTGAACGTGCAGGACTTGACCGTTTCGGCCTTCTGGGCCTCATCAGTGCAGTGCTGAAGCTAGGATGGAGGTAAAGGAGGATATTACCATCTTCCCGACATGCATAGCGGTAATTTATGCAATATAATGGCGCCAACTGGAAGTGTTAGCGGCTAAATATGCCATAATTCAAGGTGATTTTTCTCGGAAACTTTGTCGAAAATGGTAAGTTGTTCAAGAAAATCGTGTTAAGTGATGTTTTTATGAATCGTTGAATCTGGTTTTATTTTTTATGGCGATATCGCGTTACGGTTATTCGTTCTTTTGTTTGTGACCTTTCTTACGTGAATCCGACCTCCTGTATTGAACAGTCTGCTTGTAATTGCTGAATCACTTTGACAACAAAGCGTCTTTAGCATAATATTATGATAATTTAGTACATTTGTAGTCACACAATCTAGGAAACTATAAGGACTCCTAAGGTCTCCGGGATTTCAACCAATTTGAGCAGTTGGAATTATCGTAATTTCGAAGCGAAACGCGACTTGTGCTTATGCGGGCGCCATTTTGCAGTCTGCTCCTTGGAGAGTAAAAGTACTCATGAAAGGTCTAAAAGTAACCAGCGAAGGTTGAAGTAAAAAATAAGATGAAGTAAAGCTAAATGATTAGTACTCGTACCATAAAAAGGTCAGAAAATAGCGAGAAAGGCGACGGTTGATTTCGAGCTTAAATATAAACAAAGCCGTAAACAGAAACAGCAGGACAGTCGTGTGCTGAGTAGGCCTAGTTGAGTTGAAATTGAGTAGCTGTGGTTTTATGTTTTTGTGAGCGGGAATATTTCACAGGCTCTGTTCGCGCTTGTTAGATTCAATAGGTCAAGGCAAGCAAATACGGATATTTCTTCTAATTTAAGCCGGCATTGTTTTCGAATGGCGAAAAGGTTTATGATTCCATGAATGTATGAAGAGATTTCACGTGTCTACCACGCGACGCCAATCAAAACTGCTAAGCGGCCTTGAAAAGAAACCGTAGAATATATAACCTGAAATAGAAGATATCCTGTAAAAGCGAATAGAATACTAAATAGGTAAAAATAGATTTCTTTTGAAAGGTTTCCGCTTCGACCAACTGACGTCCAACCTCAACGGCGGTCGCCGCTGTTTGATAATATAGTTTGCTTGAAGTGCATGCCGGGAAGATGGTAATATCCTCCTTTGATGGAGGTAAAGCTAGATAGCCACCCCAAATGATCCCACACTTGTGTTATTATCTAAGCAATACCAGAGTGTTCAAATTAGAAAACTAGTGAGCATGCGCAATGTTAGCGGCAATGACATCCTAGTAGAGTGCTCAATTTGGATATGAAAGCAAAGCCTTGTAATGCCAAAGAGCTATATCTAACTGCAGACAGTACCGTTTCGGCCTTCTGGGCTTCATCACTACAGTGCTGAAGCCGGGATGGAGATAAAGCTAGATAACCACCCCAAATGATATCATCTAAGCCATGCCAGAGTGCTCAAACTACTTCAATTTTTCTTTTTCACTAGGTCCACGCAGTGGGTCTGTATGGGCACACTGGGGCAGGTATCGGCGAACGCGATAACGTCGTAGACAAGATGGATATTATTATCGGAACCCTCGGCAAATCCTTTGGTGCGATAGGTGGGTACATCGCTGGAACCGCGGCGCTAGTGGACAACGTCCGTAGCAACGGTTCAGGGTTCATTTTTACCAGCTCATTACCTCCAGTGATTGTCAATTCTGTTATTACATCCATTGGTGTTCTATCTGGTGAGGAAGGACGTCAGCTGCGCAGTAAGCTGCAGAAAGTTGTGCACACCCTACGGAACAAGCTGGTGGGTGTTGGTCTGCCTGTGGTGTATGCTCCGAGCCACATCATTCCTCTGGTTGTAAGTATTGTTGTAAGTTTATGAGAGATTTTAATGTCCATAATGGTCACTGTAAAATTTACATTCAAATCACTAACGAGAATCTATATGCTTACTGGACCCTGTTTGCAGGTCGGTGATGCTGCAAAGTGCGCGGCCATCTCTAACGAGTTGCTTACCAAATACGGTATGTACGTGCTGTCTATCAACTACCCCACAGTGAAGCGTGGCACTGAAAGGCTGCGCATTGCGCCGACTCCACAGCACACCGAGGAAATGATGGACAAGTTCACTGACGCCCTGATGAAGGCATGGCAAAACAATGGTATGAGTTTACTTACTCCTGTGTGCAGGGCTGAGTGTGACTGCCAGGATCGGTGTATCATTTACACGGAAAAAGATATTGATTGATTGCAGCAAATATCGTTCTCAAGTTGGTGCTTCCTAGAGTCCTGACCGACATTGCACTCCGAACCTACCCTCCAGTGCAGTTACCTCGTGTAGTTCTTATCATAGACAATTGCACATAATAGAAATAAACCTGAATTTTAAAACCAGTAAATTTCCTCTAGCCATTTAGGTAGTGTTTATTTACATTTTATTACTGCAGTCGAATCCCTTTTTACGGACACCCGCTTATATGGACACCCCATTATTACGGACATGTAGTTTTCTTGGTTCCGGCGGAAAGCCCATACATTTTCTCTAAAATTTGCCGGATTAAGGTTACAGTGTACCTTCGGGGGTGTCTCCAGTATAACAGCTCTAGTGTCTTAAGATTACACTTAACATACCTAAACCCAGAAATCAAATTAAAGCTTATAGAGCTGGCAACTAAATATGGAAACCATTTGGTAATAAAGTGAATTGTCGAATTTTTTACGACGTCTAAATTCGAACGTCCGAATCAGCTTTAAAACGCTATAACTCAAAGCGATTATTATATTTTGCTAATTTGATTTGTTCTCGGGTTTCCGGACACGAAGCGCTAAAAAAGCGTGTCGGCGATTTCCCATATTCAATTGCAATAAAAAGTTACAGAATATTTTCGAAAAAGGGAGAAAAAAAATGGAATGATCGCACGGAAATGGCTCTTGAGGAAAAAGTTTTCGGAAATAAGAAATTCGCCGACAAGTTTTTGTTGATTATATGTTAGCCTAACTTCTGTCCAAATTTGAGGAAAATTGAACAAATTTCCTTTGAGTTGTAGCTCTTTAAAGTGTCCCCAACAAGCGAAAAATTAACTTTGAGAAAACAGCGCTTAAAAAAAACATATCGCTTCATAAACAAACTCCGCCCACAAAAGTTATACTGTCATTTCTCCGTCAATTTTCACTATTTTTCGATTTTTTTTTGAATGAAAGTTTATTCTGTAAACTTTATTTTGACGCCAAAAAAAAAAAAATCGATAAATTTTCGATCTGAAGGTACACTGTAACCTTAATACGGACCCCCTTCAATACGGACAACAGACAGTTTTTCCCGTCCAGACTAAAACAATTTCATACAAAGTTAACCTCGTTAATATATACGGACGATTTCTAAGAGTTGAAATTTTCTCAAATGCGTAAGCATATACTAAACATACAGCTGAACATATGCTTTTGTCTAGTCATAATTATTTAGTGTCGTGGTGAGGTTAGATGTGATAATTTACTGCAGTTTTCCGCAAGAACAATAGAACGCTCAGGTTTGATCCAATTTCTTTATAGAAAAAGGGCATGTCGCTTCTGCTGACGACCTTGTGCTGTGCATGTCGACCGAAATTTGTCCGTGAGCTAACTTTAAGTTATTGTCCCATGGTCTCGTAAACGTTGTACACTAAAACGTTATGGCTGCTCCAAAGTAATTAAAGGTTAGACACGATGTACGTGGTCGCTATTTCGTATCTCTCCCTGTCACCCTAATTAATTCAATTACTTAATTTAGTTATTAGCTTTTTAGTCCTTTCTTTCTTCGCCTTTTCCCTTTGGTCCATCTTTTTTGGTTATAGGAAGTTTGCGTGCAATAATTTTGATGGTAAATAAACTTTATAAGACCTTAGATTTTTATGTTAGATGAATATGCATGATGTATTAGTAATGGTGATCATACGATTTCGAGTTCAATTTGTGATTAATTTGCACAAGTGAGTTTTTCAAAAAGCTCAAATTGCACATATCGAGCTTTTTGAAAAACTCACGATGTATTAGTAATAGTAATCATACGATTTCGAGTTCAATTTGTGATTAATTTTGCACAAGTGAGTTTTTCAAAAAGCTCAAATTGCACATATCGAGCTTTTTGAAAAACTCACGAGTGCAAATTAATCACAAATTGAACGAGAAAACCGTATGATTACTTATTAATAATCATACATGAAAAAAATTACATACAGCTAGGAAGTGAGTTTCTCGCTCTTCCACAGCATGTTTTCTTCATTTTCTGATACTTGTCGAGCTTTGTTTGGGCGCTTGCCGCGGCCTGCCAGGCGAAGCTGTTTCGCTTTTTCCTCTAACACTTGTTTGAACGAGCTGAATTCTCTGTCCAGTACCATAGAAAGGCTATATAGCCCTTGTCCTTTAGGTGTATATCAAGCGCTGCTATCATAATTTTCAGGCTTTCTGGCTCATAATCTTCGACTTGTTTGTTTTTTACTTCGGCGTAAAATCGCTCGAGCAAATTGTTTAGCTCAGCTGGCTGATAATTTTCGATTCTGTTCGCAATTTCCTTCTCTAGGCAACACTTTTTCCACGCAGTCAACCAAAAATGTGTACTTTTTACAGTATTTTCGTTTTTAGAACTGTGATTTTAGCTGTTCTATTGTCATAGCCGTCGCAAAAGAAAACCTGCTCAAAACGCCGGCCATTATTTTCGCTCGCAACTTTTGGTCCATCCAAGTTTTGCGCCATTCCGAGGACGCATTTGAGTGGCTTTCTGTGAGTTCCTTTGTTCATTAGCTAATCAGAATGCTTTGTGCTTTTACAAATTTTTGCATTTTATTTCCTTTTATCTGCACTGTGTTTCCTGAAAACTACATTCCTCTTAGCCAATGAGAATCGAGAAATTTTTTTCATGTATATTATTACTGGAGTAATAGAAAGTAATGACCTAAAATACAATAAAATCTAGTCCCTTGATATGTGTAATCAATAACAAGAAACACTTTACTGGTCTACGACAACGAGTCTCCAGGGGCCGGATTTAGGAAACCCTCCTAAGTTAAGACACATCCTAAGTATTGTTTTTTTAACAATAGTCTATTGCCATTCTAACAATAGGCTATTGCTAAGAAACAATACTTAGGATATGTCTTAACTTAAGAGGGCTTCGTGAATCCGGCCCCTGTTTTCTTCTAAATGATATAGAAGACGTAAGCGCGCGGAGTAAATTTTCAGCTTCTTATGTTATATTCTAATTCGCTCCCCGCCATTCTCGTCCCCAGAGCCCTCGTTTAATTTGATCAGCGGAAAAACGAAGGCTCTGGGACCAAAGCCTTCCGGCCGTCGTAAAATCCACGACATCCGTTAGCGCATGCCTAATGCATTAATGTGCTATTGCTCTTACTCAATACCAGAAACCGGAAATAAAAAACCTTTCGTGTGTGCATTCTCGTCCCCAGAGCACACGTTTCCGGTTTGGTTGAGCTTCGGAGACGAGAATGTCGTGTGAGTTAAGGAGGCTGTGCCTGACTAGATTTTGAGAAAAACAACATTGTTTAAAACAGAGGGCAAAAACTGGTTTACTATGGTAACCGCAGTCGCTTGGAAACCAGTGAAACATAAATTAAACTTGGATCACATTTCCTGATCTGAAAACATACACCCAACGACAAAAAATGAACCTCCATAAGATGCCATATAACAACTCTCGCTGTGTGTGGATAATTTAGGTTTTCAGATCAACTTCACTTACTTAGTGCATCAACTCAACATAAAATGAGACGGGTGTTTACAGTTGATTTCATATAACTTTTCCGCGTGTTGTTGTGAAGTTCGTTGGGAAATTGGGTACTAGACTACAAACTAGACAATAACGTTGCTAAGTACGCAACGTAATTTGAAACTTGGAAACGAAGTTCGCAACTTCATTTCCGCCAAAGTATAACCTGCGATCAGGCGCTCTTGTTTTTTTGGAGGGAAAGTCGATGGAGAGCGGGGAGGAAAGAAAAGAGGGGAGGGAAAAAAAACACTGACATTTATTTAACAATCCGCCTGCCGCGCCAAATTAAGAAATCTGTCAACAGCGATGTTATCGAAAAACGTAGCCAATCAGATTTAACGGGATATCACGTTGCATGTTGTTTATAGTTGGCGCGGCGCTTGGCAACCTCGTTCCCAGGGCCTCTCTCTCTCTCTCTCTCTCTCTCTCTCTCTCTCTCTCTCTCTCTCTCTCTCTCTCTCTCTCTCTCTCTCTCTCTCTCTCTCTCTCTCTCTCTCTCTCTCTCTCTCTCTCTCACGTTTCCCTAAATTTGTTACTCGTACGTTTTAGAAAGTTTTAGTTTGATTACTTAAACCAAATTTTGGCTGTTGTATGCATACCACACAGAGATTCTTTATACCCTATGTCGTGGTCTTCTTTATTATCTAAAAGACTTTTTAAGAGATTTTCGTTTTTGCCTGCTGTTCCGATATTTGATTTTGGAACGTTCCTATGTGATAAAACGTGGAACCAATTGTTCCACATTGGCGTGTTCCTTTTAGGCTAGATAGGAACAAATTTTGATATTAAATAGGAACAACATGTTCATGTGGAACTAAAAGAGAACCTTTTGTTCCGAATTTTAACCTGCGGGTGGAACGTATTGTTCCTAAATGGGCGGCTTAGGAACAAGTGTTCCTAACATTTTTGTTCCTCTTTTGACAACCTGTTCCTTTTCACTCTATCAGGGAACTGATTGTTCCTATTAATGAGTTCCTTTTTACTGGAGCTGTTCCTTTTCGCGGGAATGTGGAACATTTGTTCTTAATTACCTGTTCCGATTTACTTAAATTAGTTCCTATTTACGTAAAATAGTTCCTTTTTGCGTAAAGTAGTTCCTCTTCACCATTTCTGTTCCTCTTTTTTTATTTCATTTCATTCAGTTATTCCATCTTAAAGGAAGGGTGCTTTTGAATATAAGTGATTGCGGGAATAACGTTTGTTCCTAGTCACATGTCTTGTCACGTGCTGTTGACAAAAATATTAGTTAAGTACGTATTGTTAGGAAAAATCGTGAAAAAGCACAATTTTAAGTATCTCCCCACTGTAAATTTGTATAATGGTGATAACGACAGGCAAGCATGGACAATTTGTGGCAAGCATAGGCACGCATGAGCAAGCAAGGGCAATCATGAGCAGGCATGAGCAAGCATGGGCAAGTAGGGGCAAGTTATGGCAAGCATGGGCACGCATGGGCACGCATGGACAAATATGGGCAAGCATGAGCAGGCGTGAGCATGCATGGGCAAGTAGGGGCAAGTTGTGACAAGTTTGAACATGCATGATGACTTCATTGTTCACAGTTGATTTAAACAAACGTGCGCGCTACTCAAACGTTAATCTACTTGAAACATGAGTAAGAAGAGTAAGCTGGACTGGTCTAATTTTGATGGCGCATTGCCCAAACCAAAACGGCTTCACTTGGAAAAAGACGAAACCGATCGTTTGTATCACTGTCCACTAGAAGTTTGTGAACACGAAGGATTTCAAAGTCAACGTGGCTGTAGGAAACACGTGAATAACAAGCACAGATGGTTCTTTTATTTTGACCAAAAACCCGATCTGGAAGAAGCGAAAAGCTCGACGGTGCAAGTGCCAAAGAACTTACCGTTAACAGACAAAGATGAAGACGTATCGCGTGTAACGGCAAAACAAGCCGTCAGAGCATTAATTCCTTCATTTTCAGTCTCTGGCCAAATTGGCGAAACATTCACAAATTGGTTGACTGGAAGTGGCGGTGGTTACAAGAAAGATCGTCCAGCTCAACAGATTGGGAATAGATGCTTTAAATTTCTCAGGTTTTGCTGCGAAGACGAGGATGAATTGACCTTCGAGGTGTTGGACTTCAGCTTGTGTTCCCCAAATCTGTTGTTCAAGTTCATTGACTATCTGCAAGAAGAATGCAAGCTCGGCCATGGTGGACGATTGGGCTACATAGATGCTCTTTCTGAATTAATCGATTTCAGAAAAATCAATGGCGCATCAGATGCAGTTCTTCGAAAATTATCCGCGACAGAGTTATACCTGAAAAGAGCGCGCAAGACAGTGGCAAAAATGATGAGATTGCAGTGGACACATGATCTAGACATCGAAACGCTAGAAGCAAGAGGCCACTGGGCAACGATGGAGGAATTGTTGCAAGTTGTAACCTTTCATTTGCCCCGCTACGAAAATACCGTCAAGATGTGTAAAACTAGTCCGGGGCAAGTCAACCCATCGGACCTAACATTTGCGACAAAATTTGTAGCCGTGTATCTTTTCATTAAGGTGAAAGGATCGCGCCCTATGACTTATCAGTACCTGACAGTCGACATGGTTAGTGCAGCGAAGGAAAATGGAGGATTCATCGATCAGAAAACGTTCAAGACTGCCAGCAAGTACGGATTTGACTCGTTGATTCTGACCGATACAAGCATGCAAGTACTCGATGGGTACATCACTTTCGTAAGACCCATGCTAAAACCCCAGTGCGACTTTGTTTTGGTCACGAGAAATGGAGGCCAACACAGCAAATTAGGGGACGTCATGAGCAAATTGGTCTTTGACGCAATTGGAAAATACATTCATCCCACACGTTATCGTCAAATTGTCGAAACGCAAAGCCTAAACCTGCTCACTAGCAAAGAGCAAAGAATTTTGTCAGAAGACCAAAAACACAGCTCTGCTGTTGCCAAAGTTCACTATCAAAAGCAGAGATCGCGCGTGAAGGCCCACGAGTGTCTACAAAAATTACAAGGTGCTAAAGGATCGGAGGTGGATGAGGACGTTAACGCGAGGTTTTGCGCTTCAAGTTCAAGTTCAACTTCATCTTCAACTGAACGTTTAGTTGAAACCGAACAGGAGAAAAGCTCGCCCCCGGAAAAGAAAGTCCCACCCACGAAGCACTTGTGCGTCCGTAGAAAAGTTCGTCGGATATTGAAATTCACAGCAGAAGAGGACGATTTTCTAAAGCAGGGGATAAATAAGCACGGTTTTGGACAGTGGACGGCTATTTTGAGAGATCCTGATTTAAAATTTCAGAAAGGAAGGATGGCCGATTCTTTGAAAAAAAGGGCTGAAATGAAGTTTCTTTTCAACTAGAAAGTCATCTAGCTTGCTCTCGAATAAACGCCCCTCTAGAAAACCGATCAATTATATATTTTAATTGCAGAAGCAAATCACGCATAATATGTGGCAACAGGAAATCTTTAATATGCACTTGTAATTTAGAGCAACTGGTACAGTCTTTCAATAGAACTCATATCTGTCGTCTACTTGTAAACTACTTTGTGGCGAAAATAGAACGACTGGCTGCATTACTTATCACAAACTGTAAATAATTATTGCTGTGACTGAAAAAACGATGTCAGTTTCTTTTGCCTCTTGGGCGTCGGCTGACTCTGTAAAAGAGATCGTTTTCTTGGTGTGCACATCATAACCGGCGATGGTGGACAGGCAGGTTGCACTTCGTACTGCGGAACGTATGATGGCGTCTTTGGAGTAAGGAAGATCTCGTCGTCATCATCATCATCATCATCATCACCGTTCTCGTCGCTTCCCGACGGAGTGAGTAGGTGTGAACAACTGGGTTCTTGTTGGGAGCTGTTGTTGCCACGGCTTAATTTGGCTACATGGACAATCACTGGATGGGGAGAAAACACGTCCCGTATGCAATCCACGACAGCCGGCTCAACCCATCCGCGTTCCAAACAAAGCTTCTTTCGCTCTTCCACGGCCACTTTCAGTGCCAGGGTACCCTGTCCCTCGTGAAAAGAACGTAATTTACTGCTGTTAATTTCCAGAACGCTTCGCAATACAGCTCGTTCTTCAGTGTCTGTTGTCTGCTCTACTCGTCTGCTGTGTTCTGACATTTCTTCCTCCATGTTGAGTAGCCAGGGATTTTGAAACGCTCGCCTTGTCTTTTCTTCATTCTCGCGTTTTCTTTGTGCTTCGAGGCGTTCTCGCCTCTCGACCATTGCTTCCTTTTGTTTCCTCTCCAGGCTGGGATTCAGCGGAGCATCGGGGTCGCTAATCAGTTGCCTTGAATCCGACTCATTCACGACTCCCAATTCGACCAGGACTTTGCGACGGTGCGCCAGCCTGTCATCGCGTATTATTTTGGAGAGACGCCTCTTGTCTTGTTTGCGTTTCTTGCAGTTGTTCAACATCATGCTCAGCTGTCGATGACGGATACTCTCCGCAGTTGCTTTTTTTACTTCGCGGTGCAGTATTTCCAGCTGCTCCCCATCGCTGCTGCTGTCTTCGCAACTTTCCGATGAGAGCCCGGTTACATCGGAACCCCTTTCTCGACTGCAATCTGGCTGTTTGGTGCCTGGAATGATTTCGTCTAATAAACAGACACCCAGGATGTTGCGTATTTCTTCTGCTGGTAAGCCGTCCTCCCCTGCAACAGGTACAATAACAGTGCTACTACTGGATTGTGTGTCTGCGACTTTTTGGGCCCATACAATGCAATCCATGGCGTGTTCTCGTAGCCACTTGTTCGCCTCAGGTTCCACGCTAGGAAGACTTTTGAAATAATACTTGTTCAGACGTCTATCCATGGCCCCGTTATGCGCCTCTCCAAAATTCATCTCCTCTTGACAAGTAATGTACATACTTGCACAGCAATAGAATCCTTGTGCTTTCTTCCATTTGACGTCGTGCGACGTGAAGCCCCCCTGGCATAAAATTTTCCAATCATCTACGTCTAGAAGACCAGAGTATGCCTCATCAAGAAAAATAACTTCCGTCGAGCTGTCTATCATAGCTTTGTTAAAACTCTTCTGTTTGGTTACGCGAGCTATGTGCTTGATGGGGACGATCTGGAAAACAGGGCTGAACAGGCTCGTCTTTCCGCTGTCTGAGGCTCCAATGGCACACGGAACAGGCTGCTTGTGTTCTTTTTTGCGAAACAGCGCCAGGAAGTCGATGCAGAATTGCCTAATCTTGTCTTCGGATAAGCTGTTCCTGAGCGTTGCTTCAAAGTATCTTGGGTTGGGATCTTTAGAACAGTATAATCGACGTATGCGCGTGGAGACGTGAGTCCTTTCTGTTAAAAATTAAAGAAATTGAATTGAAACAAACATGAATTTCAATAGTTATTAGCCAATCTCTGTGAGACGGCAGCAATTAGAAACAATTGTTCTCAAAAATATTTTTAGCTGAAGCGCACGATAAAGAAATATCGTCGATCGCGATTGATTCAATTTGTTGAGTGGCAAAAATAAAATATCATCTGTAGTCCACCTTTCTGCTTCGAAACAAAGCCCTCCACGAAACCCCCAATGCGTGCGACTATACAAATGAAAGCTATTGAAGAGTACTTTTATGTGGTGCTGTTTGTTTTTCAATATTACGCAAAATTAAATGTGGGATTTGTATCAAACTTTTAACTTGCCAATTTTATGAGTGGAAGGGCTAAACTATTTTTTGTATCTTACCTGGGATTCTGGAATGATGCCTTGCACAAACGATCCGGCTGAAAATGACCAAAACCATCCGTCTTTTACTTCAACTAGGTCTCTGTTAATTTTCAACTGGCTGATGAGAGAGCTTTCTGGCTCACTGAGTATTGGTAATAGGCGTTGAATATGCTGAACCAATCTATCTTTAAAAGCTTCATTCCCCATAAGGTTGTGCAGAAATGACTTCATGGAACACAGGAACTGAAATGTGAACTGTGCATCAGCAACTTTTTTGAATATTTCACCTCTATAAATGCCGTACTGTAGCTTTCTCATCGCCACTTGGATGTCGTTGCACAGAATTGTTACTGGACATGACAGTGGTTTGTGCGGAGTAGCGGAAAGTTCTGTGTTTGCGGAACTTTGATCATTACTTTGAACACCAAAGCAATCGAGTTGCAGGCCAGCTCGGCGTAATTCTAAAATGGAGACAGACATCATCGGTCTAAAGGCTTCATGTAGCACTCGAACACGAACAACATTTTCAGTGGGCGTCATCTCTTGGGACTCCTCGTGATCGCTTACATCGATTTCTTCTTGTAGAGCCCTGCCATTCAAAAATAAGCGGTGTCTTGTCAAATATCTACTTTGACTACAACTTCTCGTTCAATTCATGTTTAAGTGCGTTAAGGCGTGCTTTGTTTGTTTGTTTTGTTCTTTTTTGTTCTCGCATGTTCTATCGGAAAAATGTTGATAGTCTTAAGACTTGCGTTAACGAAAACGAGAAGCCGTATTTTGGTGTTTTTTTTTTCAAGTCAACTAACCATCATTACCTCGCTCAATGTTATCCATATGCTGAAATACGTAATTGTTTGCCACTTTATTATTTACCTCGGTGACAAAAATTTCACACTTGTAACGTGATAATTTTGGGGCTTGATTGCTATTAGCAAAATTTCGGCATTAAGAACTTCATGCACATTTTGTTTTATTTAAAGAAATATCGCGTCAAAATTTACTACAGTAGAAATTTATTACAATAGCGTATCTAGCTATTAACTATAAGGTTATTTCGGGTAGCCAGTACCCCTATTATTTTTTATATTCCAAATTGTAAATACTTATTGTAGGCTCTGGGGTAAAATAAAGTTTTCAATTTTGTTTGTTTGTTGACTCAACAAATTAGAATTACACAAAGAAAGTGCATTATTCACTCACCGAAAGCAATGCTGATACGACGACTCCACGAGATTCATCAGGCAAGGGTTTTTGTGGTCCTTCAGGACTTGGCACAACTGGTTGAGGCCATGACAGCCTTTTTTCCTCGACGTTTTCGACAAATAAAACTCAACACCAGAGCTCCCGAGGGCGCGTTGAATTTTGAAAGGATTGACGGCTGAACCATTGTGCGTTTGGCACGCCAGCCAATACGACATGGCTGGAAAAACTTGTTGGCCTGGCGAGGAAACTTGCGAAGCATTGATTGAAGTCTCATCATTTGAACCGTCACTCTCCCTGTCTTCCTGTGATCTCTTTGATTTTTTCCTTTTACTGTCCAGCTTAGATGTACTTATTGCCGAGAAGAAAAAGCAAATCTCGCTAAGTTGAGACAAGGTTAAATCACATTCGTCCCTCTTTTCACAAATCCACTTCCATGCTCTTTCAATTTCTTGATCATCGACTCGCCAAACGCACTTAAAGGCCAAAACGGAACATGTTTTCTCTATCGCCACTATAACATGGCTCTCTACTTTATCGCGTATGACCTTGCTGTTCAGCTGCGAACAAGGCTTACTCATTTCACCGTGTGGAGCGATATGTGGTAATATGAGCGACTGTTTGCCAGTCCTGAAAGCCTAACTTTAAATACTATTCTGGAACAAAAAATATAGAATAACCTTCTCGAAGGGTGACCGATGAGAAACGGAACTAAATTGGATTGGCTAAATCACTTGCTTGTCAATGATGCGTTGGCTTGGTTCCTTTGTTATCAAAACAATGAGGTGTTTTTTAAAGAAACATGTATTCATGTATTAATCTAATATATTCAGCCTATACCCGCTATACACGCTAAAATCGCTAGACACCGTGTGTAAGAAATAAAAACCACGTGAAATTACTGACTTAGTTTCTATCTGTTTAGTAAGTGGACAGCGATTTCAGCGTATACTACGGGTATAGGCTGAATATATTTATGTTATAATATATTCAGTCTTTACCCGCTATACACTTTTAAATCGCTGTGCACTGTGTGCAAGCAAAGGAAACCACATGAAGTTCTTGAGAAGTTTCTATCTGTTTATAAAGTGGATAGCGATTTCAGCGTGTATAGCGGGTATAGGCTGAATATATTACTGTTACAACAATAACAACGACAACAAATACTACTACTACTACCACTACTACTACTACTTATTATTATTATTATTATTATTATTATTATTATTTTTATTTTTATTATATATTTTTATTGTTATTTATTTATTTATTTATTTATTTATTTTTATTTATTTATTTTTTATTTATATATATATATATATATATTATCATATGTAATATATTCAGCCTATACCCGCTATACACGCTAAAATCGCTATACACTGTGTGTAAGCAATGAAAACCACAAGAAATTACTGACTTAGTTTCTATCTGTTTAGTAAGTGGACAGCGAGTTGAGCGTATACTACGGGTATAGGCTGAATATATTATGACAGTAATATATTCAGTCTTTTCCCGCTATACACTTCAAAATCGTTGTGCACTGTGTGTAAGCAATTGAAACCACATGAAGTTCTTGAGAAGTTTCTATCTGTTTATAAAGTGGATAGCGATTTTAGCGTGTATAGCGGGTATAGGCTGAATATATTACTGTCATAATATATTCAGTCTTTTCCCGCTATAGAGCGTATGCACATGACGTCACGGCGGCCATATTGGTGTACCAAAACAATAGAACGGCGGCCATGTTGGTGTACCAAAACAATCCTGTGGGATTTGAACGCTTTTCTTATGCTAACACTTTCTTTTGTTCCAATAAATTTGCATAGCTGCTTGCCACGTGAGTGCATACGCTCTATACACTTTAAAATCGCTGTGCACTGTGTGAAAGCAATGGAATCCACACGAAGTTCTTGAGAAGTTTCTATCTGTTTATAAAGTGGATAGAGATTTTAGCGTGTATATATGGAATAACATTGAACTGATATTGCTTTTTGGATAGATCGTAAGGTCTGTTTCTCTTGTTGCCATACAGGAACAAGTGGACCTAGCAATTCATGTTCCTATTCAAAGGAACGCAATTGAGTGTTGAGCGTATTTTCGACATAGTATAGTGCTGTGACTACAAGAAAAAGTAATTTCTAGTATCGCACCACCTTGAAATTGTACAAAAACATTAGCCACGGAGAGATTAATACGGTAGTTAAAATTGTTTTAACGTTTTAATAAAGGGAACAGAAATTTTGGGAAACGATCTTATACGTTTCCCAAAATTTTCTCATGCCAAGTTTTTCTACTTGAGAGGGCGATAAAATTTACCAGATTTTGGGAAGTGCATTCATTTTACCTAAATGTTTTTTATGCGCTTTCCTGGCTTTTTTTGTCAAAACTTTACCCCATTTTTAACCTTTTTTCCGTTTTGTTTGCTGTTCCGATATTTGTTAAGGAACGTTCCCCTATGATCAATTGTTCCTTATTATTTTGGTCCTTTTTACCTTAAGAGGACCAACGTTTTTATAAAGTAGGAACAAAACGTTCATTCTAAGCTAAAACAAGACCGTTTTGTTCCGAGTTCCCATGTGTGAATGGAACACATTGTTCCCAAATTGGTAATTCAAGAACAATTTAGGACTGTTTTGTTCCGAGTTCCCATGTGTGAATGGAACATATTGTTCCCATATTGGTAATTTAGGAACAATTTAGGACTGTTTTGTTCCGAATTCCCATGTGTGAATGGAACATATTGTTCCCAAATTGGTAATTCAGGACCAATTTAGGACCGTTTTGTTCCGAGTTCCCATGTGTGAATGGAACATATTGTTCCAAAATTGGTAATTCAGGGACAATTTAGGACCGTTTTGTTCTGAAGTTCCATCTGTGAATGGAACACATTGTTCCGAATTTGCTAATTTAGGAACAATTAAGGTACCGTTTTGTTCCGAATTCCTACTTGTGAATGGAACACATCGTTCCCAAATTGGTGATTTAGGAACATTGTGTTCCTAACAGTAACTGTACCTATTTGGACAGCTTATTCCTTTTCATACTTAAGAGGAAAAATTGTTCTTTCTTACTGTAAGACAGCGCTTTAATATAAACATTATTTCAAGGCACCCACAGGCCTGCTTGGGCCGGTTCAACACCATTTTGATTGCATCACACTGTCATGAATTTTGCACAATAGTAATAAGGGCGTGCAAGCAAGGGCATGTTGTCGCATGTTTAGACATGCAATAGGTTCCTTTGTTCGTCATGGGTTCGACAGTTTGGTTGGTTTTTGCTAGAGTGAAATATTATTTAACGGGAAAAATGAGCAAGAAGTGCAAAGTGGAATGGTCGAACATTGATGGAGCATCACCCAAACCAAAACGACTTCACTTGGAAAAGGACGAAACAGATCGTATGTATCACTGTCCAATACAAGTTTGTGAACACGAAGGATTTCAAAGTCAACGTGGCTGCAGGAAACATGTAAATAACAAGCATAGATGGTTCTTCTATTTTGACGAAAAACCCGATCTGAAAGAAACGAAAAGCTCGTTGCAAGTGCCAAAAAACTTACCGGTAACAGACGAAGATAAAGACGCATCGCGCGTAACCGCAAAACAAGCCGTCAGAGCAATAATTCCTTCATTTTCAGTCTCTGGCCAAATTGGCGAAACATTCACAAATTGGTTGACTGGAAGTGGCGGTGGTTACAAGAAAGATCGTCCAGCTCAACAGATTGTGAATAGATGCTTTAAATTTCTCAAGTTTTGCTGCGAAGACGAGGATGAGTTGACTTTCGAGGTGATGGATTTCAGCCTGTGTTCACCAAATCTGTTGTTCAAGTTCATTGACTATCTGCAAGAAGAACGCAAGCTCGGCTACGGTGGACAATTGGGCTACATAGACGCTCTTTCGGAATTAATCGATTTCAGAAAAATTAATGGCGCATCAGATGCAGTTCTTCGAAAGTTATCCGCGACAGAGTTGTACCTGAAAAGAGCGCGCAAGACAGTGGCAAAGATGATGAGATTGCAGTGGACACAGGATCTAGACATCGAAACGCTAGAAGCAAGAGGGCACTGGGCAACGATGGAGGAATTATTACAAGTGGTAACTTTTCATTTGCCCCGCTATGAAAACGCCGTTAAGATGTGCAAAACCAGTCCGGGCCAAGTCAACCCTTCGGACTTGACATTTGCCACGAAATTTGTAGCCATGTATCTTTTCATCAAGGTGAAAGGATCGCGCCCTATGACTTATCAGTATCTGACAGTCGACATGGTAAGTGCAGCGAAGGAAAATGGGGGATTCATCGATCAGAAAAAGTTCAAGACTGCCAGCAAGTACGGATTTGACTCGTTGATTCTGACCGATACAAGCATGCAAGTACTCGATGGATACATCACTTTCGTAAGGCCCATGCTAAAACCCCAGTGCGACTTTGTTTTGGTTACGAGAAATGGAGGCCAACACAGCAAATTGGGCGACGTCATGAGCAAATTGGTCTTTGACGCAATTGGAAAATACGTTCATCCCACACGTTATCGTCAAATTGTCGAAACGCAAAGCCTTAACCTGCTCAGTAGCAAAGAGCAAAGAATTTTGTCAGAAGACCAAAAACACAGCTCTGCTGTTGCCAAAGTTCACTATCAAAAGCAAAGATCGCGCGAAGTTGCTGTGAAAGCCCACGAGTGTCTACAAAAGTTACAAGGTACCAAAGGATCGGAGGTGGATGAGGACGTCAACGCGAGGTTTTGCGCTTCAAGTTCAAGTTCAACTTCACTTTCATCTTCAACTGAACGTTCAGTTGAAACCGAACAGGAGAAAAGCTCGCCCCCAGAAAAGAAAGTCCCACCACGGAGCATTTGTGCGTCCGTAGAAAAGTTCGTCGGGTATTGAAATTCACAGCAGAAGAGGACGATTTTCTAAGAAAGGGGATAACAAAGCATGGTTTTGGACAGTGGACGGCTATTTTGAGAGATCCTGATTTAAAATTTCAGAAAGGAAGGATGGCCGATTCTTTGAAAAAAAGGGCTGAAATGAAGTTTCTTTTCAACTAGAAAGTCATCTAGCTTGCTCTCGAATAAACGCCCCTCTAGAAAACCGATCAAATATATATTTTAATTGCAGAAGCAAATCACGCATAATATGTGGCAACAGGAAATCTTTAATATGCACTTGTAATTTAGAGCAACTGGTACAGTCTTTCAATAGAACCATATCTGTCGTCTACTTGTAAACTACTTTGTGGCGAAAATAGAACGACTGGCTGCATTACTTATCACAAACTGTAAATAATTATTGCTGTGACTGAAAAAACGATGTCAGTTTCTTTTGCCTCTTGGGCGTCGGCTGACTCTGTAAAAGAGATCGTTTTCTTGGTGTGCACATCATAACCGGCGATGGTGGACAGGCAGGTTGCACTTCGTACTGCGGAACGTATGATGGCGTCTTTGGAGTAAGGAAGATCTCGTCGTCATCATCATCATCATCACCGTTCTCGTCGCTTCCCGACGGAGTGAGTAGGTGTGAACAACTGGGTTCTTGTTGGGAGCTGTTGTTGCCACGGCTTAATTTGGCTACATGGACAATCACTGGAAGGGGAGAAAATACGTCCCGTATGCAATCCACGACAGCCGGCTCAACCCATCCGCGTTCCAAACAAAGCTTCTTTCGCTCTTCCACGGCCACTTTCAGTGCCAGGGTACCCTGTCCCTTGTGGAAAGAACGTAATTTACTGCTGTTAATTTCCAGAAGGCTTCGCAATACAGCTCGTTCTTCAGTGTCTGTTGTCTGCTCTACTCGTCTGCTGTGTTCTGACATTTCTTCCTCCATGTTGAGTAGCCAGGGAGTTTGAAACGCTCGCCTTGTCTTTTCTTCATTCTCGCGTTTTCTTTGTGCTTCGAGGCGTTCTCGCCTCTCGACCATGGCTTCCTTTTGTTTCCTCTCCAGGCTGGGATTCAGCGGAGCATCGGGGTCGCTAATCAGTTGCCTTGAATCCGACTCATTCACGACTCCCAATTCGACCAGGACTTTGCGACGGTGCGCCAGCCTGTCATCGCGTATTATTTTGGAGAGACGCCTCTTGTCTTGTTTGCGTTTCTTGCAGTTGTTCAACATCATGCTCAGCTGTCGATGACGGATACTCTCCGCAGTTGCTTTTTTTACTTCGCGGTGCAGTATTTCCAGCTGCTCCCCATCGCTGCTGCTGTCTTCGCAACTTTCCGATGAGAGCCCGGTTACATCGGAACCCCTTTCTCGACTGCAATCTGGCTGGTTGGTGCCTGGAATGATTTCGTCTAATAAACAGACACCCAGGATGTTGCGTATTTCTTCTGCTGGTAAGCCGTCCTCCCCTGCAACAGGTACAATAACAGTGCTACTACTGGATTGTTTGCCTGCGACTTTTTGGGCCCATACAATGCAATCCATGGCGTGTTCCCGTAGCCACTTGTTCGCCTCAGGTTCCACGCTAGGAAGACTTTTGAAATAATACTTGTTCAGACGTCTATCCATGGCCCCGTTATGCGCCTCTCCAAAATTCATCTCCTCTTGACAAGTAATGTACATACTTGCACAGCAATAGAATCCTTGTGCTTTCTTCCATTTGACGTCGTGCGACGTGAAGCCCCCCTGGCATAAAATTTTCCAATCATCTACGTCTAGAAGACCAGAGTATGCCTCATCAAGAAAAATAACTTCCGTCGAGCTGTCTATCATAGCTTTGTTAAAACTCTTCTGTTTGGTTACGCGAGCTATGTGCTTGATGGGGACGATCTGGAAAACAGGGCTGAACAGGCTCGTCTTTCCGCTGTCTGAGGCTCCAATGGCACACGGAACAGGCTGCTTGTGTTCTTTTTTGCGAAACAGCGCCAGGAAGTCGATGCAGAATTGCCTAATCTTGTCTTCGGATAAGCTGTTCCTGAGCGTTGCTTCAAAGTATCTCGGGTTGGGATCTTTAGAACAGTCGTAATCGACGTATGCCCGTGGAGACGTGAGTCCTTTCTGTTAAAAATCAAAGAAATTGAATTGAAACAAACATGAATTTCAATAGTTATTAGCCAATCTCTGTGAGACGGCAGCAATTAGAAACAATTGTTCTCAAAAATATTTTTAGCTGAAGCGCACGATAAAGAAATATCGTCGATCGCGATTGATTCAATTTGTTGAGTGGCAAAAATAAAATATCATCTGTAGTCCGCCTTTCTGCTTCGAAACAAAGCCCTCCACGAAACCCCCAATGCGTGCGACTATACAAATGAAAGCTATTGAAGAGTACTTTTATGTGGTGCTGTTTGTTTTTCAATATTACGCAAAATTAAATGTGGGATTTGTATCAAACTTTTAACTTGCCAATTTTATGAGTGGAAGGGCTAAACTATTTTTTGTATCTTACCTGGGATTCTGGAATGATGCCTTGCACAAACGATCCGGCTGAAAATGACCAAAACCATCCGTCTTTTACTTCAACTAGGTCTCTGTTAATTTTCAACTGGCTGATGAGAGAGCTTTCTGGCTCACTGAGTATTGGTAATAGGCGTTGAATATGCTGAACCAATCTATCTTTAAAAGCTTCATTCCCCATAAGGTTGTGCAGAAATGACTTCATGGAACACAGGAACTGAAATGTGAACTGTGCATCAGCAACTTTTTTGAATATTTCACCTCTATAAATGCCGTACTGTAGCTTTCTCATCGCCACTTGGATGTCGTTGCACAGAATTGTTACTGGACATGACAGTGGTTTGTGCGGAGTAGCGGAAAGTTCTGTGTTTGCGGAACTTTGATCATTACTTTGAACACCAAAGCAATCGAGTTGCAGGCCAGCTCGGCGTAATTCTAAAATGGAGACAGACATCATCGGTCTAAAGGCTTCATGTAGCACTCGAACACGAACAACATTTTCAGTGGGCGTCATCTCTTGGGACTCCTCGTGATCGCTTACATCGATTTCTTCTTGTAGAGCCCTGCCATTCAAAAATAAGTGGTGTCTTGTCAAATATCTACTTTGACTACAACTGCTCGTCCAATTCGTGTTTAAGTGCGTTAAGGCGTTCTTTGTTTGTTTGTTTTGTTCTTTTTTGTTCTCGCATGTTCTATCGAAAAAATGTTGATAGTCTTAAGACCGTATTTTGGTGTTTTTTTTTCAAGTCAGCTAACCATCATTACCTCGCTCAATGTTATCCATATGCTGAAATACGTAATTGTTTGCCACTTTATTATTTACCTCGGTGACAAAAATTTCACACTTGTAACGTGATAATTTTGGGGCTTGATTGCTATTAGCAAAATTTCGGCATTAAGAACTTCATACACATTTTGTTTTATTTAAAGAAATATCGCGTCAAAATTTACTACAGTAGAAATTTATTACAATAGCGTATCTAGCTATTAACTATAAGGTTATTTCGGGTAGCCAGTACCCCTATTATTTTTTATATTCCAAATTGTAAATACTTATTGTAGGCTCTGGGGTAAAATAAAGTTTTCAATTTTGTTTGTTTGTTGACTCAACAAATTAGAATTACACAAAGAAAGTGCATTATTCACTCACCGAAAGCAATGCTGATACGACGACTCCACGAGATTCATCAGGCAAGGATTTTTGTGGTCCTTCAGGACTTGGCACAACTGGTTGAGGCCATGACAGCCTTTTTTCCTCGACGTTTTCGACAAATAAAACTCAACACCAGAGCTCCCGAGGGCGCGTTGAATTTTGAAAGGATTGACGGCTGAACCATTGTGCGTTTGGCACGCCAGCCAATACGACATGGCTGGAAAAACTTGTTGGCCTGGCGAGGAAACTTGCGAAGCATTGATTGAAGTCTCATCATTTGAACCGTCACTCTCCCTGTCTTCCTGTGATCTCTTTGATTTTTTCCTTTTACTGTCCAGCTTAGATGTACTTATTGCCGAGAAGAAAAAGCAAATCTCGCTAAGTTGAGACAAGGTTAAATCACATTCGTCCGTCTTTTCACAAATCCACTTCCATGCTCTTTCAATTTCTTGATCATCGACTCGCCAAACGCACTTAAAGGCCAGAACGGAACATGTTTTCTCTATCGCCGCTATAACATGGCTCTCTACTTTATCGCGTATGACCTTGCTGTTCAGCTGCGAACAAGGCTTACTCATTTCACCGTGTGGAGCGATATGTGGTAATATGAGCGACTGTTTGCCAGTCCTGAAAGCCTAACTTTAAATACTATTCTGGAACAAAAAATATAGAATAACCTTCTCGAAGGGTGACCGATGGGAAACGGAACTAAATTGGATTGGCTAAATCACTTGCTTGTCAATGACGCGTTGGCTTGGTTCCTTTGTTATCAAAGCAATGAGGTGTTTTTTAAAGAAAAATGTATTCATGTATTAATCTAATATATTCAGCCTATACCCGCTATACACGCTAAAATCGCTAGACACCGTGTGTAAGAAATGAAAACCACGTGAAATTACTGACTTAGTTTCTATCTGTTTAGTAAGTGGACAGCGATTTTAGCGTATACTACGGGTATAAGCTGAATATATTTATGTTATAATATATTCAGTCTGTACCCGCTATACACTTTTAAATCGCTGTGCACTGTGTGCAAGCAAAGGAAACCACATGAAGTTCTTGAGAAGTTTCTATCTGTTTATAAAGTGGATAGCGATTTCAGCGTGTATAGCGGGTATAGGCTGAATATATTACTGTTACAACAATAACAACGACAACAAATACTACTACTACTACTACTACTACTACTACTACTACTATTATTGTTATTATTATTATTATTATTATTTTTATTTTTATTATATATTTTTATTGTTATTTATTTATTTATTTATTTTTATTTATTTATTTATTTATTTATTTATTTATATATTATCATATGTAATATATTCAGCCTATACCCGCTATACACGCTAAAATCGCTATACACTGTGTGTAAGCAATGAAAACCACAAGAAATTACTAACTTAGTTTCTATCTGTTTAGTAAGTGGACAGCGAGTTGAGCGTACACTACGGGTATAGGCTGAATATATTATGACAGTAATATATTCAGTCTTTTCCCGCTATACACTTTAAAATCGTTGTGCACTGTGTGTAAGCAATGGAAACCACATGAAGTTCTTGAGAAGTTTCTATCTGTTTATAAAGTGGATAGAGATTTTAGCGTGTATATATGGAATTACATTGAACTGATATTGCTTTTTGGATAGATCGTAAGGTCTGTTTCTCTTGTTGCCATACAGGAACAAGTGGACCTAGCAATTCATGTTCCTATTCAAAGGAACGCAATTGAGTGTTGAGCGTATTTTCGACATAGCATAGTGCTGTGACTACAAGAAAAAATAATTTCTAGTATCGCACCACCTTGAAATTGTACAAAAACATTAGCCACGGAGAGATTAATACGGTAGTTAAAATTGTTTTAACGTTTTAATAAAGGGAACAGAAATTTTGGGAAACGATCTCTCTCTCTCTCTCTCTCTCTCTCTCTCTCTCTCTCTCTCTCTCTCTCTCTCTCTCTCTCTCTCTCTCTCTCTCTCTCTCTCTCTCTCTCTCTCTCTCTCTCTCTCTCTCTCTCTCTCTCTCTCTCTCTCTCTCTCTCTCTCTCTCTCTCTCTCTCTCTCTCTCTCTCTCTCTCTCTCTCTCTCTCTCTCCCTCCCTCTCTCTCTCTCTCTCTCTCTCTCTCTCTCTCTCTCTCTCTCTCTCTCTCTCTCTCTCTCTCTCTCTCTCTCTCTCTCTCTCTCTCTCTCTCTCTCTCTCTCTCTTCAGCTACGTTATCATCGGGAGAGACCCTCGGTTGCGGCTGGTCACGTGCCACCCTGTGACAAAATATTTTCCATCGGGGTAGGGTCAATAATTACTTTTGTTCATCTTTTCGAACGAACACGGAAGAAATGCCTGTCAAGAGGCTCATTCGTTCAAACACACGGGCATTTAACATTTTAATATGTACACATTTGAAAGCCTCCGGTCTCCTTCTAAATTCACCAGCTGACTGGAAGGCTTCTAGGCCTTTTTGACTGGCCATTGCCTCTTAAACTCAAGATAACGAAGTCACTACAATACCTGTAAAAACATGGCCGACCTCTATTTTAATGCAAACAAACTGCTGCAACATCGAATCTCGCCAACTTGCGGCTGTCAGGGTTTGCAAATGCTGTTATTTAAACATTAGTTTACTTTAAGGGACGTCACCAGTTAATTTAATTTGCTTAATAGACCCACTCATAAAATTTGGCATACAAAGTTCTATTCTAGAGATTCATTTGCAGAATTTTTAAACTAACAGACATTGGGGCCATATCAAGTAAGGAAGACCGACTTTTCAAATAAGGATGGCCTTTTAGATATGTGATCTCTGTCTGAAACGAAGTTGGTGACTCCTCGTGCTTTTTGCATGTCTGACACGAGTAACTCGTCACCTAGCTGAAGCAAAATTTTATAAAAATCAATGTTAGCAGCCAATCAGAGGCTCTGCTCAGTAGATATGGTTAGCGCTTCGTCATCATTAGCAACGTGGTCTGATTGCAGATGACAGTGCGACGCGCCTTGCCGTGACACCCAACAAACTTTTGTACAAGTTAGACAATCAGAGAGCTCGAATTCAATTGACGGGCACGCCTCCTCGCAAAGTTGAGCACGATGGAATTTAATCTGGTCGCTTCGTGTTTAACACAGGAGTGTAAAGTTAGTTACAAAATATGAAGCTTTTATTCACTTCATTGCTTCACAGTTATTGGCAGTAACAAAAATGATTATAGCGGAGCTCTGCGGGCCGAAGGCCCGCGCGGAGCGCCATACTCATAGAACCAGATAACAATAGAACCCATGCCCGTCATTTTTCATGGTCATGGCTCGCGGAATGTTTCGAGGGCGCGTTGTGTGCCCGCCGCCACCGACGACGCCGCCATCGCTTAGGGTTAACTCGCGGGCGCGTAGACCGTCGCAAAACATGCGCGTATGACGCCACTCAACAACATTGCAATTTCACGTCACCTGGGAAAACACTGCTGTGTTTAGCGGAGAAAACCGTTTAAATTAAAGTCGTTATTCTCTTGAATTTTTTCTCTGTTTGCTTCTCAAGACAGGGATACTAATTAAGGGATATTCAGAAGCCGCTATAGTGGAAATAGAAGAGCTTTCAGAGATAAAATCTTGCTTCGAGGATGGGAGCAATGCGGGAAGATGTTTGTCACTTCGGGTTTCAGAACGGAAGAAGCAGAGATTTAAACACTTTCCAGTGGAGGCACTTAAAGGTAAAACAAAATACATTTTTCGATGGGAATTTATGTTGATATCAATCTGTGATTGACTTTTTTGTGTTCTCGCTAGTTTTCGGGAGAATTGTTTATAACGCGCTAAATTAAATTCAGTTGTTTTGATTTATTTCATCGGAGACATCTCGGCCTCGATAAGCTCTTAATCATTCGCCTTTTTGCTTTTAAACATAAACTTATGTATGGCGCGTTTTCAGGGTCAAAATTAGATATGTGTAACTTCTGCCTTTTGACTTCCTAAATAAAATCTTTTTATGCATTACTACTTTTAAAAACACGTCGTTCTTTGTAAAGTAACTTCTGAAACAAGTTTACAGGCTCGTGCCGACTTTTAAACCCGCTACTTGGTGCATTACTACTTTTAAAAACACACTTGTACACTGCTCTTTGTAAGATTACTTATGAAACAAGTTTGTAGGCTCGTGCCGACTTTTAAACCCGCTACTTCTCTCGTTTCATATTTGTTAAGCCGTATGATGTCACGCAACACTCCATGATGACTTGCGAGCACTCAATGATTTGCGAACGCTCAATGACTTGCGAAAGCTCAATGACTTGCGAAACACTTTTCGCCAGGCGTTTCTTGTCCTAAATGATCACGTGATCAAGGATTCACAGAGGATCTAGGACCGACTTTTTGTGTAAAAAAAACATGATGCCAATAGACCAATTCCGATATATTAAAATTCATACTTGGCTCCAAGGCTTAGGGGAATAAAGGTAACAAAACAAATTAATTATTCATCCCTGAACCTCGATGTGATTTCTTTTTTTTTTATTCCCTTAAGCCTCGGAGCCAAGTATGAATTATTGGTCTATTTAGCGGTATAAAAAAGGACAGGCTAAACACGACTCCCACTCGTCGCAAAAAAGTATTTTAAAAGCCTAAAGTATAAAGCTTTCCCAGTAAGACTTCAGAGAGGATTGTGCCTTTAGATCACAGTAAAGAATTTGTTCTCTTCGGTGATATAATTACCTTTACATCTCGGCGGATTGTCTCTCAGATTGATAGGAGAATACATGCTGTCCAGAGCCTTTAGAATTATTTCATTTCTTTATGCCATTATTCGGTGCTAGCTCTATTGGCATACATTGTGGTTTCTTTGGCTCACTTTTGTTGCAAGATAAATAATTATCGGCTAAAGTTGTTTTCGCTTTAAAAGTGCCAGGATCGTTAAATTTCTCAGGCCGTATGATTTAATGTCTAAAGAAAGTCTGAGGCGTGCAAGAAATGGGCCAATAGGATTGTTATACTTTCGATCCGACGTTGTATTTCGATTGTATTGTGTTTCTTCAGAAGGCCGTTTTTTTGTGATTTCTTCTGCATGTACGGTACTTTTTGACACAAAGGATAGCTCTTGTAGAGTTGTACAGAGGTGGTCTCGCGAATGTCTCAATAAATAAGACATTATTTATGTATCTTGTACAACAAGAGTGTGATCCTCGTGTAGTAGTGTTGTGCCACATGCGTTCAGATGTAATCTTGTGCGTCGCAGCGGGACGGAGCACTGTCAAAAAATCATGATAGTGGTCATGATAAAGGTTCGAAGAGGTAGTTGTCAGATTTGGCGTACTCGTACTCGGCCGCGTTAATTTCAGTTGATGTTTTCGTGGCAGACGCGGCAGCATTAGTCGATGAAGAATTTGTAATTCGCTCAGCAGTTTCAATGAGGCGCTGGGCTCACTCTCTGAGAACGTTTGAAGCCATTAAAAACTGAAGATGTCTACCGTAATCGAGATCGAGAGACTGTCGAGACTGGATTTTATCGATCACGTGTTCAAGCAGGACAAGGAACGCCTGGCGAAAAGTGTTTCGCAAGTCATTGAGCGTTCGCAAGTCATCATGGAGTGTTCGCAAATTATGGAGTGTTGCGTGACATCATACGGCTTTACAAATATGAAACGAGAGAAGTAGCGGGTTTAAAAGTAGGCACAAGCCTACAAACTTGTTTCAAAAGTAATCTTACAAAGAGCAGTGTACTAGTGTGTTTTTAAAAGTAGTAATGCACAAAGCAGTGGGTTTAAAAGTCGGCACGAGCCTGTAAACTTGTTTCATAAGTTACTTTACAAAGAACGACGTGTTTTTAAAAGTAGTAATGCATAAAAAGATTTTATTTAGAAAGTCAAAAGGCAGAAGTTACACATATCGAATTTTGACCCTGAAAACGCGCCATACATTCCCACACAACAGCACCCCAGGTTGCTAGTGGACTAACTTGGTGTCCGTCTATTAATTATTAACTACAAATTCTAAGTTTAAAACGGCTTTTCACGAATCCCATATTTTCATACGTTACCACAGAAAACGACAGTCGCAAATTACTTTCTTTACGTTTTTTTTATACATTTTTCGAATTCGTGTTTCCACGCATCTTCTGTCCTCAGTGAAAACGTCTCAACAATGCCACCAACAGCTTTATGTACTCGATCGTGCGAGTGTAAGTTCAAAGCTTTTGCCCAAACATTTGGCTGGCCATAATTTTGTCAAGGTTTCGTTGTTAAGAAAAGGATAACAAAACTCGAACCGCTTCAACATCTTAACAGAGTCGTCGCTGTTCGCTGCCATTGCCAGTAAAACTGAAATTGATATGGTCGTACCATTCACTGCGAGTTCTGAGATAAGTGCGGGTTAACAATTAGCACTGGAAAAGTTGAAAATTTCCATAGTATGTAAAAAACATGTAAATAACATGTAAATCCTCAAAAAGATACTGTAAATGAAAATTTGCATGATTTTTACCCATTTACATGTTTTGAGAAATCCTGTAAAAAACATGTAAATAATTGAGGTGAAACATGTAAATTATGGAAAAGATCCTGTAAATTTTTCAAACCAACGACATAAGACCATGTAAATAGCATGTAAATCGAATAAAGGAAGCCCGTAAATAACATGTAAATTCAATAAAGGAACCTGTAAATATCACGTAAATCGAATAAAGGAGCCTGTAAATAACATGTAAATCGAATAAGGAAGCCCGTAAATATCCTGGAAATCAAATAAAGGAACATGTAAATCGAATAAAGGAGCCTGTAAATAACATGTAAATCGAATAAAGGAGCCTGTAAATAACATGTAAATCGAATAAGGAAGCCCGTAAATATCCTGGAAATCGAATAAAGGAACCTGTAAATAACATGTAAATCGAACAAAGGAGCCTGTAAATAACATGTAAATCGAATAAGGGAGCCTGTAAATAACATGTAAATCGAATAAAGGAGCCTGTAAATATCATGTAAATCGAATAAGGGAGCCTGTAAATAACATGTAAATCGAATAAAGGAGCCTGTAAATAACATGTAAATCGAATAAAGGAGCCTGTAAATAACATGTAAATCGAATAAGGGAGCCTGTAAATAACATGTAAATCGAATAAAGGAGCCTGTGAATATCATGTAAATCGAATAAGGGAGCCTGTAAATAACATGTAAATCGAATAAGGGAGCCTGTAAATATCATGTAAATCGAATAAAGGAGCCTGTAAATAACATGTAAATCGAATAAGGGAGCCTGTGAATATCATGTAAATCGAATAAGGGAGCCTGTAAATATCATGTTAATCGAACGAGGGAACCAAATTGAGCCAGCTCGCTTGTTTACTATCATGTAAATTAATGCAAACATTCATAGACAAAGTAAACATACACGACTCATTAAAAAGCTGCTTTTCAATTGTTTTATAATAACTCCCTTGATCGTAATGTTACACCCTTTTTCAACTGTTCAAAATTCTTTGTTTCTGCTTTTCATTATTCCTTTCAAAGAGCTACATGTACACTGTACAGTGTACATTGACTGCAGCTTTGGTATGTTTTCTGCAATAGCTTGGCCATGGGATGCTCTTGCTCTTGAAGCCTGCGAAACAAAACAAAAAACAGCTGCAGTGAGCAGTCTGTCTAGTAGTAGTCTGCCTAATACTAAAGGCAACTGTCCCTTCTGTCCATATAATTACTAGACCAGTTTCATCTGATACAAGTCATGTTAGAACAGACTTCATCAGAGATTTTGAACAAGATTATGTGAGGAACTTATTTTATACACACCATTTACATTTCAACATTACATACAAGTAACATAGACAAGAATTAGAATTATTGTCATTTACAGTAGGTGTTTGAAAGTCTCACATAATCTTGTGACAGCACGTTATCAGATCTTTGAGTGACCACATTTATACTGATTGCAGATTGTAGCTTCAGTTCAGCAAGTGCCAGCATTTTGTCAGATCTTTAATGCCATTTTGGCATAATTATATTCATTGGCTGCAGGTACCTGGCCTATTAATTAAAGGAGAAATGTTAAATTACCCCTTCTGATAAATTTTAAATTCTGCACTAACATAGGATAATATGAACATCAATAATTTATGGAGATAATTGGATTATAGCCTGAGTGTAACGCCATACGAAGAAAAAAAACAAAGCTAGTATTAAAAAATGAGTTAAATACTTATCTTGAAGCAAGGGTCCAACCGACGAACAGGATTAATCTCCTTGCGGGTAGCAGAGTCGGTGGCAGAATATCTCGAAGAAACTGGAAAACCACTGGAATGACCACTTGTCAGGGTTTTTCTGCTGGAACAGGGACGCTGGTGTTTATCCTTTGTAACCTTCCCTGGTGAAAATCTGAAGGATCTTTAAGAATCCTTAAAAATCTGCATGAGGATAGTAGTTATTAAAACCAGTAGTGTAGACCACCCTGAAAGTACTAAATCCCCACATTTTTCCGAAAACCCCTGTCATTCAATTTTTAGTACCGAGTATTTTCAAACTCTGATTAAAACTGTGATATTGATTTCTATGATTTATATTGATTTTCATTTTAGAAAAATTTTTTTAAAACGGAAATAAACAACTCTTACACATGAAAACATTTTGTAAGAGTTGTTTCTACTTAACTAAGTTAAAAAAATTCTAAGAATTAAATAACTTAAATAACTTCAATAAATTCGTGAAATGTAATATTTGTTTGAAATGACTGAACTGTAAAAAATTATGACCTCACTCGCTCGCCTTCGGCTCGCTCGCTCGGGGGGTTTTCGGAAAAATGTGGGGATTTAGTAATATCAGGATCAGCTACACTACTGGTTTTAATAACTACTTGTTTCGTTGTTTCGTTGTTTCGTTGTTTAGATATAAGGTTTTTTAGTATTTGGTCAGTGAATTTTATTGACAGTGATTAACAAAGTCTTGAAATACAAACACTTGCAGTTTGTTTTGACTAAAGTTTGTTAGACAAAAAAAATTATAACAAAAAAAACGACTAACGCGTTTGCCGAAAAAATTAAACAAAAAAAAAATGATAAAAAAAATAACGACTAACGCGTTAGCTGAAAAAAAATTATTTAAGTTAAACTAATAACTACTTACGTCATATTTTTTAATGTATTTCTTTTCAATCTTCGATGAAGTAGGTGTTAATTCAATCATTTCTTGATCCAAAAGTTTCATATCAGATATGAATTTCTGATAATCGAATTCACCACCTCTCATTGCTGTTCGTAAATTAGTCAACACTTTTTCATAAGTTGTAAATCCAAATTTAACCATATCTAATTTACCTTTGTAATTTTTCATTTCATGATATGTTTTTAATATTATTCCAGCTCCAGTTAAAACACTTAAAATAATAGGGTTTAAGGTTATTCCACCTGTGATTACACCAACTGAAGCTAGTAACACAGACGAAATATTCATAATATAATTTATTTTTTTATATTTACTTTGACTGTTTTTATATATCCATGTTTTTTTATGATAAAAAGAGTATAAATCTTTTATTTGTTGGATTTTCTCAGGATTTAAAGTTGAAGAAATATGATTGAATTCAAATATATCTTTTTGTTCTTTTTTATTTCTTAATGATTTTATTCTTGTGATTGGCATTTTATTTATAATGTTTATAATAAACTTTTACTGAATGTAAAAGTAAATGAAATAGGTATATTTGGATAATCAGCTAGACCAGTAGGATTTTTTTTTACTATTTCAACGCTAAATCTTGCATTTTTTCTATATAGTAGATTAATATTTGTAAAAGTTTGTTCAACATTATCATCAGAAATTAAAATTCTATCTGGTTGACCAATTATTTTTATTTTTATATTAAAACGAACAGAGTTTGTAATTACTCTGCTAAGAACGAAAGAGTTTAATGTTTCTAAAGTGCAATCAAATGGAAAAGCGATTGAATTTGTTCCATAATCGAATTTTACATATAATCCATTAGTACTAGAATGATAACCTGTAATGACAAAATATTGTTTCAACGATTTCAAAAAAGCTAAACTAACAGGTTGATCATCTTTTGTTGGATTTTTAATACTAATATCATGATTATTCATAACAATATCCGTCTGCATCTCCATTTTCTTATTTTCAAAATTGAATGGTGAATCATAAACACTTGATTCAACGTCTGCTACGTAATTTTTAACACCATAAATAATTAAATATCCTTGTCCTTGATTAGGAGAAGATGAAATTCCATCGCATTTCATGTCAACATAAATATACTCAGGTGGGGAAATCTTCCATTTATGTAAATGAATAATTGATCTTGTATAATTAGAAAACTTTTTTGTAGATTGTTGATTAATATTTAAACTTGTACTTACAACATCAACACTCACATTTGTCATAGAAAGTGGAAAAAATTCAATACAAATAGTATATTCTCCTTCAGGAATTTTATATAAATTAAAACTAAGTCTTCCTGAGTATTTATTATCACTTGAACTTTTATTTATTTTAAAATCATATGCTTTTTTATTGAATAAATGAGGACTCCCCGAAAAATCATTTATTCCAAATACTGTAATTCCATATTCACTGCTACTTTCATTAACATTTTCCATTAAATATCTAAATTGATCTTTTTGGTAAAAAGTAGAAGAGATATGAGATTTATTAACATAATCTTTATAATCTTGTTCTAATTTAGTTATTTTTGTAGTATTTTCACTGGTTTTTGTTTTAACATATTGAACATTGCTTGCTGAATTTGGATCATTTTCATCTGTTAACAATCCCCTAATTTTTTGACTTTGCATTATAAGGTCTTTTCCAGAAGGATTGCTTAATTTTCTTGTGTTTAATTCACTTATCATATTGTTTAAGTTATTATCTTGTTGATCAACATATTCTTTATTCGGTACTTCATGATCAAATGTAGGTAATTTTGATAGATTAAATATTCGATTATCATTGATATCAATATCATTTTCCATTGGAGAGACTTCTTTACGTGATAAGAAAATATTCTTTGCATCATTATAAGAAATTACATTGTTATAATTTTGTGTTAAATAACCAAAACTTTGTTGCTTACTTTGTATAACATTAAAAAGTTCTTTCAAATCTATATTTTTAGTAACTTCATGAGTATGAGGAGGAACATTGGGATGATATTTCTTCAAAGTAATCAAATTTACAGCTGATAAATCATCATTCTCATCTGTATCCATATTTGTAATTAATTTTCGATTCATTTCAATTCCTCCAGGACGAATCATTCTATTTCCTCCTAAATCAAGATGACCAGTCATGATTTGCTCCATTAACAAGAATAACTTCAGTAGGATTAGGTTTTGATTCTAATCCAGTTTCAAATTGATGTTTAGTTATAGCATCAGAAGAATTAATACCTTCACTAAGATTTACTAATCGTTTTTGTTCAATATCGTAATTATTATCACCATCTAATTTAATTCCTGTATTTGCATGTATTTCTTGACTGACTTGTCTAATATATTCGTTGATATCAATATTAGTGTATTGATTGATATTATTGAATATTCCCATTTTTATTTTATAATTATATTTTTTCATCAAAATTCTTAGTAACTGATTTTTGTTCTTTATCTAAAAACAAGAATTCATAAGGTCTAAGTTTATTAAAAAGATTTGGATCAATCAAATTTTCTTTTGCAATAAGATTCAAATGATTTTTACTCACAGGTGGATATAATATCATATGAGAACAATTTAATCTTAATTTTGAGGGTACATCATAATAACTCTGACTTAAATACACTGGACTAATTCCATGATGTCTTCCATCAGTATAATGATTTGCTATTTTTTTCTGAATTCCATCTGTAGCATTAACAAGATCGTCAAATACAACAATTTTTCTATTATCTTCTGGATATTCTGTTGTTTCCATTATATCTTCTGGAAATTCTAAAACAGAGTATCCAACTTTTTCACTAATTCGAGACATTATTTTTTTAAGATCTTGTAATTTTTCTTGATTATGATTAGGACCATAATAATAAATTTTATCATAGTAAACTAATGGGGATCTTATCATATGCATTAGAGTGTTTGTTTTTCCACATCGGGTTTGACCAGCAATAAGCATTCTGAAATCTTCATCTAAGAAATTACATAGTTTTTTAGACTTTGTTTTTTGATTCAAATCATAATTTGGGATTTTCATACTTTTTTTATTATAATGCTAGATAATTTGAATAAAATTAAATGTTATTTTTACAAATAATTATATAATCTTATAATAAAAATGAATTTAGAAAATATCAAAAAATATGCAGAATCAGAATATAAAGGATATAAAATATCTAAAGCTGTTACTAAAGCTAAAAATGAAGTGAAAGACAAAGGTCAAGTCCGTGATGTTGTTATGAGTGAATATTTTAAGACATTAAGAGAACCATTAAAAGAAACGTTGGTTGAACAACAGAAGAAGACAGATGAACAACAGAAGAAGACAGATGAAAAACAGGATAAAATGATTGAACAGTTGAAAGAAAATCAATTAGCTATTACTAGTGGTTTAAATCAATTAACATTAGCTACTGGAAAAAATCTTATGGAAATAGAAGATAAACCTTCTACATCAAAATCATTATTAGATACTGAAATACCAGATGAAGAAGATAAAACACCAGAAAAATCAAAAACATCAGAAAAACCAAAAAAACCAGAAAAACCAAAATCAATAATAGAAAAATATAATTTAGATAAATTTTTAAATAATAAAGAATCAATTGATATATTGGATAAATATGGTTATGAATTACCATCATCTTATAAAGATGTTGAAGATATTAGTAAACATATTAATGATGTTAATAAAGTAATTAAAGAATTAAAAGTCACATCCGGTATAGCTGATATTACAACAGATGAAAAAGGTATTAAAAAAGCTGAAGCTATAGCAAAAAATCCTAAACCTGAAACTTTGGAAAGAATAAAAGATTTTAATATTTTAAATACTTTTAAAGAAAGATTGATAGGAATTGAAATAAGTCGTGGAATAAAAGGTCAAGGTTTGGGAAAAAGGAGATATAAACAACCAAGAAGAAATGCTTATAAAATTCAAAATAATCAATATGGTGGATTAATGATTGATTTACCAAAATTAATGAAAGATTTAAAACTGAATGCTTATCGTGGTGGTAAATTAATCTATGAAGTAGATGCTGATAAATCTCTTATAAGCCTATTAACAAAAAGATACAATCCTAAAACAAAATATTCAATGAATGCTGTAAAAATATTTAATGATTTAAATATGTTAAGTAATATGCCACCTCATAAGTCATCAGGAAAATCTAAAATGGTCGGATCAAGTATTACTTATTATCAAGATCCAAAAGAATTAACAGATAGATTAAAAGTATTAATTGGTTCAATAGCTGCTGGGAATAATTCACCAGTTATAAGAAATGATATTTCACAAATCAATGATGAATTATTAAGAATAGAAGCTATTGATAAAAAATTACATGAAAAAATGTATAATAAATGGGTAAAATCTTAGATTTTAATACTTCAATTAGTATTAAAATCAAAAAAAGATTATATAACTTTATGCTTTTATAAGCATTTTTCCAGATGAAGTGTATAATTCAATTTCTTTTTCATGTAAAACCAAAGCATTAATTGTATAATCACTTCCTGGAGCATCATTTAACTCATATCTAAAAGTTAGTGAAACAACACCATCTTTAACATCGTCATCTTGATTTCTAAGATCAAAATATAACATCCCAAAAAGTTTTTTGAAATTTGTTCTATTAATTATTGGTCCACTTAGTAAATCATTATAAGCTGAAGAATATGACATTAATGTTCTATAAAGTCTCGATTCCTCTTTTGATGTCATTTCCAATTGAGGATAATACATACTGTTATTTATTTCTAATTGAGCTCTAGTAAAATGACGACCACCTGTACCAATAGAAAATGTTTTAAAAGTAAAGATATTTCCTGTTTGAGATCCATAACTTGCTGTAGGAACCACCCAAATAAAAACATGTCTTGGTCTTCTAATTCCTGTAGTTATACGAAAGTAGCTATGAGTTGATGTTGTTTGTAATATTTCACTATGTTCTCTTAGGTAAGTCCACTTTTTTGGTTTTAAATAATTTTCAAGATACATTTTCAGTCCTTCTCCATTAAACATAATTTTCGGACACCATAATCGTAAATTAGTGATAATGACTTTTGAATTTGGAGCATCAGTACCATCCCTAAAAACAATATTATTATCATCTTCTAATTTTAATAAAATATTCATTTTGATATTAGGATGAAGATTATTTTTAAAAGCTGCAAAATAACTATATAAATTCAGAGGAATTGAAAAAACAGTCTCATTTCCACCATCTGTTAATTTTTTTCGTTCACCAAACCCTTCATTATATAAAACTCTTAATTCTTTATCAGCTAATTGTTTCCGTGGTTCTGCAGTTCCTGTAGATGTATCTAAATAGAAAAATTGATCTTTTCCAATTGTATCTGCATAACTTTTAGTATATTTCAAAAGAGATAAAACATTTGATGTTTCATTAGCTCTTGTATTATTATATACAGTTATTCCATTACATTCAACTTGGATTTCATTAATGAAAGTATGACCATTAGTTGTGGTACAAAATTTTGTAGTAGCATCAGTTCCTGCTGCTATTCCAGTTGCACTATTAGCAAGAGTTACAAGTTTAAACTTAACTTCTAAATAAGCATTATACCAATCAATTGGATTAGCTTCTGATGAATTATCAACTGTGAATCTATAATTATCCTTTACTTGTCTAGCATTATTTGGAACATTAGCATTCAATGGTGTTTCCAAATCATAATATGTATATTCATATCTCTTTACTAAATTCGGGCTTCTAAAATTTCCATTCATTTTATTTTAAGATTATATAAAATTTTTTTTTAAAGAAGATCTTTATAAACATCTTTGACATAAGAATATTTATCATTATTTTTTTGTAAAAGTTTAACAATTTTTTCACCTTTATTTTCTTTCGGTGGATTTTCTTTTTGTGGTATTACATAATCTTGAATTTCAGGAATAAGTTCTTCTGGTATAGTTTCAATTTCAAGTTTCTTCTCTTTCTTTTTTGATGATTTAGGTTTAGGTTTAAATTTATCATAAATCGTTTCACCAATTAATTGACCAGTTTTCTCACCAATCTTTTCAGATCCTTTTTCTACAAATTTTTCTGCTGCTGTTGAAGCAAGTTTAGATGCAGTTTTTCCAGTAAGTTTAGCTCCAATATTACTCAATACATCAAAGACACCACCACCTTTTGTCTCTGTATCTGTATAATAATCTTCACCAGTATCATAATTTCTTATTCGTCTTTCCATTTTTTTATTTATACAATTTATTATTTTCTTTCACCAATAACAACAGTTAAACTTATATCAATATCATTGAAATCAACTTCTCTATCTTGGTCATCTGTAATATAAAATTTCACTTCAAAAATTTCATTTCTATTCATTCTATTCCATAAGTAATTTATAGGTTGAATTTCAAATGGTAATGATCTTGTTTTTGTATTAGTTGAAAATGTATATAATACATTTGATCGTTTTCCTGAGATAATACTATCAGATAATAAACTAGTTCTAATATATAAATTATCAATATCATTACTAATATTAGGAAAATTCTTTCCATATGCACTTTTCTTTAAAACTTTTTTTTCAAATCCTAATAATTTACCAAAATTACCACTATTAGAAAAATCAATGTAATAATTTTCATTAAGAGCAATAAATACTTTATATGTTGTAAGATCAAAAAGTATATTAATACCATAATTTTCTGTATTTCCAAGTTTACCAATTCTTTTTTGAATAAGAGTATTTATATCTTGATAATCATAAATACCTGATGGAAATACAATTGTTATATAAGTTTTACCTTTATCTTTTGATATTTTCAATTCATTGTTTTGATACTCGGGTCTAATATTATGCCAACTAGCAGTCATAGAAAGATGGTCTAATGCTAAATAATGAGTAGTGTTTGGATCCAATTTCAATTCAGGAGTAAATTTTAGAGTAAAATTACCTGGTTTATTTGATGGATTTTGTTTTTTAGCATCAAGACTTTTAAAAACTAATACTCTATTCTGAATCATTTTATTTAATAACTTATATAAAATAATTTTTTATAAACTTTTCATTATAATCCTGATCATCAATTTTAAAAACTTTTAAAAGATTATAAAAAGATTTCTTATAAATATTATCAAGAAAATATAAACAGTAATAACCACATCTAACAGAATAGATATCTTGAATTGGATAACCTTTATTATAAATAAAACCTAGGTTTAATCTTTTTGCATGATCTATAATTTCTAATGGTGGTGGAAGTGAAAAAGAATCGAAATAGTAAATATATGGTTGTTTTATGAATTCTGCAACCCAATGAGTTCCTTGTCCTACTTTATCATCAAGATTAATTATACAACATCCTTTTTCATGAAAATGATCAATTGAGTCTCTAGAAAAAATTCCTTTAAAATTTGGTATCTTAAGATAATCTATATATTCTAAAAGATCAAAATTACTTAGAGGTATATCTTTAAAAATAGGTTTTAAAGTATTGCTCCTAATACTGGAATTTGGTTGAATGGACTGTTCGGTCCTAGTAATAATCCTTGTCCTTTTTTTTTTTTACCTTTCCCTTGTTGTTCCCATGTTCCAAAAAATGGTGGTGGTTGATAAGGTATCATTCCTGGTCTAGCACTTACTTGTAATCCTTTTCCTTTTCCTGCTATTGGTACTTGTAATCCTTTTCCTTTTCCTTTTCCTTTTCCTTTTCCTGTTCTTGGAACTTGTAATCCTTTTCCAAATAATTTTGAAGCTAATTCTATAGCCATAGGAATACCAATTGCAGCTAGAGTACCTAAAAATCCTCCATTAATTTGTCTTTGTGTTGGTTTAAAATATAATGCTCCACGTTTTTGTATAGCTTTATTTAAATCATCAATTTGTTTTTTTGTTAATTCTTTTTTAAGACTCATCAATTTAGATAAATATTCAGATGGAATATTAATTCCTTTACCAAAAATTTTATCAATTCCAAGTGATCCTAAAGCTGTTAAAGCACCCTGAGCAAGTGCTGGAGCTGCTTTACTAGCAACTTTTGCAGCCATTGGAAGAACTTTTGAACCTATTGAAATAAGAGATCCAAATAAACTTCCACCTTCTTTTACTACTTTTCTAATTTGTGTTTTTGTTATTTTAATATCAGAACCAACTCCATTAGTTTTAGCTTTATTAAGTTTATTAATTTGTGTTTTTGTCAACATTAATTCATCTGATCCAACTAAATTATTTTTAGTAATTCTTAAAGTAATCTCTGATCTATCCTTATAAGCTTTTGCTAGTTTTTTTAATTGAGATTCAGATAATTTTAATTTGTATGGAAAATAATTCGTCATTCTTTTTTATTTAATGAATTATATAAAAAGTGTAAAAGTTAAATTTTTTTTTATCTAAATATATAATAAAATGAAATCTTATTGTGTGAAAGAAAAAAAACAAACAGAATGTGTGAAACCAGAAGGTTATCAAACTGCTAAAAATGGAAGAAAAATGTATTGGTGTACTTGTGCTTCTTGTGGAATAAAAAAAACACGATTTGTTAAGAAACAGGGAAACTAATTCAGCCTTCTTCTTCACAAACATCTCCTCTCAAAACATCAGAAGGAGAAGGCTTGGGTGAATTAGCATTAACAGGTTTAACTCATGCTTTACCTTGGTTAGGTAAAAAAACAGTAGAAATGGGACGATATGGTATATCTGAAGCTATGAGAAATAAAAACTTACAGAAAAAAGCAATTAATTATGGATTAAATAAATTAACTCCAATGATTCAAGATGTTGGTAGTAAAGCATTGGATGAAATATCAACAAAAATAAGACCAAAATTAAAATATAAAACAAATAGAAAAGATCTAGACCAAGGAGGTAGTGTAGATATTCATAAACTCATTGGAAAATTGCCAAAACCAAAAGGTGGTTGGACTCCTGGAGAATATAAGTACATGGGTCCGTATAACCCTTTGAATGAACAATTAAGATATGATCCTGAAACAGGTGAAGTATTAGAATGGATGGTTAAACCATATAATAAAGTAGATGAAATTGCTGCTTATCATGATATATGTTATGATATGGGAAAAAATAAGAATGAATGTGATAGACAAATGGTTAAATCTTTAGATCTGATTCCATACGGTGAAATACCGAAATGGGGACAAACAGCGAGATTTATTATAAATACTAAACAAAAACTTGGTTTGGGTTTACCAAAGAAGACAAAAAACGTAAAGCGGCGTTGAGTAATAATAGTGATTGGACTCAACAATTAGCCGATGAATTACATAAACCAATCACTAGAAATTTTTCAAAGAGAACTGTAATATCAAATGGGATTGATGAAATCTGGGCTGCAGATTTGGTTGAAATGCAAAAGTTTAGTAAATGGAATAAAGGAATAAATTATTTACTGATGGTAATAGATATTTTTAGTAAATATGGATGGATTGAACCATTGAAAAACAAAAAGACTGAAAGTGTTAGTAAAGCATTTGATGATATATTTAAAAAAAGTAAACGTAAACCAAAAATGCTTTGGACAGATAAAGGTTCTGAATTTATCAGTAAACATTTTAAGGACCTCCTTGAAAAGAATAAAATCAAATTATATCATACAGAGAATGAAGAGAAATCAAGCATTGTTGAGAGATGGAATAAAACAATGAAAACCAGAATGTTTAAGATGTTCAGTGTAAATAACAATACTGTTTATTGGAACATCCTTGATAAATTAGTTAATGATTATAATAAAACAAGACATTCTAGTATTAAAATGACTCCAATTCAAGCTAGTAAAAAAGAAAACGAAGAAAAAGTTTATGCTAATTTATATTCAGATTTAATTTATTTGAAACCTGGAAAAATAAAATTTAAGGTTGGAGATTTCGTTCGTATATCAAAATATAAGAGACCTGTATTTGATAAAGGATATACTCCAAACTGGACAGAGGAAATATTTGTGGTTAATGAAATATTAAATACAAAACCTATTACCTATAAAATTGTTGATTTAATGGATGAAGAAGTAAAAGGATCTTTTTATGAAAAAGAATTACAAAAAGCAAAACAAGAAATATATAGAATTGAGAAAGTATTGAAACGAGACACCAAGAAAAAGTTAGCTTTAGTTAAATGGAGTGGATATCCTGACAAGTTTAATTCGTGGATTCCTTTGAGTGATTTAAAAGATTTTTAATACTATTGTAGTATTAAAAATTGTTTCAAGCGACATAAAAAAAAGCCCTAAAAAGGGCTAATACTTTATTTCAGTTTAAAACAAATCCTGTGAATCACCTTCTTCATTTTCTTCATCGACTTCGTCATCACTTTCTTCTTTAATCATTAATAATGATTCTCTTGGTTTTAATGGTCTAACATAAACTTCATGAACTTTAACTTGAATAGATTTTACTAATTTGGAAATATAAATACTCTCAATTATTAAAGCTAATTTTACTTTACAATATTGATTAAGATATTCAAATGGATCAACATTTTTATTTCCTTTTGTTTTAAACAAAGATAGAATTTTATTAGATTTTTCTGAATATATAAGTTTTGCATATAAAACTGGTGAAACACTGTCATCATTTACTTTTTTTATTCTTCCTTTTTTATCAGTATATTCTTTCTTTTTATAATATAACATTTGAGATAAATGTTGAGATTCTTCAACACCAATTGTATCTTCAAGATGATTAAAACAAAGTTGTTGGATATTTTCTAATGTTTTAAAAAACTTTTTTTCTTCTTTTGTTGGTTCTTTATCTTTTTCCCATAAACAAACAGGAATTGTATATCCAACTAATTCTTGTGATTCTTGATTCTTTCTTTCAGATACACCAAAACTAAAAAGTAAAGGTGTTTCAATTATAAGAGGACCTTGTTTACCATTAGGATAAGTTGTTTCAATTTTCATACGATGATATTTCATTTTAGAATTCTTGACTTTATATTGTTTAGCATCATGAAAAATAAGATTTTCTTTAGAAATGTTTTCGGGAGATGTAAGTTGCATTTTATTATATATAAATATTTTTATTTTTAAATTTTTTTTTTAAAAGGTTAATAATTTAAATAATATTTAAAATAACAATCAAATTCATTAATTAAATTTCGTAATTCTTCATATAATTCTTTTTGTTCTCTTTTTAATGAAAAAAAATCTCTAATTTTTCTTAATTCTTCTATATCTCTAAAATCTAAAATATTCATTTTATTATTACAAAATTTAAATATTTCTAGACTTTCAAAATCATATAAAAAAGATCTATAAATATAAGAATCCAATCTTGCAAAATTAATAATTTTAAATTTCCTATCATAACTTTCTTTTTTCCAAGAAACTTCATATCCTTTATAAATATATTTATATATAAGTTTTCTTTTATACTCTTTTTTCATTAAATATTTTTTCATATAATTTATTTCTTTTCTTATTTTTTTCAAATATTTATTTTTTTCTCTATAAAATTTATTACTTTCTTGATATTTTGAAACTATTTCTTTCATTTTTATTTTCTTATTTTCTTCAAAAAAATCTTCAATTTCTCTCTTTTTTATATCATAAAATTTTTGATAATTCCTATATAAATTATAAAAATGAAGATCAATCATAAACATTTTACCATATAATATTTTATCAAAATATTTTACACCAAAAAGAGTGATTGGAATTGCTTTGTATTGCGTAGTGGTCATTTTATTATAAATAAATTTTTTTAAATAATTTTTTTTAAATAATTTTTTTTAAAAAAATTATAAATTTCGGCATAAAAAAAAGCCTCATTTGAGGCTAATAATTTTAATCAGAATCAGAATCAGAATTAAGACCCATACATTCTTTTATATAATCAAACATACTTATTCTTTCTACTCCTTCTTCGTAAACAAAATAACTTTCAAATTTTTTAATCATTTCCTTTATTTGTTTATATATTTCTTCATTATCTTTTTTCAAAGAAAATTGACGCTGATTTTCAAAAACTTGTTCATGGTATAATTTTTCTCTATATTTTTTTTGTCTTAACAAAAGTCTTTTAATATTGTCATAACTTATATAATTAGAATGTATAAAAATTTTTAAATTTTCATGATGAGAAATTAAGAATATATCATCATAGTCTCCATCATAATCATATTCATTATATTTGACTTTTTTTTATATATTCGTCTTTCATTAAATTTTCATTTACATATTTTATTTCACTTCTGATTCTTTTCAAATATCTTCTTTTTAGTTTGTCTTTACGTTTTATTATATTGTGAAAATATTTCTTTATATCATCGATTTTTAATTTTTTATTTGAATTAATTTTTCGCAGAAGATCATTTGATATTAACTCAAAATATTTTTGATAATTTCTAAAAATATTATAAAAATGAAGATCAATCATAAACATTTTACCATATAATATTTTATCAGCATATCTTATGCCAAAAAGAGATATGGGAATTGCTTTGTATTGCGTATTATTAGATTTGCTTTGCGAGGACATCATTTTATTTTTATAAATATTTTTTTTTTTTTAAATTATAAATTTTTTTTTCCCCGCTACAACTTAATTTCAAAACTCAATTAAAATTATGATATTATAATTTCTTTTTTAACTAATTCCCACCATTCTTCATAAAAAGCTTTTGTTTCTTCTGAAAGTTTTAGTGGTAATATTTCATCAACATTACTATAACCTAGAATAATTAAAATCTTTTTTATAATAAAAGTAATATTAATGATTCTCTTTCTTTCAAACTGTGTATTTACTTTCTTAATTAAGTTTGCATTATCAATTTTATAAAGTATTTCATTAATCTTAGAAATATCATCATTTTTTATATCAAAAGTTTTTTGTATTTCATTGATCTTTTTCTTAAAAAAATACTTTCTTTGATATACTGATTTTTTTCTATAACAACATCTTTCCCAATCAGATATATTAACATCATAATTTAATATTCTTTGAATTTGAAGACCACAATCACAACAAACTTCAGCATAATCAATAATTTCTTTATTCTCATGTTTGCATTTTTCATATATTGGTTTATTTCTTTTTTTCTTTTTTTTGATTTTACTTTTTTCATAAGATCTTAATATGGAAGAATATAATTTAATCTCTTCTTCTGTATACATTTTTAATCTTTTATTTTTTCTTTTTTTTATTTTTTTTTTAAATTTTTTAAATTTTCTCTTTTATAAAATCTTTCTCTCTTATACCTTTTATATCTAATTTCTTCATCAAAATCTTCTATTAAAAAAAGTCTTCTTAAATATATTAATAAAATATCTTTTTTTGTGAAATTAATCATTTTATTTTATATTATTATTTTTTTATTTTCTCAAAGCTAAAGTATTAATTTTATTTTTACAAATCAGTCTTTTATCATCATTTGCAGATAATGCTACTTTATTCATTTTCATCGAGTAAATTTGATGATCTTTACTTCTGATTATATTCATTGTTCTCATTTCTTCTTTTTCTGAGAATAAACATTTCTTGTAATCTTCAAATGTTATTTCCCTTTTAATAACATTCTTCTTAATTCCTTTACATTTCTTTACTAGGTTATCTTCGATGTCTTCAACTTTAAAAGAATAAAGCTTAGGTCTTAGACCAACAAAATGAGTAATTTGTTTTCCACAAGCTTCATCTTTAAACATACCTATTACTTTCTTATTAATTCCAATTTTAATTCCAGATGTATGATCTTCAGGATAATCACTTGTATCAAACTTTTTTTTGATATCTTTTCTTATATCATGATAAAAATCATCTGTTTTAATTTCATACATTAATGAATCTGTATCTGTGAATAATAATTCAGCTTTATTTCCATATTTCTTTCTAATATAATTATAATGAAAATCATACATATGAAATTTAGACAAATCAAGAATAGCTTGACCCACATAAATCGGTTTATTAAAATATATTTCTGTCTTTTTCATATGAACTGCAATTAAATTAGAATCAAATATTGTTGAGTGGTTAAAATTAGGTTTTGATGATAATTTCTTTCCTTTTTCAGCATTATCAAGAAGTATTACATTTTGTCTTTTTCTAATATTTTCAATTGTTTTACCAAAAACTGAATTATTCATTAATTTGAAAAAGTCTTTCTCAAAGGAATTTTTTGATTGTTTTCTTAATTCTGTATTCTTTTCTATATAAGGTTTCATCCATTCAGATTGATAAAATGATATTCCTCTGTGTACTTTTTTAAGCCTAAGTCCTAATTCAAGACATTGTCTAAGATTTCTATAATGTATTACATAATTCTTTTTATTGTAAAAAGATCCAACAAGTTTCTCAACGGAATCAAAATCTAACTTCTCTGTAGCAAGTGGATAATCATTATGTTCTTTCCATAATTTTTCTGGATATTCAAGATCTACTTCAAATATATAACCATGATTTGTAATTTTCTTTTCCAAAAGTTTAATTACGTTTTCTTTTGAAAGATTTTTCATCCATTTAAAACCATGAGTTGGAAGTTTTTGAATCATTGACCAACCATAAAGATTATTAGCATCAAGATAAGTAATAAATTTTGATTCTTTCTTTGGGTTATAATTTTTCATATATTTATTATTTGCTTCTGAATATCTTTTTGATATATGAGTAATTCCACCTCTAATTCCTTTTTCAAACATCATTAACATATCATAATCATGCAATAATTGAAGTCTTTGTTTCGTTTCTTTAAGACAAGCATCCCAAGCTAATCCAGGTGATGTATAATAATGAGCTGGATCTAAATTATAATGTTTCAAGCATGTCTTACGAAAGTTTTCAAAGACATCAGCTAAAAGTAATACATCTGTTTTAAGATATAAATCATGATAATCTTTAATAGTTTTACATTTAAATTGTGACCAAACGTTTTGTGCATGGTTGTAGTCCTCATCAGATATGTCTTCATTATTTAATTGTGAATAGAATTCTTCTTTTGGAGGTAATTGTGTTTCTTTAAATTTTTCTAAAGAATTTACATAATCATAAGGATATACTCCTTTTCTTATTAATAATTCAATATTATTATATACTTTTTTTGTTGAGTGAAAATCATTTGGTTGTAAATTTTTAACAAGATTTGCTAAAGAAGTTTGCATAAATTTAAATGAATCAATAAAACGAATTTCAAAATTTAATGACACTATTTCATTTGTCTTTTTCGATTTGTATTCATCAACTTTAATTTTCTTTGAAAATGATATATATTTCTCTTCCGTTGATGGAATACAAGATAAATCTCCTTTTAATCTTGATAATTGTTTTATAAAAAGATGAGAATCATATCCTTGAAGATTGTGAAATACTACTGGAAGTATTAAAGGTTTTCTACAATTAAGATTACAACTACTATGAGCAGTTCCTCTATATTCACCAGAGAAATGACAATGATCTCTAACTTTTCGGTCTTCTTTTTGAAATGGTTGTTCACAAATATGGCAAACAGATGAATTAATAAAATCTTGTCTATTAGAATTTGTAAATATCATTTTCTTTGGGGAGGTGTAAAAATTTTTATACAACGATTTAGTAATTGATTCTAACTTTTTCACAAATATTTTAGAAATATCTTCATCTTCTGTTTTCTTTGTGTAAATTAATGGATTTGGTTCTATTTGAATATCAATATTATCTAATGGTTTAATATAAAGACAAAATCCACAAGGCTCATGTTTTTGATATTCCATTGTGAAAGAATTATTTGGATCTGGTTCACAGTTTTCCATTGGTTTTGTGAAACATTCAAAATCAGCATAAACTACAAATGGTAAAGGTAATTTTTTATTATAATTTTTAAAGAATAGAAATGAGTTTTTAGTAGGCATTTTTACTGCAACTGTTTCATTATTAGAACAATAGCTAATATGTTTATCTAATAATTCCTCTTTTGTAAAATAAGATAAACATTTTTTACAATAATATTTTTGATAATTACTTTTACTAACTTGTGAATTAATAAATCTTGAAAAATTTTTAATAAGTGTATAATGTGATTTTCCAGAGTCTTCATAAAGAAATAAATCTATTGAATTATTACAATCTTTATCATTCATTCTTAAAGGATAAAATTTATTGTTTTCATTAATTGAAAATACATTTATTCCTGGAAGATTCGGATTTTGTTTTTCAAACTTTTTAATATCTGTTAATTTTACTGGAAAATCTATACCTTTAAAATTAAGATCATTTTCATATTGTTTTAAATCTGATATCCTTTGAGGATGTCTATATTTAGGTTGATGTAGGTGTCTTAAAATACACCACATGAAACATTTGTTATCTTTTCTATTTTCTAAGTTAATTATCGCTTTCTTTTTTGAAATAAAATCAGGAAGTTTAATATATGTTGATCCTTTCAAAGGTTTGTAATCTATAGTATGAATTTCTAATGATAAAACCTCTTTAAAATACCAACCTGAACCATTTCTTTGATAAATTAAAACTTTATTAAGAATTTCTTTAATTATTTTAAACAAAATCTCTTTAACATCTGAACTTTCAAGATTAATATGTGTTTCAGAATTAAAATAAGCTTTATCTCTAATATATATAGGTCTAATTTTATCTTTTTCAAACTCCACTTTTTCCATTAAACAAACTAATATAAATCTAACTTTAATATTTCTATGATTTCTAAGAAAATCTTTTAACTGTGAGACTTTTTCTTTTAAATAATCATTAGGAAAGATGTTTGGTTTTCCTTCAATAACATACTTCTCAGTAAAATTATCAAGAGCAGATTTTTCAAGTTTAATTCCAATTTGATACTCTCTCACTGCTTTTTCAATAGCTTTTCTTAAATATTTTGGAGTATCTTCTGGTATTTTTTTATTCTTTATACATTCAAGAAAATAATCATCAAATGTTTTAATTTTCTTTGGTTTAGGTTTATATTTAGGTTTAGATTTAGGTTTCATTTTCTTTCTTTGTTTTGATTTAGGTTTCATTTTCTTTCTTAATTTTGTTTTAGCTTTATTTATATTTTTTCTTTGTTTTTCTATTTCCTCAATTTCATCAATCAGTTTTTGTTTCTCTTGATTTTTATATTCAGAATACTCTGTTTTCAATTTAGTTTGTTTATCTCTTTTTATATTCTTTAATTCTTCGATTGAAAGATTAGTTAAATCTTTTGAAGACATCCTTTTATAATATGTAAATATTATTTTTTTTAAATTTCAATTTTATTTATTTTCGCTACAACGTAATTTCAAAAATATTTACACTCCCTACAGACAAAAATCAATTAAATTCAGGCTTGTTTTTTATCTTTATTACTTCTACCTGTGAATCATTAATTTTAATGAGAAAAGACAAAAGATTGCATACCAAATCTCACTAGCAACGCAGAACTTGAAAACTAAACTTGAAATCCATTTTCAGCTTTCTCCGTTGCTAGTGAGATTTGGTATGCAATCTTTTGTCTTTAGTATTTTGAGGGGAAAACCCGTCTGGAATATTCTTTCTTTTGTTAAGATAATTTGGGTAAAATCCCTTAAAGTTTACTTATAAAGTTTAGAGTAAAGTTTTCTTATAAAGATTAGAGTAAAGTTTACTTATAAAGTTTATAAGTGAACTGACGCTTCAGCATTCTCTTGAAAATTCTGTAAAATCATTAAATATTTAACCATAGTCAAAACAAACTGCAAGTGTTTGTATTTCAAGACTGTTAATCACTGTCAATAAAATTCACTGACCAAATACTAAAAAACCTTATATCTAAACAACGAAACAACGAAACAACGAAACAAGTAGTTATTAAAACCAGTAGTGTAGCTGATCCTGATATTACTAAATCCCCACATTTTTCCGAAAACCCCCCGAGCGAGCGAGCCGAAGGCGAGCGAGTGAGGTCATAATTTTTTACAGTTCAGTCATTTCAAACAAATATTACATTTCACGAATTTATTTAAGTTATTTAAGTTATTTAATTCTTAGAATTTTTTTAACTTAGTTAAGTAGAAACAACTCTTACAAAATGTTTTCATGTGTAAGAGTTGTTTATTTCCGTTTTAAAAAAATTTTTCTAAAATGAAAATCAATATAAATCATAGAAATCAATATCACAGTTTTAATCAGAGTTTGAAAATACTCGGCACTAAAAATTGAATGACAGGGGTTTTCGGAAAAATGTGGGGATTTAGTACTTTCAGGGTGGTCTACACTACTGGTTTTAATAACTACTGAGGATCTGCGAGGATCTTACTGAGGATCTTAATAAAGATCTTTGAGGATCTTTTAAATTCCTGTAACATCCTCAATAATCTTGCCAAGATCTTCAAGGATCCTTTAAATTCTTGGCAAAGGATCTTTAAAAATCTTCAAAGTTCTTTGCAAGATCCTTTAAAGGATTGTATTAAGATCCTTGAAAGATCCTTATAAATTCTTGAGGAACTTAAAGGATCCTTGCAAAGATCCTCACAAGGATATTTTGCTAGGATCCTTTTAAGATCTTCATCAATTCCTTAAGGATCTTTGTAAAAAAATTCTACAATAAATTGCAGTGATGAAGAATCTTTGAGGATCTTTCAAAGATCCTGTGAGGATCCTTTAAAGATCTTTATCTTTAAGGATCTTTGACAGGTCTTTGAAGATCTTCAAAGATCCCTGAAGATCCTGTGAGGATTTTCACCTCTCTGCATTCCCTTTGGCTTAGTACATTCTTTTCTCATCGTCCGAGTTTGAAGCAAGCTCACCTGACAAATATCCATTAATGGTCAACCAGCCGTACTCGCTTTGACGTGCTTCGAAACTAACTCAGTACCTGATTGAACAGCCACTTTAACTTTTTCGTATCAATTCATGTAAGGCATGGTCCATTTGTTGCTGATTTCCTTTCCTATATCGATAAAACTAAATTCTCGTGATTTGTCAGATGATTTGTCTTGTGATTTGTCAGATGAGCTTGCTTCAAACTCAGACGATGAGAAAAGAATGTACCAAGCCAAAAGGAGGGCAGAGAGGATGATTACAAAGGATAAATGCCGGCGTCCCCGTCCTGGCAGAAAAACCCTGACAAGTGGTCATTCCAGTGTTTTTCCAGTTTCTTCAAAACATTCTGCCACCAACTCCGCTACCCGCAAGGAGATTAACCCTGTTTGTCGGTTGGGCCCTTGCTTCAAGAGGATCACAGGATCCTCACAGGAAGATCCTCACAGGATCTTCAGGGATCTTTGAAGATCTTCAAAGACCTGTCAAAGATCCTTAAAGATAAAGATCTTTAAAGGATCCTCACAGGATCTTTGAAAGATCCTCAAAGATTCTTCATCACTGCAATTTATTGTAGAATTTTTTTACAAAGATCCTTAAGGAATTGATGAAGATCTTAAAAGGATCCTAGCAAAATATCCTTGTGAGGATCTTTGCAAGGATCCTTTAAGATCCTCAAGAATTTATAAGGATCTTTTAAGGATCTTAATACAATCCTTTAAAGGATCTTGCAAAGAACTTTGAAGATTTTTAAAGATCCTTTGCCAAGAATTTAAAGGATCCTTGAAGATCTTGGCAAGATTATTGAGGATGTTACAGGAATTTAAAAGATCCTCAAAGATCTTTATTAAGATCCTCAGTAAGATCCTCGCAGATCCTCATGCAGATTTTTAAGGATTCTTAAAGATCCTTCAGATTCTCACCAGGGAAGGTTACAAAGGATAAACACCAGCGTCCCTGTTCCAGCAGAAAAACCCTGACAAGTGGTCATTCCAGTGGTTTTCCAGTTTCTTCGAGATATTCTGCCACCGACTCTGCTACCCGCAAGGAGATTAATCCTGTTCGTCGGTTGGACCCTTGCTTCAAGATAAGTATTTAACTCCTTTTTTAATACTAGCTTTTTTTTTTTCTTCATATGGCGTTACACTCAGGCTATAATCCAATTATCTCCATAAATTATTGATGTTCATATTATCCTACATGTTAGTGCAGAATTTAAAATTTATCAGAAGGGGTAATTTAACATTTCTCCTTTAATTAATAGGCTAGGTACCTGCAGCCAATGAATATAATTATGCCAAAATGGCATTAAAGATCTGACAAAATGCTGGCACTTGCTGAACTGAAGCTACAATCTGCAATCAGTATAAATGTGGTCACTCAAAGATCTGATAACATGCTATCACCTGCCTGTGCATAAGATTTTACATTATGAAAAACCTAGTGGAAACTACATGTAAAGCTCATTTTTAATAATAATTTAAAGGCAATATGAATACCATAAAATCCCAGTTATACATGTTGGCCCTGGGCTTATACAAATTTTTAAGAGTTTATACACAACTGTAGGATGGTAAGCCAAAATATTGTGATACAGTACTGTTCAATTATTTCAGTCAGTTTATGTTCTTTACATGCATGTAAAGAATTGTTGTGGAGATGTGGAAGCTTACATCCAGAAGGGGTTATAACTGGGAGAATTTTGTGGGCCTATAACAGGGTGGGTTTATACATGTACATGTAACCAGGATTTTAAGTTTACAATAAACATGAGTATGAAAATCCAGTGACAAGTAATGGACTTTAAATCAAAGGTTCCCTATTAATGCAGTGATCACAATCCAATTTCTCCGGAGAATATCAATAAAACACAGCCACGAGTTTCTGAGAATGAGGAAATGATAAAAAAAAGCAGTCACCAGGGGACAATGAATAAAATGATGGTCTCTCAATAAACACCTGGTTCAAATTGTTCTGAGTTAACAAGACCAAGTTTAAAACAAAGATCAGGGACATTTAACTAAAGAAAGCACACAATGCACCATAAATTTAGGTGCAGTTTATCAGATTTCACCATGAATGCTTGGCATGGTAAATTAATTATGTCTACATCAAAAGAAAACAACACCAAATTATGTTATTCCATAAAGTAGTCAACTAAAACACTGATTTTAGATCAGACCTAAGGATCCCATTTGAATAATGTTTGGTACTGCAGCAAAATATTAACACATTGTACATGTACATGTAGGTGCCCATGTCAGTTACTTAGGTACCAAATTACTACCAGGCTCCTGTTAGAAAACAGCCTTAATGTGTATGGACATATAACATCAATTATTCTCTTACCATAAAAAGCTCTCCTTGAATCTCTTTGAATGATACCATTTCTAACTAGAGAAAAGAAATCCAATATTAAATATGTTATGTATTTCAAATTGCGAAGATATGAAGCATATACTCCCACATCACTGCTACATTAAATATATTATCCTCAGAGCCACTATTTAATATTACATGTACCAGTGAATAGATGGGTATGGTCAATGTGAATAATATACATGAACATTGTCTTAAGAATAAAAACTGACTTGAAAATGCAGTTTAAAAAAGGAGGATTTTACCATCTTTCCAGCATGCATTGCAAGCAAACTATATTATCAAATAACGGTGACATGCAAGCAGCTCATTTTACACAGACGCTGTTGAGGTTGGAGGTCAGTTGGTCATAGCAGAAATATTTCAAAATAAATGTTAACCTATTTATTCTATTTACCTTTACAGTAATATTTTTCCATTTCGGGTTATGTTTACAGTTTGATTTAAGGTTGCTTAAATTCCCAGAGGGGCCAAAATCCTCGATCAGCATCGTGTGTTAAACACTTGAAATCTCTTCACAGATTCATGGAATCAATAAACCTTCTTGCCATTTCAAAACAATGCTGGCTTAAATTAGAAGAAATATCTGTATATTACTTGCCTTCAGTTTGACTTACATTTGTATTGAATCTAACACCGGTGAACAGAGCTGGTGAAATAATTCCCGCTAATAAAAATATAAAACAACAGCTACTCAGCTCATCTACTCAGCATGCAACTGACCTGCTGCGTTTGTTTACGGTTACCGTTTTTAGTTCAAAATCGACCTTCGCTTTTCTCACAATTCTGAATTTTCTATGGTATGAGCATTAATCATTCAGTTTTATTTCATCTTACTGTAGATTTTGCTGTGACCAATATAAAACTCTAATCAGAAGTCATTCACAGGAATTTTACTCATAGCATGCTGGAATGATGGTATAATATCCTCCTTATAGTGTACATGTACATGTACCTTTTAGTTTCAAGACAGAACAATGTACAGCTCTTATATAAATATTATTTTGCTTTTGTCTTGGTGCATATTCACACTCTAATATAATAATAATAATAATATCCTATGAACAACAATACAAATAATAATAATAGTGTAAAGAGAATTTCTGTGAACCCAAAATTGCCTAGCTTGCACTTTATACTGATACTTAAATTTTCAAGTTACACTGTTATGTAAACCTACACCACTGTACATGTGTTAGAAAAACACCCTCATCTCTCTCCACAGCTACATGTACATCTGGTTATTTATTACTCAGCATGCGTTGCTTTTAACTGATTAGAATATTTGATTTCACATTGGGAGTTTAAAAAGAATGATGCAATCCATTCACAATTACAGTGTATGAACATTATTTTAGAATGTGCAGAAAGAGGTCACCAATGTTTTTTAACTTCAATACTCCATAGTACATGTACAATGTACAAAGTGTCAATCCCACTCATCAAGACCAACAGGGTTTTTTATGTAAGGTTACTGTCTTTAAGTGATCAACCAAGCTACAATCTTGGATGTTATAAAATTCAGACTGAAGATTGCAGACTGGCATAAGTGCATAATTATTAGTATCAAGTGTAGTCTGCTGACTGGGTATAAAATGCAGACTAAGACCAAAACTGTCACTTCATCCTAATTTATGACTTAATCTATCAAGCAATCTGCTGCAAAACTGTCCTTTTCTACTCAGATGTCTCATATTTTCTTCTTTCTGACAGTATTCTATTTTCCACAATCACACAGGATAACTGTGAACATCTTCACATCTTTAATCTGTAATGTTATGAAAATGAATTGTATGGAGTACCTATCAGAGATAGGTACTCAGAGATAGTCAGCACACAGCTGCACGCCACTGTAGGCACTAAGAAATAGTTTTGGTCTTACAACTGTATATTAATGTAGTCAGCATTTTATACTGTCTGGAGTCCAAAATCTAAAGTAGCTATAATGACTTTTATATATTACACAACATAGCATTTGACGGCACAAATAAGCAACAGAACAAGTCAAATATGCCGTGTTATTCCACTTGTCCATTAAACCATTATTTAACTATATAAAAAGCAACATGTACATGTACAATAAACAATTTAATCAGTGGAAAGTTGTGTAATGGGGCTGGGCATTTTTACTCGTCAGTTTTTTTTTTTTTTTCTCACCTGATTTGTAAAAATACAAAGCTGCATTACACAACTTTTCGCTGAATTATAACCTCTATTGATACTGACCAGTCACAATACAATCTGCATATTTAAGCTTAATTTATACTTAAAGGGAGGGTTTCATGGTTCGGTGCATGTGCAAGCTATGATGTAACCCATTTAACTTCATTGTTTACACCAATCAGAAGTGAATAGATAACTCTGGTGGGAAATTTGCCCATGAAAATGCCACAGTCAGTTAGCTGATTGAATGGATGATTACACATACATACTGTACCCATGTGAGCCATGAAAGCCACCAGAAAATAGAATAAATCCTTCCGGTCAAAGGTTTTATTCAGTGTTGACTTTGTCGGTGTAATCCATTGAAATTTTCTGTGAATTTTGATCATCCTTCACTTTGTTTGGACTAATTATAGTATGTCATTATTGAAGTAAATGTGAGTGGTTTTTTAACCAATAAAATTGGTAAGAAAGCAAATAAAGCATTTTAATCTGTGTATATTTGCCGAACCGTGAAACCATCCCTTTAATGCTGTTGTTTTAAATACTTAATATTTCTCAGAGTTATACATGTGCGCTTAATACAAAACTGTATTTAAATGTACAGTATCATTGGACAGTTTGAAACGTTGAAGGCATTTCCAGGTAAAGGCAACTGCCATGAGAACAAGGCCCCTTCATGTATTGAAAAGCTTTGCAGGTATAAACGTACATGTAAATATTAACATGTGTTCATGTATTGATTGACCTGTGTTCTTGTAACCCGGGGGGGGGGGGGGGGGGGGGGACTCCCAGATAAAAATGACGGGGGTGCTCGTAGGCAATTTTCATAAAACACCCTAAAAGGTACCAGAATCTTGTTTGATGGGTGTGGTTCAAAATAATTTTTACCCCTAAGAGGTATCAATTTGAAAACAACACATGTCATATTCTGTCATATTTTTTCGGCTCATACCCTAAAAGGTACAGCGATAATTCTAACGGTAGCCATTTCAGATTTTAGTACCCTAAGCGGTAGCAATCTACAAATTATGACCCCTAAAAGGTACGACGAGTACCCTTGTCATTTTTATATGGGAGTCCCCCCGGGCTTGTAACTCTCTATAAAATATACCCTAATGTACATTTCTCAAAACTGATCTTTTTCGATTCATTTTCTATCAAGTTGTGGCAGTTTAAAGTGAAATATATCCCACCATTTTTGTGAAACTAAACTGATTTGAGTATTTACATGTAGGTTTCGAAAATCAATTGAACAAACATTGTCACATTTGAGTTAAGCTTAACTTACATCTGCTTACATGTAGATTCATGCCAGAAATGCACGCATGGTTGACAGTACAAATCAAATCGAAACGCTCCCCAGCGGTAAAACATACCTGCGAAGATGCGTGGGTTCTTCTTCATTCTTTTAAGGCGTTTTGTATTGATATTTCCACTGAATAAAGCCGTTTTAAGGCCCGAAGCCTCGCCTGAAGTCAAACCTCGACCGTTGAAAATATCCCGCCTTCGCCGCCTTCGGGTCAGCGGCCTTCATTATTCAGCGGTAGATGCGTCATTTATAGGGACATAGATTGTACCCTTTCATATAGCCTGCGTAGCAGGCGCATGAAAATAAATTTGGGCGCAAGAAGAAAGGGAGTGCGCGAGGGAGACACGCGAGGAGAGAAGGAGCGCCTGCCCGAGAGGCCCACGAAAATCGTTTGCCGCCCCCTATCCAATTACTTGGCAGTGTTGCGTGATCTGTCAAAAATTTTGACAGAAAGCAGATCCGTTCTTAAACATGATGATGAAAATCCTGATATTTTCTGTTGTCTGTGCTAAACAAATTTACAAATAGGTTATGGGCCGTGCGTTACAAAGAGGTCTGGATTTATGTCTTACAGGAATCTTTTCAAGCCGTCTGCGAGGGAAAATGGCTGTTGCGGAAAATAAATTGAAGTCTTCATCAGATCGGGATATCTGTTGAGAAAATTAAAGAGTTTCTGACGTTGTGTGCTCTCCGTGTGGAAGAAAGCTGATTAAATTATGTGACATGTTTAGTTCCGTTTCCTCGACACTTTCAGAAGATTCCAGCGAAAACAATGTTCGCGAGACATAAGAAAAATAAGAGCCGTCTTAACTCCGGGAATTTATAGCAAGCGTCCTGCTCGTTTCTTCGCCGTGTTTGTTTATACACACTATTTCAGCGGTCTGGGTCACATAACTCGTAGTTTAAAAGGAAAAATATCCTTCAGGAGCTGTAAAACAACTGAAACCGTAGGCGAAACAATTTTAAAGCCGCTGGCAACGAAAATAATTCATGAACGTTTCAAATCACGAACGCCTTCGTCATTCAGCTGTCAGGGAGATAATTCCCGCATTTCTGGGACCCCAGAACATGTTTACTCTCATCGCGAACCCGCCGTTGTATTTAGAACTGACCGAAAGAGTCGGATAAAAATAATTCTGACCGAAAAGAAAACAATGATTCAGAACAAATCGACAAAACTATTTTTAACCGAGCGACAAGATAGACAACAGATTTCGAGTCGCTCGATCGCTTACGGCTTCGCCGCTCACGGGTACAGCTCCTTGTGAAGAGAAAAAAAAATCAGCTGCCTCCCCAGGCAAACCATCAAGAAGCTTATTAAAAGGCGATTCAATTCATCCAAGACATGTTATTCAAAACTTTATGCATTGAATGACTAATTCATTGACGATTTGTTTACACACGTATTCGCCAGAATGTCTGGGATTCTGAGAAACATTTCACGTGCTCGCCGTTGCAAACGATCTCGTGTTTCCTTTGAGTGACAGTTTTCTCGCCCAACCCAGACCACTTATTCCCTCGGGAGCCTCTCAACCAATAGGAATTTTTCGCACTCACATTGTGCGAGCACAAACGATTTTGGGGGGCCTCTCGGGCAGGCGCTCCCTTCCTCCTCGCGTGTCTCCCTCGCGCGCCCCCCTCGCGCGCCCATATTCCTTTTCATGCGCCTGCTACGCAGGCTACCTTTCATACGCCCGAGTTGCAGATTTTGGAGAATTTGACCTCCCCGTTTCCAAGGAGTCACTGAGGAGAATCCAGCTTCTGCTTATGTTATTTCGCTCCTAGAATAACTGAAAAATTTATTGTTATATTTCCCCAGGATCCTCATAAAAGGTAAAACATTTTCAGGTGCTCACGGGATACCCATTTACTCAATCCACTGAAACTGAACATCTGGAATAGACTGCGCAACTTTTACGAATCTTTCTTTTAAATTGAAATTTGGACTATTTGATGATATCATTTTTTACTTTATCAATGCTGGAACAATTTCAATAAGGGGACCGGACTTGTTTTACATGAGAGTTCTGACGCGTGTCACGCGTAACGCATCACATGCGCAACATCATTTTCAAGGAAATTCTTCGTACTTTTATAATATTTCGGCAAGCTATTCTACCAATACCGAAGGCTAAGTAATCTTGACGTTGGCTCTGTCTGTTGTTGCATTTCCCGAATGCTGCCGGCAATCAACAATATGCCCGAGTGCACGCTCTTGAAAAGCGCTTCTTTTACAGGGATTTATCGAGTGAGGTGCGGGATTGTGGAAAATTGGTTTATTCTTTTCAATTCTTTTTAGAACGAGGCATTGGGACAATGAGCTCTATTCTTATTCAATGAGATGCAAATTAGTATATTCCAATTTTCTGCAATCCCGCACCTTGGAGGATTTATCAGTCTCGATACTTTCATTTACACGACTTTTAAAGGGTTACATGATTGTTACACTGGTGTCTAGAGTCTCCCTTTTTCAATGACATGGTGTTTGATAAGTATGTTGTTTAAGCTTTAAATAGTAAAGAAGGGTCATCATCGGTGAAAGTTGTAAGTTTCGATGAAATCCGATGGTATGGTGGAAGTCCTATGTAATTTATCAGTGTTCATGTATTTCGCAGCCTCTTATTTCCATTTTCCTTCAATAACATGGTGCCGGTGGATTTCAGTGCTTCAACGGCACCCGTATTTTAGCGTGATTTTTTAGAATCTTCATAACTCGATCCGTTAAAGGAAACTTAAAACAGTTAACGAATAATTGTAAAAGAGTGAAGCAGGGGAAACTGACTTTAGTTCTAGTTATCGAGAAGTTCGATACTGATACTCTCACTGTACACAGTTTCAATACTGAGCCCTCCTTTTCTCACTTACATAAATCATTATTTAGTGACTATTTACGTTACATTTACATGATCCATTGAAACATGTAAATTAAATTTACAGGGTTCTCGAATCCCCCTTCAGTCTGGTAAACCATTTACATGATATTTACAGGATGTTTCGGGAAATTTACATGTCTTATATCCTGTAAATCTACCGAAAACAATTTACATGTTATTTACATGTTCGGCAAATTATAGCCTTAGAAAATGACACTGTAAATGGCAATTTACAGTACATTTACATGATCCATTGAAACATGTAAATTTCTTGTAAATTTTAATTTACAAAGCATTAACATGTAAATTATAATTTACAAATCATGTAAATCCAAATTTACATTTTGTAAATCCAAATTTACATGACTTGTAAATTTTCAACTTTTCCAGTGTAGCCAATTGTGGTATGCTCTATATATACCTTATTCGATAGTTTAACAGATAATACGCGCGGTTTTTTTACGAGTTGTGTAGGCGAGCAATGAGTAAAATTTCCGCAAGTATTATCTGTTAAACCATCGAATAAGGGATTTATTTTTCGACTGATGTCTTGAAACCGGGATGCTAAGATGTAATACGGCAAATTCTGCTGTGTACTACACTCGGATATTTTGCGTGGTCTCTTTCCCTTATAAGGTAAAATGACGTCACAGTCGAATGATAATGCAAAATACTGTAAAAATGGTTAATCAATGACACTGTTCGCAATTTATAATGGACGCGTGTTTGTTCCTCTGAGCTGTGTAGCTAATGATATCCTGTAATAGCGGAAAATTCCTGGATGGATTTGTTTGCTATTGCATCATCTTATCCTATGATAGCCTGCGAGCAGGCTCACTTGTTTGGGTTCTCGCTTGTAATTCGCAGCTTCGCCGCTCGCATAGCACTCGCGCAAAACCCAAATAGTAGAGCCTAACCCTATGCATGTTATCCTAGCCGGTCCGTGTTGTTAGTTTATAAAAAATGGCTAAATCTAGCTCGCAGAGATCACAAGTGCAACTTTTTAATTATAACAGTTTTGGGTTTTTTTTTTTTTTGGGGGGGGGGGGGGGGGCACTGGTGTAAGAGGTAGATCAGACTGGAGTATATATTCTAAGCCAACGACCTTCAAATTGTAAACTTTTTTTGCGGGGCTTCAAGAAGGCTATCTTGCGGTGAAGGTCTCTGTGAATATACTGTGATTTTCCATGCTGAATACAGAACAGAAACCGTTTAAATGATTCTAACTTAGGCTTAAGGGTAAATTGCCACTTTCGCCCTTTAATTGAAAGCTAAAAATGCATATAAAAACCTAAATTTTATTTTGTAAACTATTAAAAAACAAGTTGTACCATGCAATAGTACCGGCGAAGAGGTTACATTTGATTAGTCACACCATAGGACTTCGTCTAGAGACCCAAAAGTTAATAAATCAAATACACTTTATGTCTCCATAATTGAATCTGGGTTAATAGACTACCTTATTATAGGAAATTAACAATGCACTTTATTAACGCGATTTCACAAAATTCGTGTTAATTTAATGTATCTTAATTAATGTCGATGTAAATTTAATGCACGCTATTTTACAACATTGTTATTTTAAAGCACCTTTATTTCATTACAAAACCTTATTAGTTCATGACTCCTCTATTGGCTCGTCAGAGTCACATTTCACGGAGGCTTTGAAAGATCTTTTGATAGTTGGCTTCAAAACCAAATTTTCGGCTTTAAAAATCGCAGTTTGGCGTTCAGAAATGTAAAGTACGAGTTTGCAGAACTATGAAAATCGCAGTAAATAAATGACGATGCTTATCGAAAAATTCGCGTTAATTTAATGCATGTTAACCTAAATTCGGGTTAATTTAGTGTAACGTAAATTTTCTTCGCGTTGTCAACGTGCATTGTTAATTTCCCTATTATAAGGTATATATCCACACAGCAAAGAAGTTTGTTTCATCATCATCATCATCATCATCATCATCATCATCATCATCATCATTATCATCTTTATTTAAAAACACGGGATCACTTTCATTTAAAAATGCTCTTCAAGTGAGCCGTGGACTACTACGTACAATAATAATAAAATGTTTAAAAACAACCTTTACCATAATAAGCACAAACTATCCAAATAAAAATTATTTATCTTACTATAACTAATTATCATAAACCTAAATCTAACCTTATATAATAAATTTAATTTAATCTTATTAACTCTACCTATTGCATCAGTTTACTAAAAAGTATTTCATTTGACAGGCTAGCCTTAAAAGCATTCAGACTAGCATGATCTCTTGCTTCTGCAGGGATTTTGTTCCAGAGGACAGACCCTCTGTAGAGAAGACTAGATTTAGTTGCTTCTAATTTTGGTATACGTATTTAATTCAGAGTTTCTCAAATTATGAGAGTGAACATTTGATGTATCGTTTAAAATCCTTTCTAAATGTGATGGAGATAGACTATTGTAAATCTTGTACATCATAATAGTCAGATGTCTAATTCTCCTATGTTCCAGTCTTTCCCATCCCAGTTCATCCAATAATTCACTTGATTGAGATGAAATGACAGATATTTTTCCCTGCTGCTTCTTTGCAACCTTGTTTTGCCTGCAGTCCGCTCCTTTTCTTTTATTCTTTGTACAGCCGCCCTCTTCCCCTCAGGAAAAATCGTCCCTTCTCCAGCTTTCTCCGGTTTCTCCTGAGGGGAGGGGGCGGTTGTACACAGTTTACATTTCTTTTCTCGACACTTTCGGCACTTTGTGTGGCACAAATTCTCATCAGGTAGGTCATTTAGGCAAAACCCTCTGTTAAAAAAAAAAAAAAACTGGAACTTTAAATTATAGTACATCCTAATTTGAGGCGTGTTTTCATCAAAATAAAAAATGCTTACTTATGGTACGATTTAATAAAAAAAAAAAGTAAGGCTGTTAAACGGTACGGAAACGACCATATTTGTAAAATATCCAATATTTCGAAAGGCACAGCCTTTCTTCTTCATGGCAGACGAAATTTTCGTTGTAGCACTTTTGTAAAACTACGTACGAACTTGGTGTAGTTCTCAAATTTTTTGTCAAAGATTAATGAAACAGATCACATGGATCAACGCTATGTTTTTTAAAAGTAATTTTCTTTCTTTTAATTTTTTGGTGCGAAAGCGGTCGAGCCTCTAGAATAGTTCATTCCAAAATGTTTTTCATCTAATAGCTGGAAATACCTGTGTAAAGCGGTTGGATGTTTAGTTTGCTCGCTTTTTACTTTGAGTGGCATAATAAATGAGCCCGGCCTTTTTTCTCATCTACCCTTTAAGGTATTCAAGCTGAAAGAGACGTATGCCCTGAGGAGGAAATACTACTCAGTTCTCCTAAACTTGAATCGGAAATCAAGAGTGAAGATTACGAACAGCTCATCTGGACTGTCACTGACCCAAACGCTAAACCCAAAGTGAAACAACCCCTCGTCTATTGCGCTAAAAATCTCAGCTGCACCAGATATCCTCGAATAGGAGTCTTCGAGACACGAATCAAGATCGGAAATTCTACCCGGGGGAAGCTGAACGTGACGCTGACAGGAGTTAAGAATGATTTTCTAACTTTCAGTTGTTACATACAGCGAAAACATGTCAAGGCGCCACCACCTCATCAAGTGAATGTCTCCTCCTCTGTTACTTGTAAGTAGACTGAAAATAATCGATTGCCGTCTCACTTAGTTTGCAGCGATTCTTGAAAAAAACTTGACGGTAGTTTGGTTAACATTAGGTTTTACCCCTAAGAGGTAGTACTTTTTTTCAAATGAAGTTGTCTCTGTCATTTAAGGGGTATTAGTCTGGATTAGATAGATTGAGGATGTCGTTATTTAAAAAAAATAGGTGGCTCAAGGTTTATTCGAATTCGCGGTGACATTATTCGAAATTTTTAAATAAGCTAAGCTTCAGGGGCACCCAGCAAACAATCTTTGGTAAAATGCATTATTTTACTCAAATAAATTGAAACAAATACTCTTTATTCGATGGTTTAACAGATAATACGCGCGGATATTTTACGAGTTGCGTAGTATTAAATGGGAGCAATGAGTAAAATGTCTGCATGTATTATCTGTTAGAGAGAGACTGGGGTGCTAAGGTTTAATACAGTTATCTACTGTGCAATACGCTTGGATATTTTGCGTGTTCTGTTTCCCATAAAAGGTAAAATGACGTCACAGTCGAACAAGCATTTCCATTTCTACGTTGCTGGGAAAAATATTTCCAGCATCCTAACCAGCTGGATAAAAAAATGTCTGTTTCCCAGCCAGCAATTAAAAAATGAATAAATAAAAAGTAATAATAATAAGTTACCAAAAGGGGCTTGGGAAGTAATGAAACATTAACTGGAAACTATTTAAAGCTTTTATGTTTAATGTTTTGTACATGTACTGCCGTCTCGAACTTAAGGACGTGTTTATGCGCATCCTTACTGCGCACGCAATTCATGTCGCAACGCCATGTTACGTCATGAACGAGCGCGCGCGCAAGAGAAGAAATCAGTAAATAAAGGGCTAGCTGGTAGCCTTTGCGTCAATTTTTCTTTGATTTAACTCGCTTGGGTGGTCGGTGACTCGCATATTTTTTTCTTTTTTTTTTGACAGATAATTTTCTTTTCCAATTCTCGACAGATTGGGAAAAAATGAAGTGAAATAAATGTAGAAAGTTAAAATAAAATTTCTGTATATTTAATTCTACCCGCATGACATCGAATCCTGCCAACTTGCGCCTGTCAGAGTTTGCAAATGCTGTCGTTTAAAGATTACATTTCCGATGAGGGACGCCACCAGTTCAATGAATTTTCTTAACAGACCTACTCGCCATAAGAAAGTTGCATTTTAGAGGTTCGTATGCAATATTTTTGGACTAACAGACATTGAGGCCATATCCAGTAAGGAAGAACAAATTATTTATCAAAATAAGGTTCGCCTTTTAGACATCTTATCTCGGAAACGAAGTCGGTGACACGCTAATTTTTTGCATATCCCATTGCCCAGCTGTAATATAAATCAATGTGAGAAGATTTCCGCGCGAACGTCCTTAAACCTGTTCGGGTATCTCTAAGTACTGCTTAAATTTGTTACTACGAAGCTGGACCCTTTTTAGCCCAAAAGGGATCAACATCAAACTTCTCCTCACAAAATCCATACTTAATCAAAAGAAAAGGTCCTGAGAATTAATGCAGTCGCCAGTCTCTCTCCTCTCCGTTTTATTTTCGATCTGCTCAAGTTAGGAAGCACAGTCCATTCTCAAGTCAGCCAGCGCAAAAATGGTAATTAAAAAAATATATACAGAATATTTTGCCAGCTGCAAGAATTTTTCTGGGGAACAGATAAAATATAATGAGGAACAGATTCATTGGGTGCCCAAGCAGCTTATGAAAGTTTTCTTTAATTGGTCCACACCACCATATTTTGGACTATATTTGTACTATCACGGTGCGGTTGCACACACCACGGTAAACGATATTATTTCCCATGATAAAAGATTTCGTAGTAAATCGTATTTGGGTTTTCGTTTCCCGCGGTCAGAATGCAGTAACATGAGCTTACATGCACTTTTGTATATTCATTTTGCGGATTCCTCTGCATCGTAATTGGATCACTACTTCAAGTGTCCAAACCCCTGGCTTTTTATCACGGGTACGGCCTTGGTCCCGGCTTCCGAATACAGTTTTGTACTTTTTTTTGTATGCATGAAAATTCACCACGGTAAATTTATCTCGAGAAAGTCAGTCCCACTTACTAATAAATATATGCATTCAGTACCGAGTTAAAAGGGTCATTTACCGCAATCAAAGTATACCGTGCAACCGCACCTTAAAAGCTTACGTTATCAAAAGGCGCACAAGGTCATAAAATTATTGGGGGACACCTAACCGCCTTCCCATCACCATTAAAGTTCACGCAGAGTTAAATGGCAATTTTGCGTGCAACACGTGTTAATCTGAAGTCCTTTCTTTTATTTTAGGCCTGTCCTTAGATGCTGGTCAAGACGTTATTCTGAATCAAGCAATGGGAGAAATGCCCTCCAAAGAAATAATTGAAGACATTGATTGGTACTGGATCAAACCCGATGGACAAAAGCAGAAGATTGTGTCCTGTAACCCCACAACGTGTTCGTTTGAGGATTGCCACAGTTCTTGTCCACGAAGTCGACCAAGACTTAAGATTGATGGGGTAAACTTGATGTTGATAAACGTGGAAGAAGAAGACCGTGGATTAAAATTAGAGTGCCGGATGTATCCTAAAACAGTTGGTCGAACAACGACCAATATACTGAAAATCGAAGATGTGTTCCCATCAGGTGAGTGCAATTTAAATGGATTGTAGGAAATTTAAGTTGATAGTTTTCTCAGTGAGTAACCTTTGGCCCAAGGACCTTCTCCGCTTTCAAAGTCATGGGGGTGGGGGGGGGGGCTTTATTTCTGGCAGCCTTGTCCTGGCGTTTCTATGCCCAACCGCCATATTGAAAGCGCAGAAGGCCTTGGAGACGAGCCTGTCTTGTTTTGAGACTCTTGTGTGAGGGGGACAGCACAGCATGTCGACTAGCTTTATACCTAACTGTATAATTAGTCTGTTTTATCAGTTTAGGTAGTTACTTGTCCCAGATATTAGCCTCATGTAGATTCCATTTGGCGTTTATACTTTACTAACTTGCGAATCCGTGGTAAGGAAACACTCATGAGACTAGCATTCCATGCCAGGAGTCCATGACTTGCAGTGTCTAGCCTGTGCTCCTAATGAAAATCTATGGTAACATCATTTCCTTCGTATTGATTTAGACTCATTCAGCACCACAAGCCAAAGTAAGAATTCAAAGACGTCTCCACAGTCGCCTTCACAGACGCCTACCAGAAGCACCACAGTTTGGGTCCATGGAACAAAATCCTCTGCTGGCAGCCGGGTCTTAGCATTTACTGCAGTTTTTGTTAACTTTGTCATATCTCTTTTCGAGATTTCTTAACAAATTAAGCGCATCTGTCACAGTAAACCGACCACCTGTAAAAAAGGCGATGGAAATCCAAATCTTGGATTCCGGCGACTCTATGTTTGTGGAAGACATAGATCATAGAAGTTTGGCAAACAGCATAAAAGGATCAAAACTATGTCAAATTTGACAGTTTGTTGCTAAGCAATGCGGTGGACATAGGATCTTCTTTTTCTCAATATCCACCAATTGATCAGTTTGGCGATGGCATCATACATGTTCTCATAACAACTGTTAAACATCACGGGGGATTGTTTGGTCAAACTTGTGTTAAAATATATGGCTAGTGTTGTTGGGGCTGGGAGGGGGTGTTGAAGTCACAAATGTAATAATTGACCACAAATGTAATAAAGCCCTCAAATGTAATAAGGATTGACCACAAATGTAATAAAGCCCTCAAATGTAATAAGGATTGACCACAAATGTAATAAAGCCCTCGAATGTAATACGAATTGACCACAAATGTAATAATGGATTTTACCGTGCGTTCTTCAGTTTGCACAGCAGGGTTACCAGCCCTAAGTTGTGAGGACCAGGATTTTGCCAGTCATGCATATTTTTCTCGGACAACCAAACTTGGACAAACTGAAGTTGTCTATATAGTGTGTTGGACATCATCTGTCATTCACGTGACCAAACCTGAAGTTGCTATTATCTCAACTAAACATTTTCTAGTACGGAACCAAGGCCCAGTTATAAAATGTAAAGGAAGTAATGTTCGGAGTGAATATCTGTCAAGTTAAATTACGAAACGTTTATTCACATTTCACAACCTGAACGAACGTAAGCAATTATTTATGCTAGCCTCTTGTCATTTCATTTTAGTTCATTGAGGTCTAAGCGGTATATCAAGTCATCGGTCACTTGTTCAATCCCGAAGTAACAACTACAATACTGAAGAGCGCCTCGCAACCAGACTTTGTAAATTTTTTGTAAAATAAACTGCGTACTACTTTCAGCTGGCTACTCTACCATTTCAGAGGCAAATAAAATCTCCGTAACATCACCCAGTAGCAGTACCTTTATTTTTATATGAAACAGTATAAACTACACGCATAGACAGGATTCCGGTGTACAACAGGTTTCGTGACAATCAACTCACAGAGAGAAAACTTAGTGCGACCGAAGGGTATGCCACTTAAAAGTAATTTATATAAAGTTCAAAGTTTAATTGTTCAAATCGCACACAAATGATACGAGTCCCACATACGGTAATGCATGCAATCAGAAGCTTGAACTAACAATTCCAACAGCGAACAAGTATTTCCTTAAGGCGAATCAGTGAAGGGCTTTATTACATTTGTGGTCAATCCTTATTACATTTGAGGGCTTTATTGCATTTGTGGTCAATTATTTCATTTGTGGCTTCAATATGAAGCCACAAATGTAATAATTGACCACAAATGCAATAAAGCCCTCAAATGTAATAAAGATTGACCACAAATGTGAATGACAGATGACGTCCAACACACTACATAGACAACTTCAGTTTGTCCAAGTTTGGTTGTCCGAGAAAGATAATGAATGACTAGCGAAATCCTGGTCCTCACAACTTAAGGCTAGTAACCCTGTCGTGCAAACTGAAGAACGCACGGTAAAATCCATTGTTACATTTGTGGTCAATTCGTATTACATTTGAGGGCTTTATTACATTTGTGGTCAGTCCTTATTACATTTGAGGGCTTTATTACATTTGTGGTCAATTATTACATTTGTGGCTTCAACACTTATATATGAAAGGGTAAGGGTAGACTTCGAGGCTCGACGTACAGAACATTGTTGAGTGTCCCTAGAACTAGATAACAGTTAGCTGGTTCACTAAATGCCTGGTAACGATGCACTAAGAAAACTATTAATAACAAACACGGGACATTATTATTTTTAAGTTCAAAGCACAAAACAATTTATTGATAGAAGAAAAAGCTTATTTAACGTTATCCTTTCTTTTTCAATGAAAAAATGTTTCATTCAGTAATATATCTGCGTAATATATTTTACGGAGTTTTAACTTCAAAGCGACTGGTATACAATCTTCAAAAGGATTTGAAACACGAAGTACATTTACTCAACAATTATTTCTTTTCTACTTTAGAATAAATATAAGGAAATTTTACCTCACTGTTATTGGTAAATACTTTTGCTCATTATTAACCTACTTGATCTCAGTCATGATGTGTGTGTCTGTGTATTTATTGATATCTTATTATAAGTAGTGAGCTTCCATACTAGTAATAAATAACAATTAACAACATAATTAAAACATAGTTTAAAGGCTCTAATAAGTTATTACACTGTGTCCTTCTCCAACCCTGATTTACTTTCCACATATATTGAGATCGGGATTTTTTGTCGTTGTTTTGGTTTTGCGCTCCTTATATTGTGTAATATGAATTTAGTAACAAAAAATGTAAAATAATATACTTTTAAATAAATAAAATACAAAAAATACAAAAACAGCTTTGTTATACAATATATTTATTCGTAGTAAGAACAGTACTGCATTCAATAACAATGATAATAAAAATAATAAAGTGGCACAATTTCAAACAAACTTCAAACTTAAGCTTTGACTAGTTTTAATTGTCGCAACTGGTGAAACGATGAAGGAATTTCATTGATTTTTGTTGTTGCGTTTTGACAATTTTGTAGGGCGAGAGACGGAATCAGCTAAAATTATGACGAGAACTGAGAAACTAATTTAATACCACGAAAACAAAAATTCGGGTGCTTCAGGTTCTGGCGGTACTCACGTTTTCCTCGCGTTTTCAACAGTTTTCTCAGGACTGAAATAAAAGTTTTTCATGTTGGGAAAAACAGTGTTTGCCCTCAGTGTCACAGTCTGGACTTAGAAAAAATATATTTTTTTAAGGGGAAGCTTTACTCATTGATGCATATATGTTTTTAAATGCAACATGATCTGGAATTTATTACTGAGAGTTTGTACGGCCACGAAATAAACGCACCCCCTCTATCGATCCAAATCAGAGTCCACCTCGAATAAGAGGAAAAAGGGAAGAGACCCTAGGCCTCGTCTCGGTTGACTTAAAAAATGGATTCTAAATACTGCTGTCAGTGATCAGCCGGCTATCATTAGTCAAATGCACGGGTTGAAGGATTCGTGCTAGCCGGAGTTCGAGATGGCCACATCTCGCAGAAATTACCAAAGAACGTTCACTTGATAATTTGGATCGCCTTTTTCGCGTTCTACGTCACCAAAGGTAAGTGCCAGTTCTTGATTTGTCATCACTATGTGGTTAAATGTCAGCAGTTTTCAGTCAGTGTGTGACCTTTTCACAGAGCGTGTTTGTGTTCCGTTAAAGAAACAGTATCAGCGTGGGTTAGGTTCATATGTGATTTCAAAACAGTTTTCTCGTATCGTAGAACATTGTAAACCTCTAAATCGTTATCATGTTCATGCTTGTGACAGTGCTTTGATAAAGATGTAGTAATTTAAAAGAAATTCCTGACTTAAATGGCGGGATCCATTCACTCGGCAACAAAGGAGCCTGTCAAATTTTTTCTTTGTATTGAAGGAATACAAAACACGAAAGCATGATGGTACTTCATATATTTGCTTTTACCTTATCAGTGGGAAATCTCGGTCAATATTTGCCCAATTTTAGATTTTAAAGCGATGCTTTCGGTCACGAGTAGAACACAAGAGAGTCACCAGATAGGCGATCTGCCGACTCGGCAAAAGAAAACGTGTTAAACTGGCAGTTAAAACCCGATTTGTTGGACTTGTCTACTATTTTATCGGAGCAAATTGTCTAAGAAATAGATCATTGTGAAAACGAAACATGTCATTTTTATGAAAATTGACGTTTCTAGTTTACCTTTTGTTTGGTATGATTGTCATAAAACTAATATTAGTTAGGTTCCTCTCTTTATTTCCATTGTTCCAAACGGTAATTAAAGTGCATTCGCGTCATTTTCAATTGGTTAATAATCCAGCTATCATAAAATAGAAAAAAAAGAAGTTAAATTCAAACTGCACATCACTTCGTTATAGGACGAGGTATTAATGCCAGTCAGAACAATCAGAAGTAGCAATATTTTCAAAACGTTCTTAAATTCATGCTTTTCGCGCCCGCTTTAACACGGATCTTTTAATGACCTTGTACGGTTTCCTTATTGTCAATGTTGGACTCGGAGTTACATAATCAATGTCGAGTAGTTTGTGTAACTGAGCCGCTATCTTATGATTATCCGATTAAATGGATCACCAGATCTTTTGCTTTCACTTGTTCGTGTGAGGGGTCAACTGGAAAATTACTTTCAAGTTTGTACACGGACATTGCGATTTCAATGACGGGTGTAATGGACTGTCACTGATTTTTGTGTCACGGGTTAACACGGGTTAAGTAAAATCACTGTTTTGGTTTATTTTGCCCTGAACATCTTCCACTCAATCAACACCTCTATAGTTTTCTTTTGTGCGAACGAGTGAGATATCGTGTCAAAACACGAGAAGAGAAATTTCATATCTTCAAGCAGCCAGGCATTATTATGTTTATTATACTAGTAGTAATCATAGATTATAGTGCGTCTCCTTATCCCGTGACACCTCGTCTTGACCTAGTACCTCAGTTTCATGAATTAATTCAGCCACTGTTTAAAAGGGCTAAGTCGCGAGATATGTCACGCAGGCAAAAACGTCGGGCCGACATCAAACAAATTCACGCTACCGCCGTGGGATCGGGCAAAATCCTGCCATGCTGTGTACTCCGAAAGGTCTCAGATTTTTCCGACATATAAGAAGTCTATTTGTCTTGATTTCTGAAATCATACTCCTCAGTACATGTACTAATACCGGAACCGGAAATGAGAAATTTCTGAGAAAGCCTGAAAAAGTGCTCCCGTGAAAAACTTCTTGGACACCGCATTAATGGAGCATGAAATCGACGATTAAGTCACGCAACATTCAACGTGTATTTCGCAGGATTTTTGGGATAAAATTACAACTACCAGTTGCAAGTAAGACACAAGACTGTTGAATATAATTCCTTTGTTAGCCAGACAAATTTAGTCACAAAACTGCGAAATCTTTAGTCGCAAATGCGCCCGATGCAGGCGCAATTTCGAGCACTGTAAAGTTAATCTGCGTTCGCCTGGCGCGGCCGGTCAGTGAATTATTGCTACAAGACATACAGCGAATTGCACCGTACCGTAGAACATCGCGAAGAACGACGTCGGTATTTAGGTGAAAGCTTCCCAAATCAGGCAGAGAACCACAGCAAAATCAAGATAGAACATTCAAAACATACCAGTAGTAGTAGGCATTGAAATATTGAGCCGTACGATTCCAAAATCGGGAAAATATCCGAAACTAAATCAAGACAAATAGATTATTCACAACCCCAGCCCCCCAGGATGATGCCTGATTTCCACGAGCTGGGAATGCTGGATACTATTGTGACGTTTCAAGATGGCGCAGATTTGGTACCGACACTTTTCTCGATTCGTTCCGCTATAGACGACGCGCTAAGCATGCTGGATATTGTGACGTTTCAAGATGGCGCAGATTTGGTACCGACACTTTTCTCGATTCGTTCCGCCTAGCCGACAAGATTAGGAAGCGTCTCCTTCGTCGACGCAATAAACGACACTAATTCGGAATAATTGGGAATTCTCCGAATACTTTCTGAAGGTTGATCGAACGGTTTTGATCATTTTCCGAAAATGCCCGAAGATGCCCGAAGGTTTCCGAGGATGGTCCGAAGATGTTTCGATTGTAGATCAACACCTTTTAGCTCGTTTTACATTTCATGAGGGCAAACATGTTTGCTAACGTAAAGATATTAATATCTTCACTTTTAACAATAAAGATATATAAAATTGATAACAAAAACCGAATCAAGTAATTGTTTTATTGTACATTGCTTCAAAGAAAATAACGACAAACATAAAAACAAAATTCAACACTTGACTTGTGCCAATTCCTTTTTGTCGCCCGGCTCTTCTCCTTAAGGTATTCGTCGAACAGTTCCCGCGCAACTTTCAGTGTCGATCTTTTTGTGATTTCCGAGTCTTTATCGTCCAGCAATTTCTCAATTTCTTGCTCGGTCGAAGAAGCGAATCGACGAGCCATTTTTTTTTTTTTTTACTTGGCTGTGTGCAAAGCTGCCACTCACCACCCGTGAACTTGACATTGCTCTTGGAAATCATGGATTGTGCGTGCTCCATACAGATTATTCACTAATCTGCCAGCAGATAAGTGAATAGTCTATAGGGTGAGCTGATTTCCAGAATTAACTGTAGGCTCTTAGCCAATAAGAAGAAGACAGATGGTGACTTCAACGAATAATAACTGTATTTCACGGAAGTTTATTTAATAAATAAATGATATAAATAAATAAATGAAGCTAATGATCCCGTGAAAGCGGAAAATTCCTGGATTTGTTGCATGATCTTATCCTATGCATGATGAGGCATGGGCTATAAATAGTCGCTGTTGAACAGGCTAGCATCAGTTTAGCCCAAGGCTCGGTCGGCGTTATTAGTTCTGATAAAATGGCTAACTCTCGCAGTGATCACAAGTGCACCTTTATAATTATAACAGTTTTGGCGTTTGTTTTGGTGGCCACTGCTGTAAGAGGTAGGTGTTTCTACTGATCAATTGTTCTTTAAGTACATCAGATTTAAATCCCAGGCTGGATTATTTAAGCCAACGACCTTCAAATTGTAGGCTTTTTTTCCGGGGCTTGGACGTTTTCAAGAAGGCTATCTTGCGGTGAAGGTCTCTGTGAATATACTTATCAGAAAAAAAAAAAAAAACAATAAATAAAGTCTAAATAATTTCTGAGACAGATTTTCCACTTTGAATACAAAAGAGGAACCGTTTTAATGATTCTAACTTAGGCTTAAAGGGGTTAGTTGCAGGCAAAGATAAAAATTCCTATAAAAACCTAAATTTCATTTTGTAAAATATTGTAAAACAATGAAATAAAATAATGATAATGATTGTAAAACAAGTTTACCATGCAAGAGGACTGCCGAAGAGGTTTCATTTGATTGGTCACACCATAGGATTTCGTTGATAGACTCAAAAGTTAAAAAAAAAAAAAAAAACTACACTACATGTTTCCATAATTGAATCTGGGAATGAAAAAGAAGTTCGGTCAAATGACTCCTGCTGCTTGGGAGCATTTAAAGTCCGATGCGATTAATGTTTTAGTTTATTGTTTTATCATGCGGAGATCTACGTCGATATTTGTCGTTTTTAACTTAAAGCGATGCTTAACTTGTCCGCACAACTCCTATGAAAATAATATTAGTAGGTAGCAAGTAACAAAAACTTGATAAATAAAGAAAGATGGTTATATGTTAAGATGGAATGTTGATCATGTCACGTGCACGAGGGTGAGGCAAAGAAAAAATCCTCGTGGAATAATGAACATTGGCATCTTTCCCATAACAAAAACATGTTTACTAGAAGTCAAGAAAAAAATACGTGCCAATCAGATATTTTCGCAGGGATAGGGCACCATGTGCTTGAAAGGATAAAAGATAAGCGCGAGAACGTGACTGCCAGTTCTGGATTCTCCGAATTCCATTCAGATCTTTCGGTTTAACCGTTACGGCTATTGTTTATATTGTCTCAGTTTCGACGCCGACGGCAGCGACCACGGCACAAAACAATAGGTTTAATGAGCGAAACAATGCCTCAGCACGTGCGTTTTAAATTTTGATACATTTCTTTGCCGTTCCCTAAGCAAAACAACAACGTCAAATAATCAAATTATAGGTTTTGTTGAGAACGTGAATATACGACGGTTTATTTTCCTTTCTCCATTTGAACTGGAAAGCCATCCCTTCAAATTCAGCTCGTGGACAATCTGGTCACATTAGACAAACTAAACAAATTGGAACAACTGCAAAGCAGTTTGAAATTTCGATGTTTTCTTTGGCGTTGCCGTCGTCGTTGCTTAAGCTCCCTAAAATTAAAGCTGATCGCAAGTTTCATTAATGGTAAATATTTTTCCCTGCGGCTTTTTTGCAACCTTTTTTTACTCTGCAGTCGTCCTTTCTTCAAGTCTGTGTATAGCCGCTCCCCTTCCCTCGGGAAAAATCGTCCCTTCTCCGGTTTTTTCCCGAGGAAAGGAGCTGGCGGCTATACACAGGCTACCTTTCACCTTTCTTTCCCGGCGTATATCACATCGAATGTTCGGTTTTCGAACTCAATCGAACTCTTTCGTTCGATCGAGTATGGTATTAAAATTATAATACATGATTAGGCGTGTTTTATCAAAATAAAAAAATGCTTACTTACGAAAGACGAAATTTTTGTTGTAGCACTTGTGTAAAACTACGAACTTGGTGTAGTTTTCAATTTTTTTGAAACGGATCACACGGGAGGGGATGACAGTCAACGCTATGTTTTTGAGAAGGAATTTTCGTAAATTTAATTGTTTGGAGTGAAAGCGTTTGAGCCTCTGGAATAGCTAATTCCAAAGTGTTAACCATTCAATAGCTGGGAAGAATACGTGTGTTGAGCGGTTGGATGTTTAATAGTTAGCTCGTGTTTTAATTACTTTGAGCAGCATAATAAATGAGCCCAAGCGGAACCTCATAATCGCTTAGTTTTGGGACGACATATTCTTTTCAAAATTTGCAATTCAAATATTTCTTTAATTAAATTCTTGTGAATTTTTTTTATTATTTACCACGAAGGTCCTACATGACGTGACCTGAGTAGGGTTTGTCGGATTATGCTCGTAAAATAGGTATTATGCTTTCGGGAGTCAGGGTACTCAAGATTATGCCGGACCAAAATGACACTTCCAACCTCCCCACGTACCTATTAAATAAACATTCCTAGTCTTTCATATTGCTTTTGAAAGAAATGTTAGACACAATTAATATCCAGTTCAACATTTAATTAGCCAAAGTTGTTAAAAACTAACAGCATCAAAAAGTTACAAAGTTACAAAGTTTGCTCAAAATTATGCCGACATAATCCGACTGACCTTAGAGTGATTTTACTTCATCTGTGAAACACTATCTAACAATTAATGTGTGATAGTCCAAATTAAACAAAAGGAAACAATGGAATTATAGTCCAATAGTGCGTACTATTCTACTAACTATTTCACAGATGAAGTAAAATCACTCTAGACCTGAGTCGAGTCGTCGAAAGCTTTATCAGCTTTATTAGCTTTATCACCGATGTGTATGGGTTGACAAATTCATGCCTTTACAGATACTAGCCAATTTTTCAGCTTTCCGCAAAAGTCTACTTCACTTTGTTTTCTATTCATTGTGGACAAATTTGTCAAAATTAGTCTCACAGTTTGAGGAAAATAACTTTAAATTTTGCACGCGGGTAAAATTACTCTCATTCCCACGCATGTCCAATTACATAAAAATGGCTGTCAGATTTTGTTTCAAGGGTTAAGTAAAGACACTTTGATGCCCTTTAAGACATCTTATATTCAGTCTGCAACAGTACCGCTATTGTTTTCTTTTGTTCGTTTGCTTCTAAACGGGCAGTCTTACTTTATAGTCATGTGTTAAATATTTAATTGGTAAAATTGCTCTGTTTTTGTATCCATTGTGTACTGTATTGAAACCGCATTTTTCACGTAATATAACAGCTCAGGTGTCAGAAACGATCTGTGCTCGAGTCTGTGTGACATTGAAAACGAGTCAGTTTTAATAGCTGGTTCTGACTTTGTCTTTGCTTATCAATAAACTCATTCGTTAATTAGCTAGAATTCCAGAATCGAAAAAGATATTCCCTGGCTTTGGGGAAAATCCCTGACATCACTAAATGTCAGCCTATTCTATAAGACCTTTGCTATAAATATTCGTCGCCGAACGTTCCTTGACAGTTCGGTTACTAGAACATGTTTTTAATACATGGCTGTTTTGGCGTTTATATTTTTCGCCACAGCTATAACACCTTGACAGTTTGGTTACTAGAACATGTTTTTAATACATGGCTGTTTTGGCGTTTATATTTTTCGCCACAGCTATAAGCGGTAGGTGTTCAGTTCTGTTTGTTATTTCTCCTCCTAAATTATTTGCGTTGGCGCAAATTCAAAGGTTTTTATAACAGGATTGTAAATATTTGAAGTTTGATTCACTGCTTTCGTTTCTGAAACATTCCTTTCTGAACCGAAAAACCGGATTTTGACCGCACTTTCAAACTGTCGCGAATTTCTGAAAAATAAATAATCACTGGAACTTTTGCAAACTTCCGCCGCAACGTTGGTATTTTGATTGACAGAAGTTGGAAGTTGCAACTTTCGCGAGCAAGTTCCTATTTCAAACTTGTTGTCAGAGTTGCAAATTGCGAATTTTGTGAAAACACGTCCTTCTTCAGTTGTGGCTCACGTACATCGCAATAATACCACCTCGGTTGAGAAAAGAGAGAATAATGGTCGTCTGGTGTAAAACAAGAACAAATCGCACGCGCATTGTTGAAGTATCAAGGCAAACTGTATCCAATATTGTAAACAGATTTTTATAACGAGACGTATTTTCCCGGTAAACCTGGCTGGAAAGAACTAACAGTTTCTACTCCTGACATCGTAGAGTTTGTGGAATACTGCAAGGTAACCAAACCAAGTACTTTCAATTCAGAAATCCGGAAACTGACAGCAAGTTTGAAATGGGAACTTGCTCGCGAAAGTTCCAACTCGCATAACTTCCAACTTGCTCGAAGCAAACTGTCAATCAAAATACCAATGTTGCGGCGAAAGTTTGCAAATTACCCGCAAAAGAACATCCGGTTTGACTGTAAACATGATTTCTAAGAAGCAATCACCCAAGAGTATATTTGGGCAAAATATGAGCGATTTGCCAAATGGGTCGTTGACGGAGCGTTCTCGATCCTTACAGGCAGCCACTCTTCAGTAAAGTACTTGATATTACAGCTGGTATCGATGAATGCATTTTCAGACATGCTATGTTTCAAAATTGTTGAAGAAAATGACAACAACGGCAAATACAACAACAAATACATATCACTGACAGTTGATCCAAAAACTGTTCGAGAAAATCAATGAATCAGAGGAAACTCCTTTTAGTTCGAATTAACAGAGTTTGAAGAGTTAATTAATCTCACTTGGAGGGGAAAAATTCAGAATCTTCAATTGGCGCGAGTTTTCTTAAGAAAGAGCATTTTGTAATAAATCACAGAGTTGTTAAAACCTCCGGCCAAAGCGAGTGACCGCCATTGGGAAATTTTCGTGGTAAACCATTCAAACTGGTTTTCCCAGCTTGCTTGCTCATGCGCATGATTTATTTGAACCACAGGCCAACCATCCTCTGTTTATGTGGTGGTCTGTGCTTTTAAATAACTGTCAGTTATAATTTTAGCCTTTCTAAATGCGTTTTTTAGGGCCCGTACGTGTTCCGTTCGCGTTCTTTCCGTCTGGGCTGCCTACTCAATTGTATGTCTATTTCTATGTTTTTTTTTTCTGTTTTTTTTTTTGGTTTGTTCGTGTAACAAGATTTGTAGAGTGCGCAATAAAGCTAAAAAAAAAACCGACAGTATCTTTTTGCGTTTGGTATAAGCACTAATCCAGTCAAATCTTGCCTAATTTGAATCTTGCATATTAAAGACTAACTTGTCACGGGTCCGTTCCCTTAGTAAAACATACAACTAGATTCTAATTCTGAGTTCTCAATAATGCTCGTAGCTTCGTAATTTTTGGATGGATCTCTCATTAAAGCTGACTTCTTCGATTTACGGAGAAAATGACACCAACGGTAATCTGGAATAAAACAGTAGAAAATTAAAGGATTTGGCAGGGAGTTGAAAAACTTTAAAATCTCAGCGGCTATTACAATTCCTAGCACGGCATCCGAAGAGAGTTGCTCTGCGTAGGATCGAACCATGAATATGACAGAAGTAGGACCCCAGGAGATTGCAACCACAATGCTCAGAACCACTAACATACGAACGTTGTTTTCGTATGCTTTGTATTGCGTGGAATGACTTTGACTGCGATGGATGTTCTGTTCCCGTTCGATTTGTTTGTGATGGATGTGCATCTTCACGGACAATGCTACTATAATAACTATAGGAACACAGAAACCCATGATAAAATATAGAGTTGAGGAGGACGGGCCGCTCCAATCCCTTTGCAAATCACAGAGTTTGGGGACGCTACAGTTCTGGAGTGAAACGTCAGTGAGTTCCGTGTACCTAACACTATAAGCGCTTGCTATGAGAAGACAGGAACTTACTACACCATACACCCATACAAAGGTGACTGTACAGGCTACCCACACTCGCGACAACGACTTTATGCCTCGCAAAGGCGAAGTTGAGTTGCGATAAACGTAAACAGAGATGAGGACAAGACTTGAAAAGAACGCTGCCCCACACATGGCGTTACAGACATGAAGTACCTTGCAACCAGGCCCGGATTGTTCAGTGCTGTCGGTGGATGTCAACATTATCCAAGGCGCTATGGTCAACACTCTGAATATTATATCAACTAACGACAAATGAAAGACAAAAAAGTTGGCAAAGTTTTTGGTGAAGATCCGTTGAGCAATCATGTCTATGCATATAACGCCATTGATGAGAACTCCAATGGTAATCAGACAGGGCACTGCTATTTCCCATAATCTGTCGATAGCGTTCGCAGTCTGACATGACATGCGGAGAATGTGTAGATCGGTCGTGTTACTCATGGCTTGAGAAGCACCCTTTTATCTTCCGGGTTTAGTTGAACAGACCAGTTTACTTCTACAAACCAGCGTGTAGACAATTCTAAGTTATTGTGATGTTCGCTGTTGTTGGACCACGACTTGTTTGCACTGTTAAGAAACGCGGAGCATATTAAGTAAAGAGAACCCAGTATTAGAAAGGGGACGGAAGAGAGGGAGGGGGGTAGGGGAAAGAGGAGGGGGGGGGGGTAAGGGGGTTTTATACTGCCGCGCCGATTCCCCGTGACTTTTTATGGACTATACGCAAACCTTCAGCTTTTACCTATACCCCATGTAAAGAGACCCCAGCGTTACGAAAGGTCGTTCAGCGAGCAAATGGGAAACGGGGGAAGGGGGGGGGGGAGAGGGGGGGGGGGAGAGGGGGGGGTGGTAGGGGGTGTTGCACTGCCGCGCCGACTACCTGTGACTTTTTTTATGGACAACGAAAATTTTCAGTTTTTACCCCACGAGGTACCAAAATCGAAGAAGTTCAACCTCGTTCCATGGCCCAGGTTTCTCTTCCATCCGTATTTTTGTGTATAATGGCTAGTCATAGAAACCAAAACAAATAGCTTTCCTATCAGTGGTGCAAACACTAACTTTCGCGAACTTATAACTATGATGTGTAATGAATTAAAAGAAATGATAGCGCGCGTGACGGCACAGCCGTTATTTGTGTCGTCACGCAACTCTCCTACCCACTAACAGAAGTAAGGAGGAGCGTTGCGTGACGACACAAATAACGGCTGCGTAGAAGACTACTATTCGGTCAACACCGTCAACACCACAAATAACAATAAATTTAACAATTAATTTATATATGCTAACAAACAATTGGTATATGGCCGACATATATGAAGATAAAAACAACATTTTAAAATTTAAAACCCAGCCTTTCGAAATATAACCTGCTTGATTTAGCGTTTTGACCGACAAAATGACATCTGGTTATCAGGATCATGGAAATATTATTATTTTGTTTTTGGGATTATGAAAAATAATATTCCAAACTTGTGTATTTTTCACTTTAGTTGACTTTTAATTTATGTACGTATCGAGAAGTTCTTCTCATAACTGACTTTCTTTAGATTTTTTAGTTTGATGTGCCGAAACGTATAGACTGCACTACATAGCAACGAAAACTACTGACAATTATCCCTGGATTATGAAAGTAAAAGTTGTCGTTGGGCTATCAGTGTTTGTGCAGAAAGAGGCTCACGACGTAGCTGAAGTTGCTAAAAACAGATAAGGGTGTTTACACTAGCTACATTAGCATAAGAATACGCAAAAGCGAAAGCATAACAGCGCTATGTCTACTGAAAATCGTGGCCCGACATAAGCATATAAGCAGAAACATAACAGCGCTTATATCTACTGAAAATGGGCCCGACATGAGCATATAAGCAGAAGCAGAAGCATAACAGCGCTTATGTCTACTGAAAACGGGCCCGACATAAGCATATAAGCAGAATTAAACAGCGCTTATGTCTACTGAAAAAGACGGGCCCGACAGGGGCATATAAGCAGAAGCAGATGCATAACAGCGCTTATGACTACTGAAAAAAGGCCCGACATAAGCATATATTGAAGTATAAGCGCAAGCATAACAGCGCTTATGTCCACTGAAAACGAGCCCGACATAGGCATTTTAGCATAAGTGCAAGAATAAGCATATTTGGATCAATCAGTTGTTCTTACTTGCTTCCGCTTATGCTTATGCTTATGCTTATGCTTATGCTGTTGGTCCTGTTGTCGCCAGTGAAACCCAGGCTTCACGCATTAAGACAACATATGAGTCAGTTACATTTTCGCTTACCGAATTATCGCCAATATGATAAACTAACACACTGTTCACCGAAGGAGTCAGACTTCACCGAACTGAAAGCATCAAATAATTCCCGGAAGCGGAAGTGGATCGATATTCTTTTGTCGCTCGATTTCAACTTCGTCCCCAGGGCCTTCTTCGCTTTTAATGGCGGGGCGGGCGTAGATATCCCTGGACACACCCTTTTGGAGGTCATTTTCAGCGATTGGCAGCCGTGTTTGTTTTCTGGAAACCCTGAAAACCGTTATTCGAACGAAACGAAGACGTTCATCATAAAGACCACTGAGATTACAGTGTATACAGATGTTATTTCAAAGTTCTTCTGGGCGAAATATGGAGACGCCAGATCGTTCTAGGAGTATGTTTGTAAAAATAATATGTTTTACATAAAATTTTAATGCGATCGATCGCCGTAAAATTACACTGATACGAGCGTATGACGAAAGGAAAAAAATATTTCTGTCTTCTACTGCAAAATTGAAGCCTCCATATCTTGAAATCTTCAACTTTGAACAAGTTTCTTAAGTTTGACTATGAAAACAAGTCTTTGTCGATCTGATCTGCCTCTGGGTCAATCAAGGTATAGAGCAAGGCTGATGCTACGTAGAATATTTAACGCGACAACGACATGATAGAGCCGGGGACAAACTGAAAACCAAAATGCAACCGTGGACAGCTGTTTCGATCTGGTTGTGTCTCGTTAGCACGGTATAGCAGCAAAAAGATAGAAAAACTAGCGCGAACGCAAATTGTTTATCGCAACAACGACGAGCTTATCTGTTGCCATCACCACGTGCAATTTGGTAGATAATTGGCGTTCGCGCTAGTTTTTCTATCTTCTTTGCTGCCACACCGTGCTGACGAGACTCAATCAGGTCGAAACAGCTGTCCACGGTTCCATTTTGGTTTTCAGTTTGGGCTCTATCATGTCGTTGTCGTGTTTTTACGTAGTATCAGCTTTGCTCCGTGTACTTCGATTGTATTTCTATTTTCGGTTTACTAGTAGATCTGCTACAGATCCTACGTACACCGGCAGCTAAGAGACTAAATTTTATTATTTCAAGTGAGATACCAACAAAACGCGTGTCTCGGTTGAAAAATTCTTTTAGATCGGAGGATTTTAATGTTGCATTAAAGACTCCAAATGCGAAACTTGTAAGCTTATTGTTGTTTATATTCGTTTACAACAAATTAGTTATTGTTATGGCTGGATTCACGTTATTCCTGTTTCGAAACGCATTCGTAACAAAACATTACGTCACAAAGTTTACAGCTGAGTGATGGAACGAGTGAGTGAGTAAGTGAATTGGCCATTTCCAAGTTACGTTATGCCTCGTTGTCAAAGCGAGGCTAGGTGCACAACCTTTCATATGAAAATGAGTTTTTATTCAAATGAAAATAAAACTCATTTTCATATGAAAGGTTGTGCACCTAGCGTCGCTTTGACAACGAGGCATAACGTAACTAGCTCGGAAATGGCCTATTGGCCGCCGCTTACCAATAACCTGTTCATTACGCTTGCGCGTATAGAGTACTAGTGTGACGTCACAAGAACTTAAATTTGTGAAATTATGGGATTTGATTGCTTGACAAAAATCAGCATCTTATTGCAATTTGAGGGTGAGATATTGTCACCGTTATGCTCAGATGGCTCCATACAAACCCTTCTAATTTTGCCTCGGTTCATTACGTATTGAACCAAGGCAAAATTAGAAGGAACATCACCGACAAACTGCAAGGCTGATCTGACTACGTAAAAAAGTAGACTTTGCGAGACACCAATACGACAGAAACTGATAAAGCAGGGAAGCAATTATGTAGTCAGATCGATCAGCCTTGCCATACCAAAAAATTGCCCCCAGAAAGGAGACATTTGCTCCGGGCGTGCGCGTTACTAAAATAAACTTATAATAGATATGAACTGTTTCATAAAAATGTTATTAAAGCGCTTTTTAAACTAAAAATGAACTATTGCCTATGCGCAGTTGAGCTCGAACGGCCTGGGAGCTAGTCCGCGCAAGTCACCAATAGAAGCTAAAATGGGCTCAGTCGAAGCATATTGCACTGAAAAAACGGCAAAATGACGGGATTTTTTTCACTCCAACTAAATCATATTTCCCTCCAAAATGTTCACTAGATTCCAGTCTCTTTAAAACCGAGTGTGGATGTTGACATTACTTCTATTAAAATGAGTTATACCGCTGAATGCGATGACGGCGCGGTTGAACTCCATACAAGCCTTTACTTGACATTGGTCACTTCACGGTCAAAATGACGGGACTTATTTTATAAGTTATTAAAACATTTTAACGTTTGCAGATAGAACAATAACCAAATTACTGAAATCCGAGTGTGGATTTCCGAAAAGTAATTGATAAATGGGCGAAATTTTGATTTTCTGTCCAAAAAATGGCGTTTTCGCTGTGATTTTAAGGGTCAAATTGGGGGTCTGGGGACGAGTTAAAAAATTATAAAAGAGGCAAATATCATCCAATTTTTCGCCATGTTTGTGGGTTACGTTTGTTCATTTTTTTGGCTGATTAGGTCTTTCGTAGATCCTACGTATCGTTTACAGCATTATCGTTTGCGGTCTTTTGCAGATTTGAGTTCTCAAATTAGAAGGGTTTGTATGGAATCATAAAGGGGCCAATATCTCACCCCCAAATTTCACTAGGATGCTGATTTTTTGGCGAGCGAGCGTTTTTATTCATGCCCTTTCCGACCTAATCAAATCCCATAATTTCTCAAATTAAGTTTTTGTGACGTCATCACTTTAGTACTCTATTCACGGGTTAAAAAGGAGCTATTCACGGCTTTGACGTCACTCGCTTTCACTCGCCCTTCTAGTAGCAATTCTCTTTCCATATTAGGAATACTTTTAGCCGGAAAACGAGCAAAGCCTCTTTTGAACCTTCCTACTCAGCTGGTGGATGAAACAAATCGCGAACTCTCAGGGAAACCCTTTTTCAAGGTCATACGGAATTCGCTTTAGTGTGTTTGTGTTCAATGTTTCAGTAAATAGTTTTCCGTTTAATAAAAAAATAGTCTGAAAAGACCTGATTCAAACTACATATCACTTGACGGTGTTATGAACAGTGTTTCTTTCAAGATCGCAAAACTTTCTAATACTTTTGTCCAGTTTTAAAGTTTGCCTTTCTATCTTTCAAAGATTTTTTTTTTCCGCTTTGTAGTTAAGTAAATATACGGCTTTATCACTGATGTACCTGGATCAGTGGCCGATTTACAGCAGTGATTCGATTTAGCGCCCGTGGCGCTTATTGATTTATAGTTTGGTAGCTCAAGGGAGGGCGCTTGAAAGCACTTGCACCCAAAGACACTGCTAAAACAGACGAGCCCAAACGGGTACCCCTCGTCATCACTTATAATCCAGCTCTTCGTTCCGTATTTACAAACACTTCAACATACTGTCTTCTTCTCTCCGTTGTACTAACGTTTTCAAAGCTGCACCTATTATTGCTTTCCGACGTACTAACAACCATAGCAATTTACTAGTCTGATCAGCGCCCAACTACGTAAACCTACCACTAATAAAAATAATCAACCCCATGGTTCTTTTCGATGCGACAAAAACTGTCTAACATGCAATTTCTACTAGTGAAACCAGACTTATTAATAATTACATCGACTGCAACTCTAAAAACGTTATATCATGGTTCAATGCAATCGTTGTCATAAACAATGCATAGGAGAAACCAAACGACGACTCAAAGACCGCCTTAATGAACATCGCAGAACAATTGACAAACAAACTAACATTTCTAACCCTGCTGCAGTCTCAGAACATTTTCTCTCTACTAACGTTAACCACACCGCTTCTGACATGCAACTTATTCCTCTTGAATTTGTTAAATCTAAACGTGACAGTGTACGAAACAGAGGCATATCTCATTGAGAGAGGTCAAACTCTTGAACCTTTAGGTATATAAATTTCTTTCAAGTTTCCATACTCCTCTCTACTTTTGCTTTAAGTTACTATATAAGGTCACTTCTGTATGTTATTTCTTATTATTTCTTAACATTTTTAAGTTTTAAGTAAGCTTCTTATTATTATTATAGTATCCCGTATGAACAATGGAGCATTTCAAAACAAAAACAAACGACCGCAACGTCTTTTGGGTGAATGTGGGCCTTACTGCGAAGGTGGTCGCATTTCATTTTTACACTGTCATATTTTGAAAAAAATTTAAGAGAGTTTAAAAAATCACTGAGATTTGCACTTTCGCACTGTGATCATGGTAAGATTTAGACGTTTCGGGTTAAAAACCCATTCATCAGCAGAAATAAAATGAAATAGTCTGTCGAGTGTGATCGTCCGGGTTAGGGATGCACCATTAGAAATGTGAAGGGGGGGGGGGGGGATATAGGACTTTCTGGAAAGGCATGTTATTTTTTTCACAACCAGCAGGAGTGCAAGATTTTTTTTTTCAACCTTCAAACCCTTGCACGATTTTTTTTTTTCCAAAATGACTATGCCCTCTTTTGGTCTTGTTCTACTAGGACCATTTCAACCGCGCAAATGTTTTTTTTTTTGTTGTTGTTGTAGTGTCCCAATAAAACACGTTTGTATTAACTATATTTATTTCATAGTAATTGAGATTTTCTATTGAAATTTGGCGTATGAAAACCCTGTTCAGGGTTCGCAGCCAATCAAAAATAGCGTTTTGTGCAGTCACAAACGTTACATAATGTAATAGGACACCTAACACGCGTAGTGTTAGACATGGACTTTGCCACATTGTATGTTGTAATCTCTCTCGCTTGCTGGATCTCGCTCGCCAAGCCTCGCTTGTTCGATTTCTGATACGAACCAACTCGAGCTCGTGCGTAAATACCGTACGCCCACACTGCCCATGAAGTAATCTATATGTTTAAACGCCCCAACCGAGATCAGTGGCAGTTGAAACAGCTATAAAGTTAAACAATTATCACCACAGTCTCTTAATTTAATACTATGGTAGCTATAGAGATGAAGGGCATCAGAGTTGGTTCAAATTGAAATCTCTATTCAGCCAGTAGAAATTGTTTTTTTTTTTTATAAAATGAGACGCCTGAAATGCAGTTTGCAGACTGTCCAACCTTAAAAAATCGGTATAAATTATAATTGAGATTGATTGGCCGAGCGCCGAAGGCACGAGCCGCTGGGGGGGGGGGGGGGGGGGGGTCTGGGTCTAGTGTTGTGAGACGACAATTTCTGTCAAAAACTGTTATTGTTGTTGACATTGACTCGACGTTTTGACAACCTGAGCGGAAGTCTTTTTCAGAGTCATGTTACAAAAAGAAAAAAACCGTTGTCCCTCACGGTTTCAGTGGTTTATTTCCCTGCTGATGAAAGGGTGTTCCCCTTTAGCTACGAAACGAAAGTGGTAGTACACAGCGACAGATTTTTATCTTCAAACTGAAAATTGTATGGAGGTCTAATGAACGGTCAAATTTGATTTCACGTGTTAAGTAAAATCTCTGTGATGCTCTAAACATTTTCTACTTAGTCACAGCACCTCTGTAGTTTCGTTTTAATCGTTTATAGGTGGAATCCATTCACCTGACATTGAAACATTTTTCATGCTAAAACAGCAAAAACAACAACTGTGCCAATTGACAAATTGATATTTTATACCCCTGTATTTGATTTTAATTTACTGATCCACCTTGATAATCTAGAGCCCGTGAAAACATCGTTTTCCCAGATACCACGCAGCTCTTGACAACTGTTCATAGTCCAAACTGATTGCATATTAGGGGATTCCCCGGCTTTGGGAAAAAAAATATCTAAATGTATCACTCATGCCTGCCTGCCTGCATCATCGTTTTTTCTCTCGATGGAACACTATAAATACTTGTCATTAACATAAGCTGGTGCACCTCAGTAAACCTGAAGTCTCATTCACACTGATTTTTACAGTTGGTTATGAGAGTAGCCAGATATCGCAGATATTTTCACAATATGTTGACAGCTGTGACATACTTCACTTTATTCAGCGTCATACCTTTGAGCGGTAAGTGTATTTCACATCCATCGTTTATGTTTTTTTTGATCATATAAAACCCTAAAAAACAACCTAATACGCTTAGCCGTTTATTACAACTTAGGCTGTTTTTACCAAAACATCTCAGTCCTAATTTAGTAAATAAACAATCAGCTCAGTAGAAAAAAATACGTGGAGGTGACTAACGAACTTACAAACTAGTTAAACTGTTATTTGCAACCATAATTTCTGTTTGCGAACTCTTTGCTCTACGGCGGCAAGTAGGTTTGAGGGGCATTTAAAGTGAACTTAGCACACTTTACCAGCTAATATACTTTTTGTTTTCATGATTATGGCCAGAAGCTTTATTATCTTAAAATAGGAAGAAAACTATTGCCAAAAGTGATTAAAGCAAAGAAATACTAACAAGAGAGACAAACAGATAACGGCTAAAAGTGTGAAGCTACAAGCATGGCTATTTTGATTTCTCAGGACCGCCAACTGTTCACGAAATCAAATTTGGTGAATTATTATCCACTTTCATTGTTGCAATTCGGCACTTTATCGCCAAGCTACCGTTTCTGTTTTACTCTCTAGAATCTTTTTATCCAACTAAGTTGTATATTTGGTGTCATTTGGCGATATAACGTGGAAATAAGCAAAGCGAAACTTTATTATTTCGGCGGGAAAGTGTCCCTTAATTTAATATTTGTTTATATTTTTTGCCATGGGAAGAATCGTTTGTTTCCTTTTCTGCCTTAGGAAGCGATAATTGTGAATACTTTCGATCACGAGCAAAACTTATGATAGCAGTTGAAATTGAACCGGAAAATAACAAAAAAAAACTGGTTTGACAAGAATTCTAGAAAACACATCTTTCAAAGTTTCGACTCTCAAAAAGCCCTGCCTAGGAATTTTAATACAGACAGGCGATAAGAATCTCAAAGCAAGGCGTCCCAGAGTCCCTCCATTCTGACCTTTCTGTTTCGATTGCAACTGTGTTTATTGTATCAGTGTCTTTCGCCAGTTGGCTTCACGTCTTTCATAGTCCGGCAGCCAGGACCGGTAAATTGACTGGTTTCGCACAACCCACGATCCAGTTAGAAAAAGGTTTGATAACGGATTCCGATAAAGGGAGAACTGCTGATTAACGCTAGGTAGTTTGTAAAGTCGAATTGTGGTATAGGTTTTGAGTTAGAAAGAAGGTGTTTTTTTCTTAGACAATCCGCGGTTTAACATGGAAACGAGGCTGATATATATATATATATATATATATATATATATATATATATATATATATTTATATATATATATATAACAGCGTTTCGGCTATGGCGTTTTAACCACATATTTAATTTGAGACAAACTGATAGTGTGCCATCAGTTCCTTAACAAGAGGTTGGCTTAGTTACTATACACTTGATATCATATCACGTGACAGGTCACGTGACTCTGAATACGCCAAAAAGTTGCTTGGAAGATACTTATTACTACGGTTTCTCAAGCATGTTAAGGCATGGCTCGTCCCTTGTGTAGACCCCCCGCGAAGTAAATTCTTTTTTCCTTTGGAAGTAATGCATTTTAGCCCCAAGAGTCACCAAAAGCATACAACAAACTGGATTTAGCGTCCTTAAATAACTTAAGGTTTGATTATTGTGGTCACGTGTCTGATGATGTCATAATTTGGACCAAAAGGAAACTTCAAATGGGGTAAGGATGGTTAACTTTAGCCAAGAGAAAATCATAAGCAATTGTTTGTAGGAAAGCAATCATAACAGGTCACGTGATGCAAATATTCGACATTTAAAGTAAACAATGGTTCAAGGTTAACAAGTTTTATCCTGCTGCTAAGTTTGAGCCTGTTCAGGTGAATCACTTTAAAGTTATGATCGTTTTCAGGTTTTATGCAAATTAGGATCTGAGCCATGCCTTAACATGCTTGAGTTCCTTTCGTTTACAAACATTCGTCTATCATCTCAAGGGAAGAGCGAACATTCTTGTATTAGTCGTCAAGGTTAATTTCTATTAGCTTTTGTTGTAAAAACTACAATTGCTTCCTTAAAATAAGTTTAAACCATCATTCGACTTAATCTCTCAGCATCAAAACGAGGCTGAATAGTGGTTGAACCTTTTTTGCCTTTGTTTCGCCGCAAAGCAGATATCGAGAAGAGTGAAACTATATGATAAATCGTTGGAGGTTTATCTTTGATGTTTTCATAGGTTTTGAGAAGAAGAGAACAAGTCTCATTTCGACAATCCTGGGCTTCATTAGTTTAAAATCAAATAGCGAGCCAGAGCATTTTTAAAAAATAGGAATTAAATCATTATTTAATATAAATTCTGAAAATGCATTCAGGAACGTCAGAGTACATGTAGTTTCATTTGCCGGGCAGTGCATTTCAAATAGATATTAAGTAATAATGAGAGGATTTTTCAAAGAGACTGAGACTTTATTTAAACTATATACTATGCCCTTCACCATTATGACCCGGGGGGGGGGGGGGTGGGGTACTCCCTATAATGGGCTATACCGGGATGCTCCGTCCGAAAGGCGTACCTTTTTTAATTAGGCTGGAGGTATATGAAAGGGTCGGGATTTCACAAGTTGAAGTATGTGAAAGGGTAGGAATTTCACGAAGAATAGGAAATGGTAGCGAAAACACGAGTTGAAGCATAAAAAAGGTAGGGAAAACTGCCATTTATTTATTATAAAAAGGGCCTTTCAAAATATATCAAACAGACGCACGTTAAGGCTATATGAAAGGGGTACCATTTTCAATGAAAGGTATATGAAAGGGGTACCTTTTCTGTCAAAAAACGGTATATGAAAGGGTAAGGGTTTTGACCTCGGGGCGGAGCATCCCCGTACAAAACTTTGTTGAGTACCCTCCCCCCCCCCCCCCCCCGGGCATTATGAGTCTCATAAATCAATTCCTTTACTTTCATGGAGCAAGTTATTACTTTTTAAATTGCTCCTACTTCGTAACATAAGTAAAAGCATAAATCTATCTGGGCATAAACTTCAACTTATTAGTGGCCGCGCGCAATGTCTCACGTTGTTCGTCTTCCGTAGTTCGTCTTGTTGTTCGTCCCGTCTTTACACTAGACATATAACATGACAGACGCATTATCCGTCTGGACGTTTAATGCGTGTCTAGTGTAAAAACGGCCATTTTCTTAACTTAAATATTTTGGGACGAAAGCGGTCGAGTCTCTGGAATATATAGCTGATTCCAGAGCCGGTTTTCCATTTAATAGCTGGGAGGAATACCTGTATAGAGCGGTTGGAAGTTTAGTTTGCTCGCTTTTTACTTTGAGTCGCATAATAAATGAGCCCGGCCTTTTTTCTCATCTACCCTCTAAGGTATTCAAGCTGAAAAAGACGTATGCCCTGAGGAGGAAATACAACTCAGTTCTCCTAAACTTTAATCGGAAATCAAGAGTGGAGGTTACGAAGAGCTTATCTGGACTGTCACTGACCCAAACACTAAACCCAAAGTGAAACAAAACGTCGTCCATTGCTCTGAAGATCTCAGCTGCACCAGATATCCTCAAATAGGAGTCTTCGAGACACGAATCAAGATCGGAAATTCTACCCGGGGGAAGCTGAACGTGACGCTAACAGTAAAGAACGATCTTCTAACTTTCAGTTGTTACATACAGCGAAAAAATGCCAAGGCGCCACCACCTCATCAAGTGAATGTCTTCTCCTCTGTTAATTGTAAGTAACTGAAATTAATCGATTGCCGTCTAATTTTCTCAGTTTGTGCTGATTCTTGAACCAAATTATGGTGTGGCAAGGGGGAAAGGGGGGGGGGGGGGGGGGGAGGGAGTGAGCGGGAGGAGGAACTCTGATAAAAACTTGACGGGAGTGATGTTCGGAAATTTTGAAAGAAATCTCCAAAAAGGTATCAGAACCCATTTTGTGAGTGTGGTTACTCCTAAGAAGGGTTTCAAGATTTACAAGATTTACCACCAATACAATATTTCAAGAGTTACCACCACCAAGCGTACAATGAGGAACTGCCAGATGCTAAATTCCTTTGTATCGAACCGCTACAGGACAAAGAACTTTCTATTTAAGGACATCAGTTAAACTTTGACTCTCATTGGCTCTTAAGTTGAAACCGACACTAAAGGACTTCAAACGTTGCTTGAAGAGGAGCCTAACCTCAATTTTCTTAGAGAGAAAAAGGCAATTAAAATTGCCTTTTTCTCTTGTTATCTTTCATTTTATTAATTTAATTTATATATTAATGATTAATTAATTATCAGTTAGTGATCTATTTACTTGTTAACTAGCCACTTAATTTACTCTTTATTCTGAAAAGCCCTTTTGGGACAAATAAAGTATGTATGTATGTATGTATGTATGCATGTATGTATGTATGTATGTATGTAACTATGTACACTACTATTCTTTTCGAATGAAGTTGTCTCTGTCATCTAAAAGATATCATACTAACTCTGGCAGCGGCCATTTTGATTGAAACACCCTTAGTGGTACCATAACCCTAAGACGATCACATATAATAATAATAATAATAATAATAATAATAATAATAATAATATATAATAATACTTTATTAACAAATTAGTCCTGAAAGGCTGCTTAAGGCAACAAAAGATGAAAATGTTTTGGATGAAGGAGCAGATAAGGAAAGTGTAAGTCAAAGAAGGTTAAACAGTTATAGAGAAAGGACACTGCATGGGCAGTATGCAAGGGGCACTGAAGGAATTAGAGACCCGCAGACATGGGATTGGCTGAAAAGAGGTACTTTGAAGAAAGAGACTGAAGGCCTCCTAACTTCTGCACAAGACCAGACCCTTCGGACTAATTACATCAAGAATAATACCGACAAACAAGATGTTTCACCGATGTGTCGCCTATGTGGTGAAAGGGAGGAAACTGTCAGCCATTTATCAACAGAATGCAAGAAATAAGCTCAAAAGCAGTATTAGACCTGGAGGCACGATCAAGTTGCTAAAATTGTTCACTGGAAACCTTGCCAGAATTATGACCTGCAATGCAACGAAACCTGGTACGACCATTCCCCAGAAGCAGTGATGGAAAATGACCAAGTGAAGCTACTGTGGGATTTCAGAATTCAAACAGACCACCAGTTAGATAATAACAGGCCTGATATAGTGGTATTTGAGAAGGCGGGCAGTGTGTGCCACATTATCGATGCGACGTGTCCTTTTGATACACGCATAGCAGAAAAAGAACAGGAAAAGATCGACCACTATCAGGACTTAAAAATGGAAATAAAAAGGATGTGGAATTGCAGAAGTGTGTCTGTTATCCCAGTTGTAGTTGGGGCAGTGACTAAAGACTTGAGGATGTGAATTACTAAGATAGGAACACGTGGAATCTTCAACATACTCCAGAAAGCCTGCTTGTTGGGCACAGCAAGAATATTAAGAAGGACCTTAGACATCTAAGGCTATGGGAAATAGCCTGATGATCTAGGAACATGTGACCACCAATACAACTGATGGTGTGATAAATAATAATAATAATAATAATAATAATAATAATAATAATAATAATAAATTTATATAGCGCTAATACTATAAAAATAATATTCAAAAGCGCTTAACAATAAGCCTTATTGTGAAAGTTAAAATAGGATTAATAATTAAATATTCTATTAACTATTGTTCACAAATTAAAGGCGTTCTTAAAAAGAAATGTTTTCAGTCGTTTTTTGTTTAAATTGAGACGCTGCTACTTGATCTCATAGTCACTGGTAATGGGTTCCATAAAACAGGTGCCGTACGAGCAAAGGCGCGACCCCCCAAGGGTAGAACAGTTGACTTTAGGAACTGACAGAAGAAGTTGTGTCGAAGATTGTAGAAAGTAATTAGATACGTCACTTTTGTATGGTAGTCCCCCGGGGGTTTCACTGACCTATTAGAAAGGTGATATTCCAGTTCTTTTTCCGCCAGCTCACTTCTAGCGCTGTAAACCAAACTCAATAAATACGGATGAAAAAGGTTTTTATACCTAACAGTGATAAAACGAAGGATATATATTAGTCTGGAATTAGAAAGATCGAAGATGTCCGTCAAGTTGCTCATGTTTTATTCGAATTTAGGATGAAATTATTCGAAATTTTATAATATCCTGAGCTTATGAAAGTTTTCTTTAACAATTTGTTTACACCACCATATTTTGGACTACATTTGTGCTATAGGTGCGGTTGCACACACCACGGTAAGCTCGCGTTATCAAAACGAGCACGAGGTCATAAAATTGGAGCCACCTATTGTAACCGCTTTCCCATCCCCATCTTGAAAGTTCACTCAGGGTTAAATGGCAATTTTACGTAAAACACGTATTAATCTGAAGTCCTTTCTTTTATTTAAGGCCTGTCCTTAGTTGCTGGTCAAGACGTTATTCTGAACCAAGCACTGGGAGAAATATCCTTCAGAGAAACAATTGAAGACATTGATTGGTACTGGATCAAACACGATGGAGAAAAGCAGAAGATTGTGTCCTGTAATCCCACGACGTGTTCGTTTGAGGATTGCAACGGTTCCTGTCCACGAAGTCGACCAAGACTTAAGATTGATGGAGTGAACTTGATGTTGATGAACGTGGAAGAAGTAGACCGTGGATTAAAACTGGAGTGCCGGATGTATCCTAAAACAGTTGGTTGGACGACGACCAATACACTGAAAATTAAACAAGTGTTCCCATCAGGTGAGTGCAATTTACATGGACTGTGGAAAAGTTGATAGTTACTCGATGAGTAACCTTTGGCCCTAGGGCCTGAATTACGCCAAGAATCATGGAGAATTTTGTCACGTGATACCCGATGAAATGGCGTTTTAAGAGGTACCGTTATTTCCAGTGATTGACTGCCGTGTTTGTTTACTGGCAATCTGGACCCGTTGTTCAAACGAGTTTATTTATTTATTTATTTATTTAAACAAATATTTAAAAAGGAAGTATTCAGTTCAGCATAGGCTGCTTTAAATGGAGTCCTGCATTATTACATTTAATTTGATAATAATAAAAAAGCAGAGAAAGGGCAACATAGTCTGGTTTTCAAGAATTGGTTAGGACAGTTTTAAATTGAGAGGGGTTGGTAATGGATCTTACAGACCTAGCGGAAGTGTAAGTAGTTGATATTAGCCACTTTTGAGACAGTCCAAATTTCTCCCAGTTTAAGCAGTTCACAAGAATTCTAAAAAATCCTCAAAAATTCGTCGAGTTCCGCCATTTTTCACACAATTGATAATTTCTTCAAATCTGCTCAATCTATCAGAATTGTGATGATTCTGCTGAATTTAGCTGGTGAAAAATTCTTTGTTAATTGCCTAAATCAGCAGGAAATGAATTGTGTGAAAACTGGGAGAAATTTGGACTGTCTCAAAAGTGGCTAATATCAACTACTGACTGCTAAAATGAGCACAAAAAATAATCTTGAAATTAGGCATTCTGAAAAAATCTTTCCCTAAATTCCGCAGCGGCCAAATTCCATCCAAAATTCAAAAAAATCTCTTCCGGCAAGAAAATGTCTGATTCCGAAGAAGAAGAAGAAATAGATGATACTCCTGAAATTATTCGAGAAACCCTCACAACATGGCATTCTCCCAAAAATGACAGGCTGGAACATTTCAAAGATATCATTCGGCAAAATCAGGGGAAACATCAGGGGAAAAAAAATGAAATTTCACTCAAAGATCTCGAATTTTATGAAAAAGAAATTCTCTCCCAAATTCCCCGTGACGAAATCACAAGAAAAAAAGTCAGGGATTTCGTCAAAGTTTCCAAGTGGAAAAAAGTCGATGGCCGCGATCATGAAATTTTTAATCACATAACAGGCCACGACGGAAATGATTATGAGCATCTGGAAAAATTTCTCATTGACGACTTTAAATATTTTTCACTTGCATATAATGACCTTCATCTCAGCAGAGACAAGTTTCTCAATTGCAATCAAGTTCTTTTCGCCCTGTTGAAGAAGAACGGTTTCAGCCCCAATGAAGATGATTTCAAACTGCTCAAAACTCCATCCAGACGGGCAGAACAAGAAAAAATAATCCAAACAATCTTCAAAAAATGTCATTGGAAAGAAAATGGATCTTGAAAAAGTATTTTCCAATGAAGCCGAGCGAAGCGAAGCGAGCGAAGCGAGTGACCATGAAGATTGTTCCACATGCTCAGAGGAAGAAATAAGAAGCGACGATGAAACTCCCACCACTTCAGGCGAGGAATTCATTGTGTCTGATTCGGAGATGGAGGAAGCAGAACAAGAGGAGTGCGAAGAAGATCAAATCGAACTCCTTTTTGAATCTTTTGTCAATCTCCAGGAGGAACACAAGATTCTCAAAAAAGAACTCCAAAAGCAAAGTTGCCTCCTGTGGGAAATCCACCGGGAATTGAAAGACAACAAAGCGAAGCGAAGCTGAGCGAAGGCACAGCCCACGCGAAGCGGAGTTTTGAAAATAACTTGGATTATGAATATGAATGTAAAACATTTATATTTTGATGCGCCCACGCAATAAATCGCCAGATGGTATTGCATCATATGCCACATGTCTACAACGTGCTAGAAGGTGATGCAATTCTCAGGTGATAAAGGAAATGTCGTATGATTTACCTCAACCAATCAGATGCTTTCATTTTTTATGTATTTTCATGTATTTGTTTATAAACTTTCGTTTGTACATGTACTTCTGTTTGTATGTGAAAATACATATATCATTAGGCCACGCTGTGGCCGCATATCATTAGGCCACGCTGTGGCCGCATATCATTAAAACTTTTCAATAAACTATTAACCGTGTGCTAGTTTTTTCAAATCCCCCAAAGGGATCCAGGAATTAAATTTGTCAGGGTAACCTGTCCATTTTACAAGCGCGAGTTTTCGCTTATTATCGCGGCGAATAACTTTTTCAATTCGAAACACATCTTGCGTTGTCTTTTGAAGTTCCGCCTCGTAAAATGATCCGGTGATTGATTCTCCCAACAGATCAACTAATTTATACGTTACAGGGTTTGTGTTCTTTATTTCGTCAATCACAAATATCTCCTCCGTCCAGTTCGGGGTGAAACCTTTGTCAAATAATTGCCGTTTAAACTTTGAAATTCTCACCCTGTCGCCAACCCTGAATTTTGCCGGGTTGTGTTTAGCATAAATTAAATCTCCGTATAAATTAGCGAAAACCTTTTTCTCATTTTCCTGTTTGCTCGCCTCTGCGGGGGTCATGGCAATGCTCGAATGAAAACGATGATTATATTCATCCAGTAATTTGCCAAGTTTGTCCCAGTATATTGTATTGTTGTTAGCAGAAAACATCCGGAAGAGTTTCTCCTTAAAAGACCTGTTCCAGCGCTCAACAACAGATGCCTTTTCTTCGTTTTGTGTTGTGTACAATTTTACCCCATTCTTATCAAGCAGATTTTTCATTGTTGCGTTGAAAAATTCAGACCCTTTGTCACTCCAAAGCATTTTCGGTTTTCGCTTAGTTTTAAATATATCTCGGAAAGCATCAGCCACTGTTTGTCCTCGCTTGTCTTTCAGGGGGCGAATCCAACCGAATTTTGAGAAAACATCGATCACCATCAGCAGGTATCTGATCCCTTTATTCCACCTCGAAAATTTCCCCATCTCGACTAGATCAGCCGCCCAGATGTTGTCAATCCCATATGCTATGACTCGCCTCTTTGGAAAGCGCCGCCTGATTGGCCGGTGAAGTTCATTTGCCAGATTTTGAGCCCAGCCTTCACTCAAAATCTTTTCCCGTTTTTTGGGGCACCGAGGCCAAGTTTCTGTTTTGCTTGAATTGTGTTTCTCGCCAAAGCATGACCCCACTGTCTTTCTTTCCAGGGAATGGCATCCAAAGCGGCAACCATTTTCCTGTCGGCTTTGTTTTTGCATTTACGTGGATTCTTTTCCTTCGCGCAGACTGAATAATCAACATCGTGCTGCATAGCAACTGCGTCTGTTTTTCCTGTGGGCTGCTGCATAATTTCGAGAATCTTTCCCTTTTCATCAAATCTGACTTGTTTTTCGAGTGGGTTATAAGGGCCGGTATAATTATGTCCAGGCAAAGTGAAACCTTTCTTTGGTCTTGGCAGCTTCCCAATCAGGGAATGAACATCTAAAGCACCCCCATCCAAATCTGCTCGATCTGTTTTATATTTTCTGTTTGGTCTAATCGCCGTACTCAGTTGATTGAGAATATCGGAAGAGGTTTTGGCAAGAAATGGTTTCATCTTGTCCAGGGCAAAATCCAATGCTTTCTTTTGAGTGTTTTTGTTTCGCAATAATTCACTGGCTCCATAACGACCCATTTCAACTGTCTTTTTTCCCAACCAAGGCAGCGCATGCGCGACGCCAGTCAGCGCAAGTTCACCGATGCCCCCGCCACGCGGGGGCCGACTCAGTTTCCCGAATTCGCTCCGCGGCTCGCTCCGCTCGCTTTCACAAATCTTGTTTTTTTGATTCCGCAGGAAGCGCAATGGCAAAACCACATCTTTCTGCCATTTTTTGCAGTCATATATCCAGTTGGTTTCACGCATTCAGTTTGTTTTTTCTCCTTCACGCAATATGATTTCATTTTCAATCGAAATATTCTTTTATGAATTTCTCATTCCCCATCGTATCAGTCAGACTGAGAGGCTTGAGAATATCATAGAAATCTTTCCCCTGCGACCATTGATGGAGGAAGAAGAGGCAATAATACCCGCAAAGAACGCTGTTGATGTTTTGATATTGACTGCTGTTCCAAATCACCGGTTTGGAACTTTTGAATTCCTGGGGAAATCCCATCCCAAAAGAGTCGAAATACCACGTGAATTTCTGTCCGGGGGCGCAGCACACCCAGTGAGTTCCTGCATTTTCAAGGGAATCCAGATTGATGATGCAGGGGCTGTGTTCTCGGGGCATGGCTTCATCCCTGGCGAAAATCCCTTTGAAATTGGGAATTTTCAGAAAATCAATCCACTGGAGAAGATCAAGGTTGCTCAGGGGTTTGTTCACGAATTTGGGTTTCGCTTCACTCACAATATTGCCCCGAGAACTGGGATATTGTTGAATGGACTTTTCGATCCCAGCAGAAGTCCCGTTCCTTTTTTGGATTTTTTTCCCATCCCAATTTTTCGTCCCCAGGTTCCGATGAATGGGGGAGGTGGTTCCCAAGGGGCTCCCAATCTTGGAACGCCGTTTCCTTTTGGGCGTCCAACTCTAGGAGCGCCTTTTCCTTTGGGACGTCCAACTCTTGGAGCGCCTTTCCCAAACAAATTTTTCACCATGTCCAGCGCCAGTGGAATTCCGATGGAAGCCAGCACAGTTCCCAACAATCCACCAGATTGTTTTGCTGATGGTTTTATCGTCAGTTGTCCTCCTGATTTCAGGGCAGACAAAATATCCTGTTTCTGCTTATTTGTCAACAAATGTTTATTGTCAATCAGTTTTTGAATTTTATCTTGGGGAATGAGAAATCCGCCCGTTTGCCCGCCTCCTTTCAGTCGAGGTCGCTGCGCTCCCTTCCCGCTTATTTTTTTCACAACTTGACTCGCTCCTTCACTCGCCAAACCAGCCAATGCTGACAGTCCAAGTGTCTTTGTCAGGGTGGGTGCCAGGGAACGAGCCAGGGGAACAATGGCAGAAAAAAGACTTCCGCCTTGCTTCATCACTTTTCGGATTTGCGTTTTTGATATCTTGATTTCAACTCCCTTTCCCTGAGATGCGGCTTTGCCGATTCGTTTTATTTGATTGGCTGTCAGCATCAGTTCATCATTTCCGCTTGTTTGTTTGCCACCCAATCTCAGGGTGATAGGGCTTTTTGTTCGGAATGCTCTTCCAAGCTTGCTTTTTTGCCCTTTCGACAGATTTACTTTATATGGGTGATATGTTGTCATTTTAAATGACAAGATATGTTTTTCACAGATCACACGTCACACGATAACCAGCTCATTTCCAATCTTATCGATTTTCACTTCTTCTTCATAGAGAACTATCGCATGTACATTGAAGTTTGCCGCTGCATCTGCGTTCAATCGATATCTGAGTATCAACTGCTTGGGATCTCTTGTTGGTTTTTCAGTTTGATAAGTCAGATCGAAATAGATCAACGGGAAAAGAGAATTGAAATTGGCCAGATTCAACTGTGTCCCTGTGTTGTAGTCATTTTTCCTCATTGCATAAGCCATGACATCCTGGAAAATCCTCACTTTGCTTTCACTGTCGTACTCTGTTTCCGGGTAGAAAACTCCGTTTCCATATTCCAATCGACAGTTCAACAAAGATGAATCATTATCCGCTGCATTCAGCTTGAAAGTGTCCATCAGATATGGGTTATCTTCTGCAGGGGCGCCAGCGGTTCTTTTCAGCCAGACAAAAATATGCCTCACATTGTCAATACTTGCGGATATCTGGAAAAATCCTGATGACTGCGTAGGAGCTGATTGCTGATACATTTCCCTCAGATATTTCCATTGCGTTTCTTTCAGGAATGAGCTGACAAATTTGTCATACAGAGAATCTTTGGGAGTCAATCTTGGCACCCAAAGCAAAAATCGATTCAGCACAACTCTTCCAGCATGAACGCCGTTTGCCATATGAATGAGTTCCCCATCATCTTGAAGAGTTATCTCGAATTGGAGCTGCATAGGCACAAGCATCTTATCTTCCAATTCTTCGAAAAAGGAAAAACGATTCAGGGGAATGATTGTGTTGACGTTTTGAAGATTTCGAGTAATCACTCGCCGAGCTTCAAATCCAAGATTCGTATTAGCGGTTGTTGCATCAGTATCCAAATACCAGAAACTGTTCTTGGCGACTGATCTGCTGAAGTCGTCGGAGTATTCTAGCAAATTCTTTGTGAAACAGACCTTGTGCAGATTATCAGTATCATAAATAATCTTTCTTGCCGATTTAATCGTCAGGTGTTTAATCAGGGAATGAGCCCCATTGATCACTGTGATTCTGTCAGCGTCATATGCCGCTCCATCCGCCAGTTTTTGAAGTTGAAACTGCACCTCGAAATAAGCGTTATACCAATCATAGAATGCGGATCGGTCATTAATCGTGAATTTATAACCACTTTTTTGTTGATGTTGAGCATTAGCTGGAGCTCGGATTGTGTCATCCAGCTGGAAGCGCACTAATTCATTTCTTTGAAGATATTCATTCGATCGAAAAGCCATTTTATATTATTTTTTTCTTTTCCGGACTCCCTGCCCAGAGATCAACCTGTTCAATATAGCATCAGAACTTTCTCCGGAGGTTGACGCAGGGGCTGATTGTGGTCGAGCTGAGCGAAGCGAAGCGAGCGAAGCGAGAGCTGGCGGTTTTTTGCTTCCCTTTCTCATATTTCCCAGCTTTTTCATGATCAAATCACCAGATTTTTCAACTACTTTTTTACCGAGTTTATCCCCAGCGTGAGAAATTCCTGATTCCAATGCTTTTTTCGCAATGGGTTTTGCGAATTTATTGAAGACGACTGATGCGACCTTCCTCATTGGTTTGAAAATATTGTCCACAATGACACCTGTTCCTTTATGCCGGAAGACAAACTGCCCCAGCTGGGGGTGGAAAAAACGAGAGAATTCATAACTTTTCATTTTATTTGTTTTTTCAAGATAAGCGAGAACGCTGTATCGGCTCCATTCAAATCAACAATCCGCCTTCGGCCATCGGTGATATAAATCCGAATGGAGCTTATTCTGTTTTTATTCACAGGGCTGAACATCACTCTCATGGGTTCAAGGGTAAAACTATAGGAGGCCTGCAGAACAGATGTTGAAAAGGAGAAGATGATATCGCTCTCTTCTCCATCAACAAGCGAATCACTTGTGAGATCGCAATGAACGTTCAACATATCAGTATCTTGACTGAGGTTTGGAACTCTGGGGCCAACATTGACTTTATCTTTCAGAATCTTTTTATCGAAACCAATGAGATCGCCAAAGTTGGATTTCTCGAGATCAAGTTGCCAGTTTGCTTCCAACGTGATTGTTACTCTGAAAGTTGTGGGAGAGAAAGCAAGATTGATTGGGAATTTTTCATTCTTTCCTGGGGTGCTGCCTGCGAGGGGGCCTGTTGCGTTTCGAATTGCCGCATTCAAAGTGGAATAATCCCAAACCCCAGCGGGAAAGGTGATATCGGAAAATGTTTTCCCACCGTCAGAGCTGAATCTGATCAGCTGATTTTTCAATGCCGCATTGATGTTATACCACGTAAAACTCATATTGATAATTCTGTTCAACCCAACAACATATTGGGAATTTGGATCCAAAACAATGGGCCGATTGAATTTTGTTGTGAAATTTTCTGGTTTGTTTCCCCCAGTCTTGACGGAAAAGGAGGACAGGACAACTTATCTTTCGATTTCCATTTTAGAGTTTGAAATACTTTCTGAAAAGCTTCTCATGCTGGGATTTGTTGATGGCGTTTTCTTTCAGGAGAAGATCAAGAATACCAACCCCGGTATTTCTGATGCCTGAATTCGTATTCCCAGCAAGGATGGAGCCAACAATGACCTCAAGTTTCTGGAGGAGATCTGCGGGGTTGGAGAAAAAACGGATGGATCCACCTTTTTTCTCCTGATTCCCGAACCTTCCAATGTCTTTTGTTTCGCTTGAAAATGTTTGATGTATTCACTCAAAATTCGGGATGAGTGGTCTATTCTGCTATGTTGCAAATTCTTTTGCTCTTGCGTTATTGCACCTTTATGGAACTTTTTGGACCAAGATGTTTTGTAGCCCTTCAACTGATTTCTTCTGTAGTTTGCAATGGTTACAATATTCTTGAGATAATTGATTTTCCTCGTTGATGAGATATTTGGGTCACTGAGATTTTTCTCCACAGTTTCATAATTTGTGAGGTCCAAGCTATCCAATATCTTATTGGCTTCCTCTTCCTCTTCCTCTTCCCATTCCCCTTCATCTCCCGGCGCAAGAGCATAATCGGGAGAGTCGTCTTCTTCATATTCAGGTGGATCTTCCCCTACCTCTTGCACAACTTCTTCATATGTTGGCGGCCCTGCTGGAATTTGCTTCTTGGGTTGGGATGGAACGGCCTCATCAAACAGGCCTTCGACATCCATCTCTTCAAATGGATCGACTTCGGGGAGATAATCAATCTCCGCTGGTTTGGCTTTTTTCTTTTTCCGGGGAAGTGGCCGAAGCGGCCCCAAATTCGACTCGATCACCTCATCCAGTTTCGCTGTGATGGGTTTGAATGTTTTTTCAAGTCCGATTTGACTTGTTTCTTCACCCAACTTTTTCTGGGTGATAGCATTGTGAACAAAGTTGATTTTTTTCCCCAAAGCAGATTTGCTTTTGGCCATTTCTTGCCATTTCAATAAACTCATTTTATATCCCAGAAACATGAATTCAGGATGTAGAACAAGATGTAGAACGCCATGTTCATTAATAAAATGAAGATTCCAAATTATGATTGTCAGGATCCAATCACGAATTTCAAACAACTTCACCCTTTCATGCTGGATCGAACTTTCAGAATGTTGATCTGTGGCCCTTCAGGATCGGGGAAAACAAATGTTCTCCTGGATATGATCCTCCGCCCGCTGCTCTTCTACGATAAAATTTATCTCTATGCGAAAAATCTTGACCAAACCAAATATCAACATCTGCTGAAAACATTTCGCCCATTCAGCAAAGAAGCTGGGTATGACGTCGTGGAAGCATCCCCGGATGAAATCATCCCAGTTTCTGAATTGTCAGGGGAGAATCAAAAGCTGGTTGTTTTCGATGATTTTGTTTCCGAAAAAAACCAAAAGCCATTGATTGATTATTTCATTCAAGGCAGGCACAAGAAATGTTCTGTGATTTATCTTTCGCAAAGTTATTTCGGAACACCAAAAGATATCCGCCTGAATTGCTCGCATTTTTGCATCTTCGAATTTCCAAGCAACAAAGAAATTACGGCGATCTGCAGGGAGAACAATGTCAGCAAAGAAGATTATCGGAAAGCAACGCATGATCCGTTCTCTTTCCTGTATGTGGATAAGCCGAGGAAATTCATTGCCAAAAACTTTGATGAAAGCATTTAAAATGAGTTATTCAAATGGATTGCTTTCTGAAACAAGCACCTCCCAGGGAGGAAAAGATGGAAAAGATGGAAAAGATGGATTGCCAGGAGTTGGTTTCAAGCTGACGCCAGCAGGGGACTTCGACCTGCAAAGGAAACGCCTGACCAATATCGCTGAAGGAACGGGGAATTCGGATGCAATTACCAAACACCAAGTTGACACGCTTGCAACGCAATTGCGGGCAGATTCTCTCCAGGTGGATGGCTCCTCGCATATGACTGGGGATCTTGATCTCAGGGGACAAAAACTCATCAACCCCGGGGAAATAGAAATGAATCGCAAATTGATCGTCAATCTGGACACGGATGAAAACCAGGATTTGTCAGCGGTGAATATGGTCACTCTGAAAAAATTCAACCCTGATGCTCCGGCTCACACTCATGAAGTCACGAAGGATATTGATTTAAAAGAACTTTTCAACGTGAAAAACTCAAAACAACAAACATGGCATGATTTGGGAGCGCATTATAACAACCTGGTTTCTTATAATGACACCAAAAATATCTTTCTCAGCCGCAAAGAGACGTTTCCAATGGAGACGGCTTTGGATATGGGAAATCACACCATTTTTAACGTGAAAGATCCCGAAGTTGCCGATCAGGGCGCAAATATGCGATATGTGGATGCCCAATCCGCGAAAAAACTTTCGTTGGAAGGCGGGACAATGACCGGAAACCTGGATATGAACTCGCAACAAATCAACAATATTGCAGCGCCAACTCTCAAGCATCAACCCACGTCAAAATCTTATGTGGATAACCAGATAGGAGGTGTGGTAGCCCACACGATGGAATTAGAAGAGAAGATCAAAAAATACGTAAATGAATCGCATATCACGTCAACCTCTCACCCAAAGGACGCATTCCGCTATCTGATGGAAGATGTGGATGAATCCAGCTCTGAACATCATATGACAGTGACTGGGATAAGTGATTTTCCAGATTCGCCGCATCATTTCAACAAGAAGGCTTATGACTTACAAATCACAAAAAATCTTTTTAATGAATACTCTGGGAGACTTGGATTCAATATGTTCAAACTCCCAGAGGGAGAATACACCGTGTGCGTGGAATTCTTCCCCGCGACAATGGATGGCGTGAGCGTCAACGTTGTGAGCACAAGTCTGAATATCAATCAGCAATCAACTAAGAAGTTTTCGGGGTATTCCAGATCCATCATCCACATGCACAAATGGAGGATTTCCCCACCTGAATTTATTTTCCTGGATTTGAAATGGCGAGGCACTGCCGAGTCAGCTGAAAAAGGAAATGCAAATCTGATCATATATGGCATTGCTGGTTCCCAACCTGATGTTGAAAGCAGCGTTTATGATTCCCCTTTCGTTTTCCAAGCGGGGAAGATGGTCATGGAGACTGACTTGGATTTGAATTCGCACTCCTTGTTGAATTTGCCGCTTCGCCCGTCAAAACACTTCATTTTTGCAAGATTTGTGAAAGGAAAACACGGTGATTGTTTGATCTTCCCAAATGAAGAGGAAGATGAAACAAATTATTGGCAACAATTTGGATCTGACTTCCGGATTTTGAATGTCACGGTTTTCATTCTTCAACGCGGTTCCAACCCAGTGAGTGGAGCAACCATCATCATGACAAGTGTTGTTAAAGGAGATCGCATCACTCGGAAAGCAGTCAGACCTTCCACCAATTCATTTGGTTCACTGCAGTTCACCTTCAATCTCCATGTTGGGCAGGAAGAAGCTTTCTATCTGGCTCTCTCGGATGGAAATGCCATTCAAAGAGCAAAAGCGACAATTCTGATTGAAAAATGATTTTCTCCCTGAAAAATGAGAGCGAGCGAGCGAAGCGAGCCGAGCCGCGCGAAGCGAAAACAAAGCATTTTTGCTTTCAATCACATCAACCCCGCAATTCGGGAAGAAGAACTGGAAGAGATCAAAAAACTTTTTCGATTTTATCACAAAAGATTTTGGTGTTTGAAACGAGCGCATGGTCGATTCAAGAAAATGAATCTGCTCATGAATTTGACCTCTTCCGGTCTGGTTGCAATCGGGACGATTGCTGGAGCCGCGACTTTGAATCCAATCGTTTTGGGAGTGATTTCAGGAGCAGGATTAGTCTTGAAAACCGCGAATGAAATGAAGAACCTGAAAAGCAAAATTGAGATGGCGAAATTCGCTTTCACCACCTATGAAAAAACATTGAGTGATTTGCGCTTCGCTTTGCGGGGAGGAAATTTTGATCGAGCTGAATTTTTGTTTTCAATGGAAGCGATTGATGGGATTGTGATTGATTTGGGGTTGGATTTGGAAAAGTTTGAAGCTGAATGGGAGAAAAAATTTGAGGGTTGAGAATTTTCATTTCCCGGAAATGAAAAATCATGCAAGAAATCAGGGGAAAATTTATTTGAATTTCCTGATTTTATTGAATATGTCAACGTGAAATGTTCTTTCATTTTTCCTCAAAGATGAGACAAATGACAATCGTTTCAAGGGTTGAACATCTTTTTGTCCCATCTTCTCCTCCAGTTCTGCTAGGGCTTTCTCTTTGTTCACCTCAAAAATCACTCTGCAGATGATGGAAATGATTTTGATGAAACAAACGGCTTCATCATTGTATTTCAATTCTTTTTTCTTCCAGTCCAATTCGAGATCTTCATCCGCGAATAATTTATTAGCGATCATTCGACAAAGTTCATCAAAAGATGAAACACCGATCTTGAATTTGTCAAACCATTCCTCATCCATTGGGAGTGAAGAAAAATCTATCTGGAGAGAAGTTGATTCTTGTGCTTTTGGTTCGCCGAGATAGAATTTTTTCTTGTCCGACCTGCGGGTGATGGTTGAGTTTGCTTTTTTCAATGCATTTGTGATTGCGCAATTTGAGATTCCATATTCTTTTGCCGCTGAATTGATGGAAGTGAAATTTTTGGTTTTTTTCCCATCGGAGATTGAAAAATGCGTTGCTGATTTCGACATTTTTTCTCTGGTGAAAAAAGGAAATAAAAAATTAAAATCCCATTTTATCTGGATAAAGCTCAATTTTAACCAATCATTTCTCCAATTTAGTCAACTGTGTTTTAGATGAAATGGAGCAGAAATTTTCTTGAATTGTCAATTCAAGCTGATTTTCAGCGAAAGATTTTCAAACCCCGGAGAGATTTTCATCTCAAAATCCGTTTTCAGGGAGATTTTTCATCCCAAATCCATTTTTGTGGGCGTTTTTTCGTTCTGAAATCTATTTTTGGAGAGATTTTTCATTCCCCCGGACATTATTTCATTCAAAAAATTTGGAAAAAAAATTTTTCCTCAAATAATTTGGGGAAATAATGTCCGGAGGAATTTCATTCCAAAAATCAGTTTCCGGAGAAATGTCAAATTCAACAAAATTCATTTTCCCTGAGTCAATTCAGGAAAAATATTTTCCGGAGGGGATTTTGAAAATCATTTTCCTTTTCCGGAGGGGATTTTGAAATTTCCCCTGAGTGGGTTTTGAAAAATTCCCCTTGAGTGGGTTTTTCAAAATCATTTTCCGGAGGGGATTTTCAAAATCATTTTCCGGAGGGGATTTTGAAAATCATTTTCCTTTTCCGGAGGGGATTTTGAAAATTCAACAGTTTTTATGCTGAGAAAAAGGGGAAATAAAAAAAAATAAAATCCCATTTTATCTGGATAAACTGTGATTTTATCCAATCATTTCTCCAATTTAGTTAACCGAGTTTTAGATGAAATGGGGCAGAAATTTTCTTGAATTGTCAATTCAAGCTGATTTTCAGCGAAAGATTTTCAAACCCCGGAGAGATTTTCAATCCCCGGAGGATTTTCATCCCAAAATCCGTTTTTGGGGTGATTTTTCATCCCCCGGACATCCCTTCATTCATAAAATTTGGAAAAAAATTTGGAAAAAAAATTTTCCCCCAAATAATATGGAGGAATTCTCCGGAGGAAATTTCATTTCAAAATCAGTTTCCGGAACAATGCTGAATTCAGCAAAATTTGAAAATCATTTTCCTGAGTGGATTTTCAAAATTCATCCGGAGGGATTTTCAAAATTTCCCCTGAGTGGATTTTCAAAATTCATCCGGAGGGATTTTCAAAATCATTTTCCGGAGGGATTTCAAAATCATTTCCCCTGAGTGGATTTTCAAAATCATTTTCCGGAGGGGAAAAATTATTTTCCGGAGGGAATTTCAAATTCAAATTTCAAAATATTTTCCAGAGGGAATTTCAAATTCAAATTTTTTCCCTGGAATAGATATTCAAAATTCAATTCAAAATTTTTCCCTGGAATAGATATTCAAAATTCAATTCAAAGTTTTTCCCTGGAATAGATATTCAAAATTCAATTCAAAGTTTTTCCCTGGAATAGATATTCAAAAATTCAGAATTCAAAATTCAATTCAAAGTTTTTCCCTGGAATAGATATTCAAAATTCAATTCAAAGTTTTTCCCTGGAATAGATTTCAAAATTCAATTCAAAGTTTTTCCCTGGAATAGATATTCAAAATTCAATTCAAAGTTTTTCCCTGGAATAGATATTCAAAAATTCAGAATTCAGAATTCAAATTTTTTCCCTGGAATAGATTTCAAAATTCAATTCAAAGTTTTTCCCTGGAATAGATATTCAAAAATTCAAAATTCAGAATTCAAAGTTTTTCCTTGGAATAGATATTCAAAAATTCAATTCAAAGTTTTTCCCTGGAATAGATATTCAAAATTCAATTCAAAGTTTTTCCCTGGAATAGATATTCAAAAATTCAAAATTCAGAATTCAAATTTTTTCCCTGGAATAGATATTCAAAAATTCAATTCAAAGTTTTTCCCTGGAATAGATATTCAAAAATTCAAAATTCAGAATTCAAAGTTTTTCCCTGGAATAGATATTCAAAAATTCAATTCAAAGTTTTTCCCTGGAATAGATATTCAAAATTCAATTCAAAGTTTTTCCCTGGAATAGATATTCAAAAATTCAAAATTCAGAATTCAAATTTTTTCCCTGGAATAGATATTCAAAAATTCAATTCAAAGTTTTTCCCTGGAATAGATATTCAAAATTCAATTCAAAGTTTTTCCCTGGAATAGATATTCAAAAATTCAAAATTCAAAGTTTTTCCCTGGAATAGATATTCAAAAATTCAATTCAAAGTTTTTCCCTGGAATAGATATTCAAAAATTCAGAATTCAATTCAAAGTTTTTCCCTGGAATAGATATTCAAAAATTCAATTCAAAGTTTTTCCCTGGAATAGATATTCAAAAATTCAATTCAAAGTTTTTCCCTGGAATAGATTTCAAAATTCAATTCAAATTTTTTCCCTGGAATAGATATTCAAAAATTCAAAATTCAGAATTCAAATTTTTTCCCTGGAATAGATATTCAAAAATTCAGAATTCAAAATTCAATTCAAAGTTTTTCCCTGGAATAGATATTCAAAATTCAGAATTCAAATTTTTTCCCTGGAATAGATTTCAAAATTCAATTCAAAGTTTTTCCCTGGAATAGATATTCAAAAATTCAAAATTCAATTCAAATTTTTTCCCTGGAATAGATTTCAAAATTCAATTCAAATTTTTCCCTGGAATAGATTTCAAAATTCAATTCAAAGTTTTTCCCTGGAATAGATATTCAAAATTCAATTCAAAGTTTTTCCCTGGAATAGATTTCAAAATTCAATTCAAATTTTTTCCCTGGAATAGATATTCAAAATTCAATTCAAAGTTTTTCCCTGGAATAGATTTCAAAATTCAATTCAAAGTTTTTTCCCTGGAATAGATTTCAAAATTCAATTCAAAGTTTTTCCCTGGAATAGATTTCAAAATTCAATTCAAAGTTTTTCCCTGGAATAGATATTCAAAAATTCAAAATTCAGAATTCAAAGTTTTTCCCTGGAATAGATATTCAAAATTCAGAATTCAAATTTTTTCCCTGGAATAGATATTCAAAAATTCAAAATTCAGAATTCAAATTTTTTCCCTGGAATAGATATTCAAAATTCAGAATTCAAATTTTTTCCCTGGAATAGATATTCAAAATTCAGAATTCAAATTTTTTCCCTGGAATAGATTTCAAAATTCAATTCAAAGTTTTTCCCTGGAATAGATACACGTGGAAAAATCTGAAAAAATCAAGAAAAAAAAGTTCTGCCCAAATTCACAAATATTTTTCCAGAATTGAATTCTGGAAAAGATTTTCTCCCTGATTTCAGCGAGATCAAACTTCATCGTCCTCATTCTTGTCCTCAAACTCATCGAATTCCGAGGCAGCCTGCACTATTTCCTCCACCAAAACTTCGTCCACAATGCATGTGATCGCTTTCACATTTCCGCAGAAAAGATGTTTGATCGAAAAAACGACTTGCCCGCGGAGAGGACAGCCAATGAGTTCTTTTTGCTTCAAGATGGGTTTCTTTTTCCCATCCGCGCACAGCTCCCAAAATCTGCAGGAGAAATCCGTTGTGGGAATTTTGGAGGGATAGATTTTTGCGTAAATCTTTTCCTGCTCGGATTTGTCAGTTTTCACGAGAATGAAATCTCCCTCCTGAAATCGAGCAAAAGACGGGGAAATCTCTTTGATTGCCTGCTTCTTTTTCATCGCAGCAGAGTTGAAATGTTTTACATTCATATTCATAATCCAAGTTATTTTCAAAACTCCGCTTCGCGTGGGCTGTGCCTTCGCTCAGCTTCGCTTCGCTTTGTTGTCTTTCAATTCCCGGTGGATTTCCCACAGGAGGCAACTTTGCTTTTGGAGTTCCTTTTTGAGAATCTTGTGTTCCTCCTGGAGATTGACAAAAGATTCAAAAAGGAGTTCGATTTGATCTTCTTCGCACTCCTCTTGTTCTGCTTCCTCCATCTCCGAATCAGACACAATGAATTCCTCGCCTGAAGTGGTGGGAGTTTCATCGTCGCTTCTTATTTCTTCCTCTGAGCATGTGGAACAATCTTCATGGTCACTCGCTTCGCTCGCTTCGCTTCGCTCGGCTTTATTGGAAAATACTTTTTCAAGATCCATTTTCTTTCCAATGACATTTTTTGAAGATTGTTTGGATTATTTTTTCTTGTTCCGCCCGTCTGGATGGAGTTTAGAGCAGTTTGAAATCATCTTCATTGGGGCTGAAACCGTTCTTCTTCAACAGGGCGAAAAGAACTTGATTGCAATTGAGAAACTTGTCTCTGCTGAGATGAAGGTCATTATATGCAAGTGAAAAATATTTAAAGTCGTCAATGAGAAATTTTTCCAGATGCTCATAATCATTTCCGTCGTGGCCTGTTATGTGATTAAAAATTTCATGATCGCGGCCATCGACTTTTTTCCACTTGGAAACTTTGACGAAATCCCTGACTTTTTTTCTTGTGATTTCGTCACGGGGAATTTGGGAGAGAATTTCTTTTTCATAAAATTCGAGATCTTTGAGTGAAATTTCATTTTTTTCCCCTGATGTTTCCCCTGATTTTGCCGAATGATATCTTTGAAATGTTCCAGCCTGTCATTTTTGGGAGAATGCCATGTTGTGAGGGTTTCTCGAATAATTTCAGGAGTATCATCTATTTCTTCTTCTTCTTCGGAATCAGACATTTTCTTGCCGGAAGAGATTTTTTTGAATTTTGGATGGAATTTGGCCGCTGCGGAATTTAGGGAAAGATTTTTTCAGAATGCCTAATTTCAAGATTATTTTTTGTGCTCATTTTAGCAGTCAGTAGTTGATATTAGCCACTTTTGAGACAGTCCAAATTTCTCCCAGTTTTCACACAATTCATTTCCTGCTGATTTAGGCAATTAACAAAGAATTTTTCACCAGCTAAATTCAGCAGAATCATCACAATTCTGATAGATTGAGCAGATTTGAAGAAATTATCAATTGTGTGAAAAATGGCGGAACTCGACGAATTTTTGAGGATTTTTTAGAATTCTTGTGAACTGCTTAAACTGGGAGAAATTTGGACTGTCTCAAAAGTGGCTAATATCAACTACTAGTGTATTCCAGGCCTTCGCCCCACTCTATAAAAAGAGCTCTCAATTTTTTTTCGTTCTTAGTAAGTTCCTAGTTCTGAGTCCAAAATTGTGTACAACAGACGTGTGTTGAAAGTCACTTAATAGGTAATTAGGAGCTAGACAAAATACGCCTGACCCCGTGTGTCACGTGACAAAATACGCCAGGATTTTTAGATGGCAGCCTTGTCAGGGGTTTCTACGCCCGCCCGCCATATTGAAAACGAAATTCAAGGGACTGGAGTCGAGTTGTGACGTAATGTTGGTTGCAAAAGTTTGTTTACGTTCAGTGACTCTCCGTGAGTTCGTGCCGCTCCGAAAGATGTCTAGGGATTCGGTTGCACCTGTAGCAAGACTCCTCAAAATGCGTACGACAGAGCCGCCATACTTGAAATTCAACAGATCATGCAACCAACATTACGTCACATCACATGACATTTTGGCATTTTGTCCACGCGATTTGAAAGCCATTTTTTAGGGCAAAATAGCGTTAACTTTGAACGCTTGTAATATCGCCAATTTTTACTTTAAACGTTTCAAATTTTGGAATCGTGCATTTCAAAGACTAAATTTTATAACTACAGAGAAAGAAATTTCGGTTCATGTGCACTTTAAAGGTGTTATACAATATTGATAACCCTGCTTCGTTTTATGAGGATCTTACAGTGTATACCTAGTTGTATCATTAGTCTTTATTATCAGTTAAGGTAGTTAGTTGACACAGTCATAAGCCTCATGTAGATTCTATCGGCCTTTCTTACTTTTATTAACTTGCGAATCCGTGGTAAGGAAACACAACTGAGACAAGCATTCCATGAGGCTGCCAGGCGTCTATGACTTGAAGTGTCTAGCCTGTGCTCCTTATGAAAATCTATGGTAATATTTTTTCCTTTGTATTGATTTAGAATCATTCAGCAGCAAAAGTATTAGCAAGAACTCTACGACGACTTCAAAGGCGCCGACAAGAAGCAGCACAGCTTGGGTCCATAGAACACAATCCTCAGCTGGACCCATCCGGGTCTTAGCTTTCACTGCAGTTTTTGTTGGCTTGGTCATAGCTCTTTTTGAGATTTCTTAACAAATTAAGCGGATCTGTCACAGTAAACCGACCACCTGTAAAAAAACTCATGGATTCCGGCTATTCTTTATGTAATGAAAAAGTTATGTGTGTTGATGACATATATCATAGAAGTAAGGAAAATTTGATACTTTGTTCCTAAGCAATGTAGTGGACATAAGATTATATTGTCCTCGATATCCACTAATTGGTCAGCTTGGTGATGGCAACATACATGTTTTCATAACAACTGCTAAGTACCACGGAATATTGTTTGGTCAAAGTTGTGTTAAAATGTATGGCTAGATCCCGTGGGGGGTGGGGGTACATGTTCTCTCAAATGCTTTTTGGGGATGCTCTCTCCGAAAAGGCTACTTTTTTCAGGGTGGATGTACATAAAATGGCATATAAAGCGTAAGCAAAACTGTCACTAAAGTATTTAAAAGGGTCTTTGATTAGGGTATAGAAAGAGATGTAGTGTTTGTTCTGTAGGTATGTGAAAGGGGTCTCATTCTCTATGGACGGTTATGTAAAAGGGTTACCTTTTCTGTTAAAAATTGGTATATGAAAGGCTCGTGCAAAACTTTGTTGAGTGATCTCCGACATCCAGATATCTTCGCTGGTTCACGAAATGCCTCAGTAACAATGGACTTGAAAAACAATTATTAACATAAATGTGTAATTATTTTTAAGTTTTAAAACACGCATTGGAACGGCTTTGGAACCGCTTTGATTCAGACGCCGAACTTTTCATGTGCCGAACCTAATGCATACATTATTTATATAACGTATTTTGCAAGCAGTTTCACTCAGAGAGCATGCGTCGTAGATCGTGTTTATATCAAACATTAAACCTTCAACATGGCGGCATGGAGAGCCAGCATTAATAATAGCAGCGAATTTAAACCATCCATGTTTCTTTTAAGGCGACAGCACGAACGAGTATATTTTCGGCTTCAGACAGGCTTCAGAGAACAACAGGACCAGAGTGAGAAATCAAACATTTATCAGCTGTCGCCTTCTTGTCGAAATATAATGCAATACAGTCTTCTTATTGCCGCTTTCTCCATCATAGTTCGTAAAAGAAACCTTAATGTAATGCGACGGACGTTTGTGTTAGCAGCGTCCCCCATGTTTTAAGAAAAGCTGTGGAACGGTTAATTAAGTTCGACGTCTGAATCAACAGGTGTACTATTGTTTATTTGGGTCGGTCCAAATTCGAATTTTAATCAGCTCATGAAAAGTTCGGCATCTGAACTGGGCCTTACTTATATTAAGTTTTCCTCTTTCTTTTTCTATGAAAAAAAAATGTTATTCTGCGTAATATATTTTACAGACTTAATAATTTCAAAGCGACTGGTATACAATCTCCAAGATTTTCGAAACAGCTTTGTTAAACAATTCGCAAGCCATAGAAAAGTTCTGAAGGTAAATGTATTGCAGTCGTTTTGTATACCATATGAATTTTGTAAATTTGAATTATATATGAATAATGGAACAACCTTTTTGCTTTACTTTAAAACAACTATAAAGAAATATTATATATTAATAATTTGTGCTTTCTCGATTCATTTATTTTTAAAAATAAAATGCTAGTTAGTAATGCTTGTGTATATTAAATCTTGAATTCGTGATTAAAAAAAGGCATTTTTTATTACAGCCCTTTTCAGTGTTACGTGCTTAGCGCGAAAAGGCGGGTGTTTCGACATCCATCTTTCGACGTCTATCTTTCGACATGCTATTGAAATGGTTTTACTTACCCTAGGGTAAAACTAACCTCTTTGCTTTTGATCAGACGTTAAAGAAAACAAACTGACTACTGACTATTGACAATGCAATGCTAACAAATAAACCATGCGAAGAAAACTCACCGCGTAAGTGCCAGTCGACAGCCATCCGTATCGGGACACTTGATTTATGGCCGTTTTTCATTCTTTCCGGGTATTCTGAAAAAACTCGATCCATCCCACTGTTATTCACTACTAGAAACGCCGTGTTCGCTTTAGATTGTTTTTTGACGTAGTAAACATTGTCTAATACAATTTCATCGGCACAATTTTCGACTGAGTCAGCAAGAACCTGTCTGATCCAGCGTTTGGTCTCCCTCAGGTCTTTCGAGAGTTTGTGGTTAAAACTCAAAGGTTGTCCGATAGCTTTCCCACTGGCGGTCATCGTATATAATATCACTTCTCGAGTTCTTTCCTGGGAATCTTCGGGAACTGGCAGGCCAAAAACATTCATCGCTTGCCTAAATTCGGCATCCGAAACAGTCGGGAGTTCCGCCATGTTTACGGCAACAGTGACTTGTTACAGCAGGCCTGGTTACAAAGTATGTCGAAAGATAGAAGTCAATAGACGTGGAAAATAGTTCCTATTGCACGTAACACTGAAAAGGGCTGTAAATAACAGTAAACCATTACTTCTTTAGCGAGTGAACGGATCAAGTGAGGCCTTAAGCAGTTAAGCTACTGTATTATTTTACTCCGAGCTTTCGCCGATCCACGACATCAACAGGGAATAAGCTGAAAGAAAGTCTTTAGCCGAGAACAAGAATACGAGGAAGAAATCCCTGAAAAGTACAACGCTGGAAAACCTCTTTTAATCAACTTGGAGGGTTGTCCAATACAATATTCTCTATCATTAACCCCATAAACATAAACGGAAGCAACAACTTTATGTGGCTGAAAATGGTGGATGTGGTTGACAAAGGGCTCAACTAATATGTCAGCCCTATGTACCCCTGAAGTGTCAAGCTAACGAAACTTATCGGGGGGGGGGGGGGGTGCACACAATAGTTGTAGAGAAGGGAGTTGGGTGTCTTCTTTGATGGGAGGGAGTGGGTTTCAGCCCCATCTGTACCCTTGGAGTGTCAAGCTATTGAACGAAACCTACAGCCCAAGCCTGGAATTGAACACAATGGATGGAGAGGAGAGAGTTGGGTCTTCTCTATGAGGCTCTAAGGTTATCGCTAGACTTGTGCTAAACTCTCCTCAGTCAACCAATTCATCTTCTCCCATCCCCCAGCCCCATCACCCCCTCCCCAACCACGCATAAACACCGCCACCACCCCGGAGATGTTATGAACGGGCAGAATTTCATGAAGTTTATTTTCCCTAGATCCTTTTGTTTGAATAACACAGAATTTGGATTACCATCACATGTTTTTAAGGCTATATATAGGACAAGCCTGTTGATCGTCTTTTGCAGTAGTAGCAGCCAATGTGCGGGCGCCAATTATAAAGGGAAAAGTCCCTTCCGAGAAACAGTGATACGAGGGTTGTGAGGTTATTGATCACGCCACCTTTCCTACCCGCGTCTAGCGCGCGGAAAAATGGATTTTGG